>JACTOM010000093.1:78822-245237 GCA_015832385.1 Elymnias hypermnestra
AAAAATCGATATTGAGTTTTCTATTAAGATTTTCTCAATATTTGCCCGAAGTTGGGAAGTTGGCGGTGTGATCCACCCCCGTGCCCGTGCCTCGGAGAGCACGTTAAGCCGTCGGTCCTGCGCCTGATCTCTTCGTGTCGGATTCCCGTCACATCGGACTATGAGAGTGAAGGAATAGAGAGTGCACTTGTGTACTATGCCTGCCAATCCGCACTGGAGCAGCGTGGTGGGTCTATGCTCTAAAAAAAAAAACCCTCGCTCTTCGGAGTGAGGAGGCCTGTACCCAGTAGTGGGACGTTAATGGGCTGCTACTTACTTTATTGCCCATTACATTATATCCTGATGAAACCTTTCACCATGCTAATCTAATATGGCTCTAAAATTTTCAGGAAAGGAATCTAAATGAGAGTCCAAAAAATTAATCTTTAGTGACATATTGCATCCTAAAGCTCTGTAAGCAGAAATAAGCTCTCGAATGATTTGTCGGTAGTTCTCACTTTTTGTATTCCCAAGAAAATTATGACAAACTTCCACAAAAGCCACCCAAGCACTTTTTTCTGCTTTGCTCAACTTCGAATCAAAAGCTTCATCTTTCATTAGCTCACGTATCTGCGGAACTACAAAAATTCCTTCCTTCAATTTTGCGTCACTGTTGATGGAAAAAAAACCTAGACGTGATGGAAATAATCGGCCAACGCGGATAGATTCAGAACATTTAATTCGCCATATTTATGTCAAATTTTTTAAAGGAGGATTTAATTGCAGACCAGTGTAATTAATAATGGATATAGCAGTGATGCATTGAAACACTTAAGCAACTTTACTCCCGCGAGCGTCATTTAACCGAGAGTGACGGCTTAGTTTCATTCAATATCCACAAAATACAGGTGCACAGTGAGCCTAAACAAGTTTTCGCTTCAAATATATTTATATTTGATAGGAATGCAGGATATATGCCCTGAAAAAACGTCAACAATCCAGCTCGTAAACAGCATACCACTTAGTTGTGTCATCCTGGCGGTCGGCCAACGCGTCTGACCTAGCGCGAACTTGCGTACTCATACCTTCAGATTTGGACGTGGAATTTCGACTTCATAAATTTTTAACGATATTTTATGTATTTTCTTCTTGTTGTTAACTTTTGTAATTCGTTTCGATTCCTATCAAGGCCAAACAAGTAGGCTGAAAACTTCACTCGTTTCCTTCGCATATGTTCCGCAGCAAAGACTTCTTCCGTTTTTTTACGCTGGGAAATGCTTTTACACACTTATTCCGACCTGAATGGGTCAGGGGTATGGTATTTGGCGAGGGAAGAGGCCTCGCAATACCCACTAAAACCCAGCGGATCCTTCTTCATCCATAAGAGAGACACAAGAGGTTCAGTTTACGCATTTTTCTCTGGAGCTCCAGATAAATCCAGCTCAGGATTAATGGAGGCGGCAGCAGGTACGCAAACAATCGCCAACAGATGTCCTGCCTCCTTTGGCGATAAGAAAAAGCATCTACTGTATTCTCCTTCTCTCGCTCGTGGGCCTCCTTGGACGCATTCTGTTCTTTTGTGCTCAACCTAGCCCATCATGATAAGTTGGACAAACCCGTATCTATCAACCTTAAGAACGTTGCCAAGATCATCAACTTATCGCCTCTTGATAGTATCCATAATTTTTGGGGTCATACCGACGCGCTGGAGTACAATAGGAAATTATCCTGCCAGGAAACCGTAAGGGTTTTCAATTACGTTAGGTAAAAAGGGCCAGGTGTTGCCTAATGACTATATACTAGCTACTGCCCGTGATTTCGTTACTTTTGAGCATCAGATACTCATGTATACGAAACTTACATGCTCGTAAAAGGTTATATAAATGGAAAGAAAGACAGGTAAGTAGCTGCCCATTAACGTCCTCCTGGCACAGGCTTTTCGCTCATAGGAGACAGGGTTTTTAGAGTATAACCCACCACGCCGCTCCACTGCGGGTTGGAAGGCAGAAGAAAGACAGACCCAATGCTTTATAGACGTGTGACGAAACACCTCTTGAACCAATATTGTTGAATTTTGTGTGTTTGTTAAGGTTAAAAGAAAGATTCAAGAACAGTTTAGATTGACATTTCGTTCCGGATTTCATTAAATTTCCACGGTAACGGGAATAACGCGGTTTCTAAAGGATATATCTAGTATATATATATTTTATATATTAGCTATATGACAGCATTACCTGCGTAGTTCATGATCCCGTGGAGATTTGGGCAAATTGGTTATCAAATCGAATTATCCATCTAAACCATTCTCCAATCGGACTGAAGACATCTAAAAATACAACAAATGCCCATCCGATAAGGTGTTAGGAAACCGCTCACTAAAACGAAGACAGACGATAGTATTAATGACACCTTTAATGATGGGACTGAAACGCTAGATATTAAAATCAGCTGGCACTGACCCGAGCGTCAGCTGATTTTAGTTTTGTGTCTAATTGCTGGTTTTTTTAGCAAAGTTGAACTGCCTCATTGGTCTAGTGGTTAGCATGTTCGACCACAGGCATGAGGTCCTGGGTTCGAGTCCCGGGTCGGGCCAGTTCGAAATCGATATTGAGTTTTCTANTGCTCTAAAAACCCTCTCTCATATGAGCGAGGAGGCCTGTGCCCAGCATTGGAACTTTAATGGGCTGCTACTTACTACTACTTAGCAAAGTTATGTATTTTTTTATTGTATTTTTGCTTCCTTTAGCTGTAATAACATGATAGAGCGTAAATAATGCTAGTAAAAAGGGTTAAAAATATGATTTTTCGTTTAATCAGAATCTATATTTTCCGTCTCATCATCAAATGTGTCATTAGTACTATCGTCTCTTCTAATCGTTACTTTTTTTTATGAAATTTTATTTCAAATAAATTACATTACGAATTTAAAACTTCAATAGGAACTAATAGATTTAATGGGTCTACTCTTATTTTTTTCAATAATATCCATATTAAAAACAATATAATGATAATCCGAATATAGTTCATTTAAATAGATGAAAAATTATAAAATTAACTTAAATTAGAATAAGATAATAATATCCAGAAATTTATTAATTATAAATATATTAATTATATAAATATTATATGTATTTCGTCGTCGTCGCTTCAACCGATGGACGTCCACTGCTGGACATAGGTCTCACGTAATGACGTCCACAAGGCCCGATCTTGTGCCGCCTGGCTCCAGCGGCTACCGGCGACCCTCTTTATGTCGTCGGTCCACCTTGTGGGGGGTCTCCCTACACTGCGCCGTCCGGTGCGGGGTCGCCACTCCAGCACCTTTGGCCCCCAACGTCCATCGGTCCTTCGGACTATGTGCCCCGCCCATTGCCACTTCAGGTTCGCGATTCGTAGGACTATGTCGGTGACTCTGGTTCTACTACGGATCTCTTCATTTCTGATTCGATCACGTAGAGAAACTCCGAGCATAGCCCTCTCCATCGCACGCTGAGTGTCTCTGAGCTATGTGTATTTATCATTTTGTATATTTTCTCGCTTTTACATAACTATTAGTTATTATAAGTAGAATTTTAAATAAGGTTAAATTCATTCCTAATAATCTTCTAAATAAAAGAATTTGAGGACTCCTTCATTGACAAGGACCTGATGCTTTAAGGAATATAATATAGACACGTTCTAAGAACCAAGTTTCCATTAAACCTTTTATTTAACTGAGTCAGCGTAGTCGTATTTAGTTTAGAATAATATATTGAATAAGTACACCACTAAATTAGACTATCTTTAAATTCGCCTGTTTCCTATTTATTTTATTTTATTACAGTCGCTAAAAACTTTTTAACGGCTTAATTTATGTGAGCTATTACCAATTATTTATTCGTATTTATATTTAGGGGCTATTATTTTTTTTAAATAAACCAGAAAACGAGCGTATGATTCATTTGGGAGTAGTAATCTTTATTCAAGTAAGCTCAAGAAACACTTTTTTTGATTCTACTGAGTGTAAACCGTTAAGAAACTCAACGGTTACTCTTTTATATATAGTTTTTGTAGGTTACAAAGTGTTTAGCTTTCATGAGCAACTGGAATTAAGTCCAAACATCTTTGTCACTTAAATAATCGTAAATTTTTGTAATACGACGTTTTTAACATATTTCATAAAACTCTGTAGCGGCAAACTCAACGCTCAACCTGACAAATGATTTCTGAACCTTCTTCTCCCTAAAATAAGGCATTACAAGTTTGTTTTTATTTCTTGTATTGAAGTAAAACTTCTTTAGACACGCTTGACTTGGGTAGGAAGCTGGTGAATGCATGACGAAAGCGTTACATAAAATGTATATATATAATAATTGAGAGGGAGATATTATTAGATAGTTCTTCTATAGATAGAAAGAATTACGCTTTACTTCAATCCTGTGGTCTAAAGCACACTCGTTTTATTTATTGATGATTTTTTTCAAAGCTGGGAAATCTTCGTGGATACCCGGAATACTTGGGAGGCTGTTCCAGGGTATGCCGATCTCATACCGGCTAAAACCCAGCGGTGCTTCTACAGCACTCGGAGACGGGGTCAAGAGAACGCGACTGACATACATTCGCAACCACGCCAGCAATGTGCCTGTTTAGGCCCAACTCGGTGGATTGCCTGGAGCACCTGAAAAGCCAACCAACTCGCGGGACCTCTCTTTGTTGGGCAACGGACCCCCCTTTAGTTACCCAAAGGTCACCACTAAGGAGGTAGACGGCGAACGTGGCCTCTCGCCTCCTTCCCACCCTTCTCCTGCGAACGGTCAAAGTGGTCACGTTCACCCTTAATCGTCTTCTTCTTTCGCGTTCTGACATCCCCACAGAAGGAAAGCGTAGCACACCATGCTCTCTCGCTGCTCACCATCATTCTAATGACGGTGGGAAGCGAGAGATCCGCACCAATAACCGGTGCAGCCACACTTAAATAGGTTATCACTTGACTATAATCTCAACTAGTGGTAACTGATGATACAGTCTAAGACTGAAGTACAATTTGGTAATATATTGTTGTGGAAGTAGAGATTTAAATGATTTCTACAGAGTATTGTACTAGGATTTTTTTTTATTGCTGACAGATTAGCGCTTGACTGTGATCTCACCTGATGGTAAGTGATGATACAGTCTAAGATGGAAGCGCGCTAATCTGTTAAGAGGCGATATACCCCTTACGGTTTCTACACAGCATCGTACCGGAACACAAATCTCTTTGTTTGGCGTTTTTGCTGGTAAGGTGGTAACTAGCAACGGCCGAAGCCTCCCACCAGTCCAGACTCAGATAAATTAGAAAATACAATTTCCTAAATTCGTCGTACCGGGGATTTAACCCGGGACCTCCGCTAGCAAAGCGAATACTCGCACCACTGCGCCGGCGAGGTCGTTAAATGGATATAATTATTTTTGGAAAGATGTTTTGCTGGATCATGAGGGAACCAGTATTGAA
The DNA here is from genome assembly GCA_015832385.1 of Elymnias hypermnestra. Classification (NCBI taxonomy): domain Eukaryota; kingdom Metazoa; phylum Arthropoda; class Insecta; order Lepidoptera; family Nymphalidae; genus Elymnias; species Elymnias hypermnestra. The sequence goes on from JACTOM010000093.1 coordinate 84,272, forward strand.
TTTAATTCAAATAATGTACAATTAACTAGCAGAAATAGTGTAACAGTGATGGTATAGGATATAAAAACAGATAACATATAAATTTGTAACAAATTAATAAAATTTGTCCTGCCAGGAAGTCCTGTGTTTAATTTAATTGAATTTAATTAAATTCAGGGACACTGAAGCGTGCACAAACACCGAGTTAGCGAAACTGTCATATTTTTCTAAATTATTTATACTTACAATAATAAATACAATAATAGTTAGGATATTTTGTTTGCCTTTTCTTACAATAACTCCTTACGCTTTCAATTACTCAGTAAAGCAACGCAACACAGCAATAAAATGTTGCTTATTAACGCTTGTATTATATGACTATGTGGTACTTTGCAGGTTCATTCTGCAGAATTACGAGGCACTGATTAACTATAAACCGAAGTCTAACACTGTTCATTTATTTAACTAACTGTTTTCAAAGATATTACTCACGTAGCTCCCGCTCCCGTAGGAATATGGAGAATTCTGTATTAAATGAGCTACAATAAGAGTTCGTTAAATATCGCGCATATTTTTGAGGATATCGTTATAAAATAGTGAGTTAATGAGTGAGTTTAATTGTCTAAAACCTGTTTAAGACAAGCCAATGGATAATATAACATTATATTGTGATATTATAATAAATTAACCCACCTATTTAACTCTTCCTTTGTTAATTTAACTTCTGTGTCATCAACTCTGGGTTCGTTTTCATTGCCGACACAAACCACCTTGTCTTCTACTGTAAGGACCTTCATTTTCCCCAGAACAATTGTTAAATCACTTCACTTTTCTGTTTATTATACAAATTGTTGCTTTTTGTGTTTACAGGGTTGTTTGTGATTAGATTTACCCCTTTTTTGTTATTTATATTATTCGTTACGTGTTCAATATCGTGAGTTATCTCGATAGAGGCGATGCGTGGTCGCTTACGTGCTCCGACGCGCACTGAGCTGTCTCTACTAAGATTCTGGTCACCTGTGATTGCTACGCCTTCAGCATCCGGCATTCCGTAGGCTATTCTCGTAGAACGGTGACTTATTTTGTTTACAATGCGTGTGTCTCTGTTTTTGGTGTCCTAACGTGCTTTATTTTTTTTTTTTTTTAGTTAGTAATGATAACAAGGCCTCCTATTTCCTTATAGTTTTACAGACAACTAAAAATAAGCATGCATAAACATAACCTAACTAGTAAGTTTCGTTTTGTGAATCTGTCATTTTACAGAAGGAGGCAAGCGAGGGCGTGAGAGACAGTGGCTGATGGATAACAATGAAAACCCTTGAGGTAAGTTGTAATTTTTAAGATATGAACCTATAAATACATGAAGGACTTTTTCCCTGTCAAAACTCATTAAAAAAACATAAAAATCATAACATTTGGTAGTCTTTCATGAACATTTTAGTCCCAAGAACCACGCGAGACTCGCTGGACAATTGTAATACCCATTTCACCGTCCGGCCGTGTCTTTTATTTACACCCGTAATTTTTGCGCGTTTTTTAACGGAAATAACCGTGTTCGCCCCCGCCTCGCATATACATTTTTGCGTCAATTGCCCCGCGGGTCGAATGACGCTAAAGCTATTAAATGTTCATGAAAGAATACCAAATGTTATGATGTTTATCTTTGCTAATAGTTAAACTATACAATGTTTGAAACTTTGAGATAGTGAAAAGTCCGTCTTGTATTTATAGGCTCATATCTTAAAAATTGAAACTTACCTCAAGGGTTTTCATTGTTATTCACATCACTTATATAATCAAAAACACAAATAATCACTAATAAACACTGATAGTTTATAAAATACCATAAAAAACTTAACGATCTTCGACGCGACACACGTACTGTTAGTAACGGACACTTTGTAATTGAGTTATTTTTTGTTTTTTCTATTGTCTGTTGTGATCTCTACGCATATATTGTTACGACAGTTACCGAGAATCGAAATAGATAATACACATTATGACATAAAAAGAAAGATTTGCTTACATCTGATTGATCGAGTTGAAACAGAACTAACGTATCATGTCAACTAGTAGATGTCACGGGCTTTCTATGGGCTAAGGACTGTTTCGATCTACCTGAAATACAACGTATGCTATATATTTAATGGTTCCTTATTTTTTGTGATAGCTAAAATATAACAATGGTATCCTTTAGAGATATATATACATCATAGACAACTTTCTTATCGATCTTTTAAGAATAAACAACTCCTTTACACATACATTTTTTATATCTTGTAAACGATGTCGGCGGAGAACCCTACGTCCCTGCGCTTTATGCTTCTCCGTTCTCTCTTATTCTCCGACATATATATAAGAGATATCCAGGTATCTATTGACTCATCACGATATCTCTGGAACCATAAGGCGTAAAGACTTGAAATTTTGTAGGAATATTCCTTTTGCCGAGTATTCTATTTATTAATTTGATATTTGTAAAACAATTTGGCTAAATTAATGAAAATGCTACCCAAATAACATTCCACGCAGGCGAAGTCGCGGGTTCAGCTTGTTTTACATATAACCAAATCAAATCAAATCAAATCAAAATATCTTTATTCAATTAGGCATATTACAGCACTTTAGAATCGTCAAATATTTCTTTTTTCTATTCTTTTCCACACTCTAATTCTAATGTACGTCTGATGATGATACTCCAGAACGACTTAAAATCTAAAGTTACGAGGGTTCCTTCGCGCCCTGATCCGAGAAGAGCCCACAACAAACTCAGTCGGGTATTCTGTTTTTTTTTTTTTCATCATCATTACAATATCATGTTAGTTTAATATATTTCAATTCAAATTAGAGCAGTTCGTTCACTCCCACGCGTTTTTATCGTCTAAGTACTCTTGCAACTTATAATACGATTTTTCTATCAACTTTCTTTTAACAAAGACTTTGAATTTATTAATTGACATTTCTAAAACGTCTTGTGGGAGTTTATTATAGAAACGTATACAGTTACCCTTAAATGAGTTGTTAATCTTATGCAGCCTACTAGAATTTATAACAAGTTTGTTTTGGTTTCGTAAGTTATATGATGTACATTCACTCTTTTTATTAAAAGAGTCAATGTTTTTATGTACATACAATAAGTTTTCTAATATATATACACAGTGAACTGTCATTATGTTAACTGCCTTGAATTTGTTTCTTAGCGACAGCGAATGATACTTCATTTTATACTATGTAAAGATATTATTACTAAGTTGCGTTGCGATTAAGGATGATTAGAACGATTAGATAGATAGATGTACACATATAGATGTGTACATCTATCTCTATGAACGGATGCGAGGTTATTATTTTTCCCAGAAACTTCTAATATATGATATATTCGCATTCTGTTTGTGTTCGTTATCAGAGGTCAAAGACTTTTGTAGGCCATATCACTAAACTGACCACATTTCATTGCAAACACATTGTAACTGTTATGTATCTGTCAGCTTTGTAGTTAGTCTATGATTAGATGCAATAGACCCTATTCTTACCCGGGGGGGGGGGGGGAGGNTAGACCCTATTCTTACCGGGGGGGGGGGGGGAGATAGACGCTACAATGGCTGGCAAATAAACCACGTGAGTAACAATATTGGATATGTGATAATTAGTTGAATTATCGGAATATTAACAACTCTGTAAGTAAGTAAGTAGCAGCCCATTAACGTCCCACTGCTGGGCTGGCTGCGAGGGTTTTTAGAGCATAGACCCACCACGCTGCTCCAGTGCGGATTGGCAGGCATAGTGCACTCTCTATTCCTTCACTCTCATAGTCCGATGTGACGACCGACACGACCGGAGAGAGATCAGGCGCAGGACCGACGGCTTAACGTGCTCTCCGAGGCACGGGGGTGGATCACACCGCCATCTTCCCAACTTCGGGCAAATATTGAGAAAATCTTAATAGAAACTTCAATATTGATTTTTGAATTGGCTCGACTTGGGACTCGAACCCAGGACCTCATGTCTGTAGTCGAACATACTAACCTAACCTAACCACTAGACCCATGAGACAGTCAACAACTCTGTACCCGACGTGAAAGGACATTACAGTAACATGCAAATTAAAAATTGTTCATAAAAACCTAGTCTTATCATTATAGAAGGCTGTATTTTGTTTTTAATTTAGATTTGACACAGACGACAGTACTTTACTATGGTTAACAATAATATATAAGGTGTTAGAAGATCGCTTCTGAAAACGAAGACAGACGTTAGGAGTAATGACACTTTTGATGATGTTACGGAAAAAGCATCGATCCTGATTAAAAAATATCATATCTTTAATACGTTTTATTAGCAATCTTTGTGAAGTAAGTGTACTGAAGCCCAGGGGTCGCCAACCTGCGGCCATCTATGCATGACGCAAACAGGACAAACCGATAATATAAAATAGTACGTATATTTATGTCTCATTCTTTGACAGCTTCATCCTACACATTTTTGTATTTGTGTCCCTAACTTGCCGTTGTTTCCATTGCATCCGGATTCAAATCACAACGATTCTAAAGTAGTTTCACTTCAAAAAATTCATATTTGAAAACGTTTTATTAGCATTACTTACGCTCCGTCGTGATAGTACGTACATACATTACTTCACTGAAAAAAAAACTAGCAATGAAACACAAAATCAAAAACAGCTGATGTCTCAGCTCGGATCAACGATCACTAGCCTTTTATGAAACTATCGCTTCATTTAGCTGTTCTAACACGATGGAGCGTAAGTAATGCTAATAAAACGTTTTAAAATAGGATTTTCGTGAAGTGAAACTTGTAGTCGGCAAGTGGATGTAGTCGGCAAAGAATGAGACAGAAATATACATACCATTTCATATTATCGCTCTCTCCTCTTTGCGCCACCCTCAGATCAGGGGTAACCAACTAGCGGTCCGCGGGCCGCAGGTTGGCGACCACTGGGCTACAGTACACTTACTTCACAAGAACCGTCGGCAAGATGTCACGAGTGTGGTGCCTCGTCAGACACAGCCCACCACACTGTGGCAGAATGTCCCGCCTGGAGACTACAGCGACTCATTTTGACGTCGCTGATCGGCACAGACCTCTCACTGGCAAGTATAATAGGAGCAATACTTACCAGCGAGCAGGCCTGGAGAGCGGTTGCCTCCTTTTGCGAGACTGTCATCTCGCTTAAGGAGGCACGGCAAAGGGAGAGGGTGAATGCCGCCGAAGCACTCCAGCCCCGACGAAGGAGTGCAGGAAACAGGAGGCGGAGATTCGTACAACTCCTCCCCCTGTAGAATATCTGTGAGCTGCAACCGGGGGGGCCAGAGAGGAATGCCTCATACGAACCTCTGGCTCCCCACACATGGTTGATGGCGATCCCGCTGGGTTTTGGGCATTGCGAGTTTGTAACCTCGCCGAGTCCCACACTCCCGACCCTCAGTCCGGAGTGCGTAAATGCATTTCCCAGCGACAAAAAAAAACACTTACTTCACAAAGTGGATTTATTCGGGGTTGTCGTTTAATAGATCACAGGTAGCCAACTAGCGGTCCGCAGGCTGCAGGTTGCCGACCACTGGGCTAACAGTACACTTACTTATCAAAGTAGATTTATTCGATTTATTTACAATTTGTATTAATTTTCAACACTTAATATTTTAATGACAATTAAATTCCTAACATACTTCCTTTTCATCTCCCTCTAAGTCTGGGAAATCTAGAGTTTTAAATTTGTGTAAATATAATCAAGACTTAAAAATTAGTTGGCAAAGAAGTTTCACTTCTGACATGTGTACTTTGTACGCAGGCACTTCCCATCTTCAAAGGTGTCATTAGTACTATCATATGTCTTGATTTTCGGAAGCCGTCTCCTAACATCTTATATAAGTAAGTAAGTAAGTAGCAGCCCATTAACGTCCCACTGCTGGGCACAGGCCTCCTCACTCCGAGGAGCAAGGGTTTTTAGAGCATAGACCCACCACGCTGCTCCAGTGCGGATTGGCAGGCATAGTACACAAACACACTCTCTATTCCTTCACTCTCATAGTCCGATGTGACGGGAGAATCCGACACGACCGGAGTGAGATCAGGCGCAGGACCAACGGCTTAACGTGCTCCCCGAGGCACGGGGGTGGATCGCACCGCTAACTTCCCAACTTCGGGCAAATATTGAGAAAATCTTAATAGAAAAGTCAATATTGATTTTTGAATTGGCCCGTACCCGGCACTCGAACCCAGGACCTCATGTCTGAAGTCGAACATGCTAACCACTAGACCAATAAGGCAGTTTCATCTTATATATACTCTTGATATTCCCTTTTCCTGTGGAAACTTCGAGATATAAAGTAACCTATATCATTCGATTTTTGCGTTACGATAACAATATTGGGGTCATATCGATGGGGGTACAGGACCCCCATTGCTGTGCTAACATTGATCCACTTGTCTAAATTGTCTACAACCTGTATAAGCGCAGAAGGAACTAGAAAGACAAGATTATTCAAAAGTGGCACTTGTTTGTAAATCATATCAAAAGCCTCTACATTGTTAAGTTTAACAATGATTTATATTTGTTTAAAACTTATATAAAACTGGCACGCCCTTAACAATTTTATCTATATTTATATTTTACCTACATATAAATAAAATTGAAACGTCTGTGTGAAATTTTAAACGGATTTCCAATTGCGTTATAATTTTGTGTTAACTTATTTTATGATAAATAAATGCGGAGAGTTGAGATGTATGAGTGGATTGAAACTGAGTGACAAAGTAAGAAATAGTGTGATAAGAGAACGTTGTGGTATAAAAGAAGATGCAGTGACTAAAATTGAGAAAGGTATCCTTAGATGGTTTGGGCATGTAGAGAGAATGAATGAAAGGAGACTGACAAAAAGTGAATGCGAAAGTTGGAAAGGGAAGACCAAGGCGAACGTTCCTGGACTAAATCCAGGACATTTTAAATAAGAGCCAGGTCAAGAGTACTTTAAATCGACGAACTTGTATGAAAGGTTTAATGAGAATGAAAGAAGCGAAGGATCTGTGCAAGGGTCGTGGCATGTGGAAGGACGTGGTCTTTGCCTACCCCGAAGGGAATGAGGCGTGATGCTATGTATGTACATGAAAGTGCGTTTGTTTGTTGCAATCTCTAAAAAAGCTGTACCGATTTTGATGATATCGTGACTGGCACGTAACAAATGTTATGATGTATAAAGTAGGCGACTTCTATTTTAAAAATAAAAATGGGACTAGGAAATATGATGCAATGATATGTAAGATGCTTTACGTCACGAAGTTTATTAATAGTTAAGTAATATTATTGTAAATCTCAGGAAAGTAGGGTGGTGTAGCTAAGCCGTCTCCTAACATCTTATATAAGTAAGTAAGTAGCAGCCCATTAACGTCCCACTGCTGGGCACAGGCCTCCTCGCTCATATGAGAGAAGGTTTTTAGAGCATAAACCCACCACGCTGCTCCACTGCGGATTTGCAGGCATAGTACACAAGTGCACTCTCTATTCCTTCACTCTCATAGTCCGACATGACGGCAATCCGACACGACCTGAGAGAGAGATCAGGCGCAGGACCGACGGTTTAACGTGCTCTCCGAGGCACGGGGGTGAATCACACCGCCAACTTCCCAACTTCGGGCAAATATTGAGAAAATCTTAATAGAAAACTCAATATCGATTACGAACTGGTCCGACCCGGGAATCGAACCCAGGGCGTCATGTCTGTAGTCGAACATGCTAACCAATAGACCAATGAGGCAGTCCTTTATCATACGAGTATCAAAATATATTTATTCTAAGACTGACGATACCAAATTAAAGAAGTTAAATATTAAATAACTGCATGAAATGTGTCACCTACAGACGTAAAAAAACCTACTGATCCATAAAATAAAACTATATACCTTGTTTTATATCATGATTGACCGTCGTTAACTTAAGAATTTTTTTTTTAAGAAAATATTAAATATTTTACATTTCATTCGATATAAAGTCATCCTGTATATACATTAAATATTTATGTTTGTAACGTACATTTGAAATACGTATTTTTCTTATCATTAGTGGCCACGAGTAAGATGCAATCAGTTGGAGTCCATCCACTATTGTGACAACATGTTTACTCTCGTTATTTTACTCGTGTTTATTGCTTTTTATTTTTACAATAGTAAAAAACAAAATTACTGGACACAGCGAAATGTGAAACACGAGACGCCTTTACCTTTATTCGGCAATCACTTGTTTAATTTTCTTGGACTTAAAAGCTTGGGAGTGGTTGCAACAGATTTATATAATAAATTCCCCAATGAAAAAGTTGTGGGATACTTTCGCGGGCCAACCCCAGAATTATTAATCAGAGATCCAGATATAGCCAGGCAGATTTTAACTGTAGACTTTGCCTATTTTTATCCTCGAGGTCTAGCAAGAGATGAGAAAAAAGAACCTTTGATGAAAAATCTCTTTCACGCTGACGGTGACTCTTGGAAACTCTTACGTCAAAGGCTAACTCCAGCGTTTACAACTGCTAAACTAAAAGCTATGTTTCCCTTGATAATTTCATGCGCAGAAAAACTTCAAAGACTAGGTGAAGAATTAGCTACTAAAGATGAAGTTTGTGTACGTGAATTAATGGCTCGTTTCACAACAGAGTTCATCGGAGCCTGTGGCTTCGGTATAGAAATGGATGCGATTAATAATGAAAATTCTATGTTCCGAAGATTAGGTAAGAAAATGTTTGAGCGCTCTCTGCCAGAAGTTTTATTATTTGGCATATCGGACGTATTTCCCTGGATTAGAAAATTTCTATACCTAATGGATAAGAATATAGAAAAAAGAATAACCGAGATAAGCTTGAAAATATTCGAGCAACGTAACTACAAACCTACAAAGCGCAACGATTTTATAGATCTACTCTTAGAATTAGCAGAGCATGGGAAAATTTCAGGTGATTCTATAGAGCATAGACTACCAGATGGTTCACCCAAAAAAGCTGAAATGGAGATGGACGTTATGTGTTTAGTTGCACAAGTATTTGTTTTCTTTGCTGCCGGTTTTGAAACATCCTCATCGTCCACTAGTTATACATTGCATGAACTTGCTTTCAATTTGGAAATACAGACTAAAATTCAAAATGAAATAGACGAAGTGCTATTGAAATACGATAATAAATTATGTTACGATGCTATAGCTGAAATGAAGTTACTTGATATGGCATTCAAAGAAGCTTTGCGGATGTTACCGCCGTTGCCAAACTTGCAAAGGTGTTGTGCTAATAAATATATGATTTCGCAGCTTGGATTTTCTATTGATCCTGGAGTTAAAATTCTTATTCCAATACAAGCTATACAAATGGATAAGAAATATTTTCCAGAACCTCATGAGTTTAGACCAGAAAGGTTTTCTACGGAGGAAGTAAATAAAAGACCTAAGTATGTGTATATGCCATTTGGAGAGGGCCCACGTGCGTGTATAGGTAAGTTAACATACAATACGGTTACCACCTTTCCCTGTGTATTTATTTTAGACTATGTAAAAGGTTGATTAAAAAAGGGACGATCTCTGTCTTCTTGAAATTCACTCGGAAATAGATTCAAACATGTAAAAAAGATGGCAGTAAATACTGTAAATTTTAAAAGTAAAAGGTAGCAAATCGCGAATATTTAACAACCATTTACAATTTACCATTTACAAATCTAATATTTACTAATGAACAATTGCTTTTTGAGATTTAAAATTTTGAAACAAACATTCGCGATTTGCTACTTTAACTTTTAAAATTTACAGTATTTACTACCATCTTTTCTACATGTTTGAATTTCAAGAAGACGGAGATCGTCCTTTTTTTTAATTAGCCTTTTAACCAATCTTTTCTTCTCTTATCTTAAAAGTAATTCTGAGATAATTTCAAGACAAATAGTTGCTCATTTGTCTAGTCCAACATGTAGGTATATTTGATGGTTATTTTTGCTGCGTAATTACTAAATAATATTGACTCTATAGGTTCTTGAAAGATTAGATAATTATAGTTGATGGTAACGCAATGGCCTATAATGCATATATAATCATCCACCTTAATGGGCTTCCAGTCAGCTTCGCAGTTAGCTTGACAAATCTTTGTAAGACAAACATGTGATTTTTTTGAATGGAGCAGTACATCGTAATCTCAAGGATCGTTTAATTTAATATATGTTTTTATAGCTAGCAGATTAATGCTTAATTGTAATCTTAAATGATGATATAGTCTAAATGGTAACCTTACCGAAAAAGGGACGTCGCAGTGGATGCTCTCTCCCACCACCGAAGTAGACGGGGTACTAGGGCACCAGATGAATTCAAGGGTCCCTCGTCGAGTCCCACACTCCTAACCCATATCAACGCCCTAACCGCATCAAATAAAACCCTGTTACGGCGGGCGCAGAGGGTAATAGCGATTAGAGCTATACGAGGGTACCGTTCAGTGTCATGTACAGGAGCAACATGCCTGGCAGGCTACTTACCAGTGCTGAGTAGCCGCGAAAACCAGAGGAGAATTACCAAACGCTGACGAAGTAAAGAGGGTCAGGGTTCTAACTAACAGAGCCTTGACCCAAAGTGGCGGACATGGCCATAATAGAGGTACAGGTGCTTAGCAGTCATGGTTGCTTCGGCAAATACCTGTACCAAAATGTTGGCTGTGAGTGTGGTGCCTCGTCAGACACAGCCCACCACACTGTAGCAGAATGTCCTGCCTGGGGTTCTCAACAACTCATTATGAAGTCGCTGATTGGCACAGATCTCTCACTGGCTAGTATTATGGGTGCAATACTCATCAGTGAGCAGGCCTGAAGAGCGGTTGCCTACTTTTGCGAGACTGTCATTTCGCTTAGGGACGCACGACAAAGGGAGAGGGTGAATGACACTGAGACACTCCGGCCCCAGAAAACAAGAGGAGGAGGTTCATAGAACTCCTCCGCCTGTAGAAAATTTGTAAACCAGCTACAACCGAGGAGCCAAAGAGAAATGCGGCAACGAACCTCTGTCTCCCCACTCATGTTTGAAAACTGTCCCGCTGGGTTTTAGTGGGTATTGCGAGTTCTTCTCCCTCGCGGAGTCTCACACTCCCGATCCCACAGTCGGGGTGCGTAAATGCATTTCCCAGCGACAAAAAAAAAACACTCCTAACCCATGAGTCGGGTTTCGATTTCCCGGCGAAGAAAAAGCAGCAGCACCCGTGCCTTAGAGCACCAGCTGATTTTCATTTTGTGATTCATTGCTGATTTATTTATAGTTAAATAATGTATTTTTTATAAAACTATCCTTTCATTCAACTGTACTAACATGATGGAGCGCAAATAATGGTATTAAGACGTTCTAAAATTATGATTTTTTGAAGTGAAAATTCTTTAGGCATAGTAATCAAGCGTTTCATATTTTTCGGATGAAACCCGTGATTAACGTCACGAAGTTGTGCAGCGATTTTGTGCTAATTCGTTTGAAGGTTAGGTATTTTAATTTGCCACTTATTATTTAATAATTGAATATACTATTTTTCATAAAATATAATTCATAAATTCTCTTTTCTTTTTTAATTCAATAACAGCATTTTTATTTACAATCCGTCATTTGAGATTTCAATAAACTATTTTGATGACAATTAAATTCATTAAATTTCTAGTAATAGTAAAGTTTTAAATATAAACGAGACTTAAAACTTAGTTTGCCAAATAAGTTTCGCTTCTGACATGTGCAGTTTTATTGTTTGTTTTTTTCTTATCATTGGATTTATTCCGATTAGAACTTGATTGGTTTCATTTGAAATATCACATTTAATTCTCCGCAGACGATGATATGAAATTTATATGTCAAATTGTTGTGTGTCTCTATTCTAGGAACTCGCTTGGGTCATATGCAATCTCTAGCAGGTCTAGCAGCTATATTGCAGAAGTTTACAGTGGAACCAGCTGAAAACACCCGAAGGAATTTGAAGCGCAACCCTCGACTTAACGTTGTACAAGGTGTCATTGACGGTGTACCACTAAAATTAAAATTGCGAAAGAAATAATAGTTTTGTAATTATAGATCTAATAGCTAGTAGCCTAAGTTACTCTTTATTCCATCACCTATTTTCCAGTGAAACTGAACAAATATTCATACAGATATTATCATATATATTTAGTGAAAACTTATTAATTTGATATTACAAACATATAGTCCAATTTGTGTATATATTTTAACCCACTTGAATCAGCTCTCATAGATTAATATACTAGTAGCAATGTTTCTTCTAAAGTTGTGGGGTGGGTCACCGACAGCTTAGCTTTCGGTTATTAGAACCCGCACCCTGTTGCATCGTCCGCCATCTTGGATTTAAGGGTGATTTTTTGTTTATCCAATAACACGCTTGTTTTCAACTTTACGAGAAAAATGGTAATAACCAAAGTTGTTCAGAATTTGATTTCCTACAAGATTGGTTCTTATAATTTTTTTCCTAGGATCAATAATTTTTGAATTAGGATCCAATAGAGCGATTGACTTTTTATTTTGTCAAAAAGTCGTAAAATAATTCAACATTTTTCAATAAAAACCAAATAAGAGTGGAGATTATCTTAAATATTCTATTATTTCGTATAATATTGATTTATTCGTATAAACGATAATTCTTCAAAATCAAACTCTGATTTTATTTACGTTTACAGGGCGGTAACTTGAAAAAAAGTACTATAAATCTTGCACTCTATTTCTGCAACATTGAAAAAAAAAACATTTATTTCATTTTCGCGTAAAATTTAAAATCAATTTTTTTTTTAAATAAATAATAAAATCGCCTCATTTAGGATTCTACTCGAAAAATATCGATTTGTTTGAAATTATAGGACATATAATTCCAAGCAACTGATTTGTTTCAGTTTTGGTGTAAACTTGAGAATGTGTATGAGATATTTAAATAAGAAATTTTTCACCCTCTGTCCAGATCTTACGCGAAAGATATCGAACTTATGAATAGATTTTATAACCATCAAAATTATAGGAAATATATTTTCAAATTATTTTTCTAAAAACAAATTGAATGTAAGGTAGATTTTGATTAATTAAAAAATCCTCTCTTTGACTTCTAATTCGAAAAATTTGATAAGGACCAAAATTGTAGGAAATTTAATTCTGAACAACTTTAGTAATTACCATTTTTCACGTAAAGTTCAAAATAAGCGAGTTATTGACTAAACAAAAAAATACTCTTAATTCCAAGATGGTGGACGACGACACATAATGCGGGTCCCGAAAACTAAATTTTAAGCTGTTTTTGAAATAATTCTTCCATCTACTTGACCATATCAAGAAAATACCAAATGGATCCCAACTATTACAAATTCAAAATGCTTTAGTCATGTAGGCTTTTACAACACTTTCGAATCGCAATATTATTTCACATGAACGAGTGATTGTAACGTCTTTCATATACACCTACATAAGAATTAAATATTTAGAGACTTACAAATTAAACTATAAACCTTGTTATATATCATAACTGAATAACATCAATCTGTAAAGATAAAAAATATGTTTGTATCCTACATTTTAAATACGTATTTGTCTTATCATTTGTGGCTAAGGTGCAATCAGTTGGAATACATCCACTATTGTGAGAACATGTTTCCACTATTTGTTTTATTCGTGTGTATTGCTTTTTATTTTTATTACAGTAAAACACAAAATTACTGGGCAAAACGAAATGTTAAACACGAGACGCCTTTACCTTTATTCGGCAATCACTTGCTTAATATTCTTGGACTGAAAAGCATGGGAGCGATTGCGACAGATCTATATAATAAATACCCCAATGAAAAAGTTGTGGGATACTTTCGCGGGCCTACTCCAGCATTAATAATCAGAGATCCAGATATAGCCAGACATATATTGACTGTAGACTTTGCCTATTTTTACCCTAGAGGTCAAGCAAGAGATGAGAAAAAAGAACCTTTGATGAGGAATCTCTTTCACGCTGATGGTGATTCTTGGAAACTCTTACGTCAAAGGCTAACTCCAGCGTTTACTACAGTGAAACTAAAAGCTATGTTTCCCTTGATTATTTTATGTGCAGAAAAACTTCAAAGACTAGGTGAAGAATTAGCTGCTAAAGATGAAGTTTGTGTACGTGAATTAATGGCTCGTTTCACAACAGAGTTCATCGGAGCCTGTGGCTTCGGTATAGAAATGGATGCGATTAATAATGAAAATTCTATGTTCCGAAGATTAGGCAAGAGAATGTTTGAGCGTACTCTTAGAGAAGTTCTTCTACTAGGTATAGTGGAAGTATTTCCCTGGACAAGGAAATCTATAGGTGTCATGAATAAGAACATAGAAAAAAAAATTATTGATATGAGCTTGAAAATATTCGAGCAACGTAACTACAAACCTACAAAGCGCAACGATTTTATAGATCTACTCTTAGAATTAGCAGAGCATGGGAAAATTTCGGGAGATTCTATAGAGCACAGACTACCAGATGGTTCACCCAAAAAAGCTGAAATGGAGATGGATGTTATGTGCTTAGTGGCACAAGTATTTGTTTTCTTTGGCGCGGGTTTTGAAACATCATCATCGTCCACTAGTTACACCTTACATGAACTTGCTTTCAATCTGGAAACACAGAATAAAATTCAAAATGAAATAGATGAAGTGCTATTGAAATACGATAACAAATTATGTTACGATGCTATAGCTGAAATGAAGTTACTTGATATGGCATTTAAAGAAGCTTTGAGAATATTCCCACCTTTACCGAACTTGCTAAGGGATTGTGCTAATAAATATATATTTTCGGAGCTTGGATTTTCTATTGATCCCGGAGTAAAAATTTTTATACCAATACAAGCTTTCCAAATGGATGATAAATATTTTCCGAAACCTCATGAGTTTAGACCAGAAAGGTTTTCTACGGAGGAAATAAATAAGAGACCTAAGTACGTGTATATGCCATTTGGAGAGGGCCCTCGTGCTTGCATAGGTAAGTCAACATTTTTAAGGTAATAAAATTTCTTTCATCCTCTTTTATTAAAAAGACCACGAAAGACGAGTCGCGCGCATCAAGTATTTTGTCAAATTTGTTACACAAAGTTATAAATACATTGTATTATATTTTGAAAGAAATGAATGGCAATATTTTAATAGATGGGGAACAAGTGGAAGAGGTGAAAGAATTTGTATACTTGGGATCTAAATTTACAAAAGATGGAACATGTGAAAGTGATATCGAAAGGAGAGTAAATGCAGGGAATATGGTAAATGGTGCTCTGCACGCCTTTATGAATAACCAGATGGTGTCTCAAAGGGCTAGGCTGGCTGTGCATGCTGGAGTGTTGGTGCCAACACTTATGTATGGTAGTGAAAGTTTGGTATGGCAGAAGAAGCTTAAAAGTAAAATAAATGCGGTAGAGATGAAAGCGTTGAGAACTATGAGTGGATTAAAAGTGAGTGGCAAAGTCAAAAATAATGTCATAAAAAACGTTGTGATATAAATGAAGGTGTAGTGACTACAGTTAAGAAAGGTATGCTTAGATGGTTTGGGCATGTAGATAATTAATGAAAAGAGAGTGACAAATAGGATTTATGAGTCCTTTTTATCAAAGAGTGAATAGGAAAGTTGGAATGGGAAGACCAAGGTGAACGTTCCTGGGACCAAATCCAGGAATTTTGAATAAGGGCCAGGTCAAGAGTACCTTAAGCCTTGTATGAAAGGTTTAATGAGAATGAAAGAAACGAAGGAGATATGCAAGAATCTTGTCAAGTGTAAGGACGAGGTCTCTGCCTACCCCTTTGGGAATGAGGCGTGATCCTATGTATGTAAGTTATTGTCATTTCACTGTTTCAGGAACTCGCTTAGGACAAATGCAGTCTCTGGCAGGCTTAGCCGCTGTTTTGCAGAAGTTTACAGTGAAACCAGCTGAAAACAGCCAAAGGAATTTGAAGCGCAACCCTCGACTTAATCTTATACAAGGTGTTATGGATGGTATACCACTCAAATTAACCCCACGAAAATAATATTTAAAATGCTTAAACAAGACGCAATAAATGTATAGACCAAAAAGCTACTAATTTACTACAGAGTCAGAGCTTTCTACTTCTGAAATTGAAGAAATATACAAACAGACAGGCAACTATTTAGTAATTGATTCTTAAATATGCATTTATTAAAATGCTGTTAATTTGGAATTACAAACACCTAAACTGACTGAAAGGCAAACTGCAAAATAGAGTTTCATCTATAAATATGATTTATTTAATCCACATTATTGTAAAATTTAGCATTTAATATAAATGACTCTCAGATTTATGTAAAAGTAATTGTAGCTACTGATTTTTTATTAAAATGTACAGTTGTTTAAATTTTATAATATAACTTCATGTTATATTATAAAATTTAATATTATATATAAGTATTGTGTTGTTTTTCTAAGCATAACTGACTACAAGAGGGAAACAACTGACTTTTACTCTTTCTTTTGCTCATGCTCGCGCAAACGTACCTCGCGTAACGAGTAACGTAAGTTTCACTTCAAATATCTCTTATACAGGGAGTAGGAAAATTACAGTATTTTTATCTTTGTTATTGTCATATTTTTAATAAATATAAACATTATCAGCATTATATGAGAAACATTTACTATTTCGATCCGATATGAAAGATAAATGCGATTTTTTCTTATCTATTCAATTCTTGTGCACCTTTCTTTGCAATTACTCATGCAATTTACTATATAGTCACTATAAAATTATAATAATCAAAATTTATGATGGATAAGCTTTATTGAATAAAGAATTTAAAAATACAATAATATATACTGAAGCTTAAGTAATAAAATGATTAACCGATGTGCATTAGCGGCCTTAGATAGATAGATAGATAAATTTTATTATATAGCGAACACTTAGGATCACAAAATTACATAAAAGAATCACAGCATGCAAAGGCAGTCTTATTGCAAAAGCTATATCTATATATAAACAGACCTCAAAAACCTTCATGGGTGATCACCAATTGCTTAACTTTTGGTTTTCGGGTTCCGCAATTTGTTGCGTCGTCCACCATCTTGGATTTAAGGGTATTTTTTTGTTTAGTCAATAACACGGTTATTTTCAACTTTACGTGAAAAATGATAATGACTAAAGTTGTTCGAAATTAAATTTCCTACAATATTTGTTATTATCAATTTTTCCTGAGATCAATATTTTTCGAACTAGACCCCAAAAAGGGACTGATTTGTTATGTCGTTTCAAACTCTGAGTTTTTTCTTCGGAAAATTGTTACGGGCATTCCAAATTGAAAATAAATGGGATATTGCAACAATAAAATTATCACGAAAAATATCGATCTCAGGAAAAAGTTTTATGGACCTAAATTATATGAAAATGAATTACGAACAACTTTGATTATTACTATTTTTCGTGTATAGTTGATAATAAGCGAGTTATAGAATAAAAATTGCTGTAAACAAATTTATACAATGTCTGCTAATTCGACTGTACTATTATATTCCTTTCGCTTTGTTGTCTTGTTAAGAATTGTTTTTTCCATATTACTAAGCATGCATGATTTTCCCGACGATTAAATATAAAACAATGTATTTTTAACGTTTTTACATTTTATATAAAACATAAATTATATTTCAATACTTTATTGTGTTCATGGTCACAAGTGGACTGTATATCATTCAATTTATTGACTAAAGTTATATAAAAAAAACATTGTAGGCTCCATATTGGCCTTGGGTGCTCTGCTTTACCTCTCACTTTGCCCCCACCATCAGACCGGCTATAATGCATCATGCGTTACATGGTAGAAGTTTATTTTTAAAAATAATACATAACAATATATTTGATAAATATCAACAACAAAACAATGTTACAAACGTGATAGCCCAATGATTAGCTATTGTGCGTGATGGGTCTATGTTCTAAAAACCATCTTAACGTTAACAGACTAAAAATAATTAAACTTACGTAGCATAACCTTTTTAAATAACGATTTTTGAGGTTAGGTTACTATTTTTACTGCTGTGGCTTTTGCAAGCGACAAAAATATAATTAAAATTAACTAAAAAGCCGAAATAACTACACAATATATTTGACGACTTCTCTGGAGCCATTTTATGAGCGCTAAACTGTCACCATTGAAACTGTACCAATTATGGATCCGTATATAAATTGTTTGTCACAAGAGCGTAGATAAGATATTACAATCAGACAATTCAACTTGATCAATTTGTATATAAAAGCCGCGCTGCGCCGTCAAATGCACGGGTCAACGCACTTTCGGTCAATTTAGTCCTTTCTTGTACACGCACACAGCCAGCGGCTGTGTGAGTTCCTTGAACCGAGCATCAACTGATTGTGATTCATTGTTGGTTTTTTTTTTTTATATTAGTAATGTATTTTTTATAAAAGTTTCATTTTATTTAACTGCACTTACAATAAAAAAAAATCTTTTAGAAATAAAATATTTTTTAATTCAGGAACGATTTTTTTCGTCCCATCATCAAATATGTCATTAGTACTATCATCTGTCTATAAGCTAATACTAATAATAATAATACATTGTTTAAATTACTGATTACGCTTGATAAGAGAATGTTTTCTTTTCTTTTGCCTTAATATGCAAGCAGAATATTACATTTGTAAGTAAATTGATTGTATCTTCGCCAAGTAAGTGCAAGGAGGTTCTCTCTCGCCGGAGGAGGGGGGGGCGCTAGAAGGCGCAATTTTGCTCGCCTGCTCTCCCTCAACTAAACTAAACCCTTAAGTCGGATTCATCCGGGGCGCCAGAGCTGAATGCGTCAGCGGACATCTGGACCCCAACACCTGGATGAAGAGGGTTCCGCTGGGTTTTAGTGGGTATCCTGGTACGACCAGCGAGTCCCACACTTCCGGATGTTTACACTTAATCCAGCGTGCATAAAGCATTTCCCAGCGAAATAAAAAAAGTTAATAATATTCTAAGAATTTTATATCTACAACTAAATGTATAATAATCATTTGAAGAAGTAGAATAATTTAAATATTTATTTGCTCAAAAATTATACAAATTTACGTGTTTACAAATTTATCAGATCATATTATTTATAAACGTGGGTACTGATAGTATACTCTGTATTTTAGAATTACAATAACTCAAACATTTGATATATTTAATCTGTGTAATTAATTATCTATGGTTGCAGAACAGAGAACCTATATCATTTGTTTACACAGAGTACTTTATACAAATTTTGACATTTGTTTGCTTAAAATTATTTTGACAAACAAATTATACTGTGTTTTTATATATTTTATTTGAATTTTTTAACTATTATTTTTTTTTAATAATGTCGATACAGTATGTGAGAATTTATTACGGACCCACTGAATCATTTTTCACTGTAACTCATAGGCCACAAAAATTAAGAGGCATTCGAGGTATCTTGTTTTATTATTTATTAAGATTTGTAATGGATTATAATTTATTTCATATAAAACATTAGCGACCTGCCACGGTTTCAGTCGAATAATATACGTGCATGTTTTTTCTGGTATAGGATTGTATCAGCTTTCACCCTAAAATCCCGCAGCAAAATTGCTACGTTCATATCGTACGTAGTGTATAAGTTTGATGCTTAGTTAATGTCGGTTTAGTTGTAGTAGAGTGTTGTAGAAAGAAACTGGGACTTAATAACAGAACCTTTAGTGAAGGAACACTTTATTAGCTTTGGTGGAGGTAGATATGAAAGTCACGGCAAGACTCGGAGAAAACACGGCACTCGGGTTCTTGGATGCGATGGTTTCCATTCAGTTTCGCTATTGTCAGCTCTGCACCTCTCCCAGCTGTGCTAGCGTCAGCTTCCAGCTAGGTATTTTCGAATTAACAAATGTAGAACTGCTGCGTAGAATAGTTGAGTAAAACTTCTCTTTGTAACAGTTCATTTTTCTGCTGCGTAGAACCTGAAATGCCGGAGTAAGGATAAGGCCGGTAAGAAGCCACGACTGAGACCTCCCACCAGTCCGTCGTCGTCGTCGCTTCAACCGATGGACTTCCACTGCTGGACATAGATCTCACAAAATGATGCCCACAAGGCCCGATCTTGCGCTGCCTGGCTACAGCGACTACCCCACCAGTCCAAACTCCCTTAATTCGCCCTACTGGTGATCGAACCCGTTAACATCAATTTATCACCGTAATTTCTAAATTTTGTTCAAACCACGTAAAGTAAATACATTGACTAACAAGATAAAACTAATTTAATTATATTGTTATTAGAATATCTTCAGAAGTTGGGCTTTCGCGTTGACCTTGTGCCAGTGGATTTCATAAACTTGTGCATGCTGGAAATGTGTGGTCACGAGGTAATTTGTCTCTATAAAAATGTAATATTAATAATGTCAATTATATATAGCAGTTATGAATGGAATAGGTGAGCCTGTATCCATCAGCTTACTATTATGTATCTGTGAACTTTGTAGTTAGTCTATGATTAAATAGACCATATCCCTACCTGATCTGATATGAGTAATAATATTTGATATGTGATAATTAATAGAATTGGCGGAATTAATAATTCTAGTAGTTAGCATGTTCGACTACAGACATGAGGTCCTGGGTTCGAGTCCCGGGTCGGGCCAATTCAAAAATCAATATTGAGTTTTCTATTTAAGGTTTTCTCAATATTTGCCCGAAGTTGGGAAATTGGCGGTGTGATCCACCCCCGTGCCTCGGAGAGCACGTTAAGCCGTCGGTTCTACGCCTGATCTCTCTCCGATCGTGTTGGATCACCGTCCCATTGGACTATGAGAGTGAAGGTACAGAGATTGCACTTGTGTACTATGCCTGCCAATCCACAGTGGAGCAGCGTGGTGGGTCTATGCTCTAAAAACCCTCGCTCCTCGGAGGAGGAGGCCTGTGCCCGGTAGTGGGACGTTAATGGGCTGCTACTTTACTTTATTAATTAACGAAACAAAAGGACATAACACCTACCTTTTTATAACAAGGATATCAAAAAGGAACTGCCAAAATGGTGTATTTGCTTATTCTCATAGCATTATATCTAATGCCATACTGTTATGTCCTCGTGCTTTTCTAGGAAATGAATTTAAAGAAACATCAATCCTCATAGTACCGTCCCAATATATATAGAATAACATTTTATATCCGTAATAATATTCACTTATAAAAGTTAAAAAAAAAACAAACTTGTAAAGTCATATTTTAGGGTAGAGAAGGTTCAGAAATCATTTTTCGGGTTGAGCATAACCATTTTCTAATAATAAGGCAATCAATTTGTCTCCACCTAATTTAAAGAATATTTACACATTGTAACTTACAAAACTATCTTTAAAAGAGTAAGCGCTGAGTACTTTGTGGATTTCTTGGTACTTTTTTTTTTAACGTCAGGAAATCCTCGTGGAGACCTGCAACACCATGGGGGAAGGCGTTGCAAGTTATGCCGGACTTTTACCGGCTAAAACCTGACGGTGCTCCTCCCTACGTTCGCTGGCGAAAGCACGGGACCGGAATACGTCCGCACTCCCACCTATGATGTGCCTTGCAAGGCTCCCCCCGGCAAAACTCCTCCGCTCGGATGGCATGCCCGGAGCACTCGACATGTCACCTGTCTAGCCCTCGCTTTCGGGCAACAGGCTTCTGTTGCCACACGCTAACCCTAAGGGGGTAGACGTCGATCATGGGCCGCCCGTCTTAGCCCCGGCCTCCTCCTACGCATGGCGGAAGCGTCTCCATCCACCTCTCTGAGACGTTCCGCCGCCTCCTTCTGCGACATCACGTTTTCACAGAAGGAGACCATCGCCTCCCAAGCAGAATCTTTATAAACCGGTGATAGATCTGTTACCAACGGACACACTGCTAATGGTTCAAAAATCTGATCCCTAATGTTATAGAATTAAATTAATCAATATTCTTAGGTATTTCGATGCAATATGAAGAATCTATCTTTTAACACTTCATCGGAACGGGACGCTGTTTGCCGCCGAGCAATAAACGCTGTGGTCGAATCCAGTGCCAAATTCTTCAGGACCAGGAGTTACCTATGGTCTTGGGCACTAATTGATGATCAAATATTTAGGAGAAGCGAATACGCTCCGAAAGACTACTGGCCTTTTGAAGTGGACAAAAACTTCGAGACATGTTTACAATGCACCACCTGCTGTGGGATTATTAAAAAAGAAGACAATTTGAACCAACCACTAAATCCCTAACCTTTTCCCTGTCGATTACAAGGTGGTAGGAGGCAGCTCCCAAAAACGTGGAGATGATGGCACTAATGATACCTTGGGTGATGGGACGATCCTGATTTAAAAAAAACATATATTTTAATAGTTTTATTAGCATTATTTACGTTCCGTTATGTTAGTACAGCTAAATAAAACGAAACTTTAATAAGAAAATACATTTCTTCACTGAAAAAAAAATCAACAATGAAACACTATCAGCTGACGCTCGGGTCAAGGTCTGCACGTGGACACTGCCGGTATGCGTGTACCAAAGACGACTAATCTAGCGAAACTCCGTTGACATGTGCGTTCAAGAGTGCGGTGCGGTAGTTTTTCGCACTTTTTTTTTTCATTTTTTTGACTTTTAAATGAAATATATTTTTATACAGAGAAGATTATAAAAGTACTGACAAAGCTACTAAAAGGTAAGCACCACGTGCAAGCTAATGAATAAATATATGACTAAGACCTAATCTTAAATCTTAAGTAATTAAATGTATTTTTCTGAATACCTTACAGTTAAGTAATTAAATGTATTTTCTAAATAGCCGTAAGGTATTACGGCTAACTTATACCTACTATTAATTGAAGATACAGAGGATAATAAGGATTAATAAAAGAAACTACGTGATATTTAGGGCTTTCATTTTAAGAAAAGTAGGCTGATTATTATTACATATATCTAAATACCGGAAAATTAGCACCAAAAACAGTAAAATGATATTTCGAATATCTACCCGGAATGTGTAAATAAAAATGGTTTAATAATTGGGGTAAATACACTTCGTCTGCGTAGAATGTTTTTTGGGTTGCATTTTCATTAATTTAGGCAAAAGAATTCCTACAAAATTTCATATCACTACACCTTATAGTTCCAGAGATATCGGGATGAGTCAATGAGTCAATAGTTAATATCCCCGCAACCTCCCTTCCGGGTGGAATTTCTCAAAATCCGTTCTTAGCTGATCTCTACTCGACAAAAAGAATATTTTTACCAAATTTCAAGTCTCTACGCCTTGTGGTTCCAGAGATATCGTGATGAGTCAATAGATACCTCATTGGTCTAGTGGTTAGCATGTTCGACTATAGCCATGAGGTCCTGGGTTCGAGTCCCGGATCGGCCAATTCGAAATAAATATTGAGTTTTCTAATAAGATTCCCTCAATATTTTCCCGAAGTTGGGAAGTTGGCGCCTGATCTCTCTCCGGTCGTGTCGGATCGCCGTCACGTCGGACTATGAGAGTGAAGTAATAAAGAGTACTATGCCTGCCAATCCGCAGTGGTGCAGCGTGGTGGGTCTGTGCTCTAAAAACCCTCTCCCGTATGAGTGAGGAGGCCTGTGCCCAGCAGTGAGACGTTAATGGGCTGCTACTTACTTTACAATAGATACCAGGATATCTCTTATATATTATATACTAACTGGAACTCGCGACTTCGTCTGCATGGGATGATTTTTTTTGTAGCATTTTCATTAATTCAGGCAAATGGTTTTACAAATAAGAAACATACCCGCAGTGCCCTTTAATAGTGGAATTTCCTAAAATTTACTTTTAATATTTGCCAATAAAAAAAATTTGACCAAGTTTTATATACCAGAAAAAGATCGTTTGTAAATGTGAAGTTTAATTTTTTTAATGTGAAAATTCGATTTTTTTTATCTACCACCTGTGCTAAAACCCTTTGCGGGTGGAATTCCTTAAAATACGTTCTTAGCTGATGTCTACTCGGCAAAAGGAATATTCCTACCAAATTTCATGTCTCTACGCCTTATGGTTCCAGAGATATTGTGATGAGTCAATAGATACCTGGATATCTCTTATATATCTATAGATTAGTACTATTGGGTGATTTTTTTTCGGGAGCGTCTCCTAACACCTTGTATGACAGTGCGTTTGGGCTTATACATCGACGGAGCCTATATGATACATTAGTTAGAGAACAAGTTAAACATCAGACAATATTAGATCAAAAAAACTCCAGGGCCTATAGGCAAGATGATATTCTAAGTACGCTAACGCCAATAGAACGCTTAAAAATGTATGAGAATGACGTATCATATCGATATGTCACGTGATCAAACTGTAGCGCTCTAATCGTTCGACGTAGCGTTATCGTACTTAGAATGTCATGTCAACTAAGTGGCCAGTTTATAAAATAATTTTTACAATGGAATTTTTGTTGAATGCGTGTAAGACAAACACTTGTAAACCAGATGAATTATTAAACGTATATCAATGTTTAAATTACTTTTAATCAGTGTTCAAATATCTCGTGATTTATTTTATAACACTTATCAAACACCTAAGGGCGTTGACTGCGATCTTATTGTAAGCATTTAACAACACGGAAACTAGCTGTTGCTTTCGATTTTACCCGCGTGTATCTCAATCCCGTGGGAGGGAAGGAAAACCTTTTCGAACGGAATAGATGTGCCTAATTTCAACTCAATAGGGCGAATAGTTTTGAAGATCTCGCAGTAAGTGATCATTTTTCGCCTGTGTAAAACGACACCCCTTCTTAGTGAGCGTCTACGTTACCTCAAGCGTAACACTTACGTTGGTTGATTAAGTAAATGAACCATTTTTATTCAAAGTCCAGCTTAACGAGAAATTGTCGTATCGAGACCAAAAAACTACATTCTAGATAAATGGACAACCTATTTAATCTATAGTGGTGAAATTGGAAAGTACATCAAAAATGTAATCGAAACAAACATCAAAAATTAATTAAGAATGTGCGGTTCGTGTAACTTGGAAAAAAATCCTTTTTATAAAAGACAGGCATTTTCCAAAAACCAAAACTTTGGATTGCTTTTTTTAATCCCTTCATTTTATCTACAAGCATATAATTTGGCTGTAAGTGCCCCTGTCCCTTCTTCGGCGAGAGAGTAGCGTCTGTAGGAATAGCCTCGGAAGAGGTCACTGCTCTCAAATCTGACTCATCACCAACCATAACGCCCACTATGTTGAGGAGTGAGAGGTCTCTCCCAACCAGCGACATAAAGATGTAGTGATGGGGTCTCCAAGCCGGGCAATCTACTCTCAGCACTGACTGACAAATTTGCAAACGCAATCCTGGTGAATAATTATAGCACCGTTACGCTAGCAAAGCCTATCACTTATCTAAACCAATATTATAAAGAGGAAACATTTTTGTTTTTGTTTTGTATGCTTGTAACGTTTACACAAAAAGTAATGGACTGATATCAATATTGTTTTCACCATTAGTAAGCTGCATTTTCAATGAGCGATATAGGCTATATGACCTCTAATAAAATAGGGATCCCTAAAAGAAATGCAGTAATGTAACCCAAGGTGTGTAATGTCCTTTCACTTCGGGTATAGAGTTCAGTTATATATTATCCTTTATCCAATATTGTTATTCACGTGGTTTTTTTCCCACCCATTGTGGCGTCTATGTCCCCCCCCCCCCTGCAACGAAGCCGCGATTGGGTAGCGATAGAGTCTATCTAATCATAGACCAACTACAAAGTTTACAGATACATAACAACGGATCAAAACAGTATGAGTGAGCTTAAAAACTGTGTCTCGTATGAATTATTTTATTTATTTTGACTTTCATTTAAGTAGCCCTTAATACAGTAATAACATTTAGATATTACATTTATATTATATAATATATTATATTAAATCAAACCATATTATTCATACCTCTGTATTAACCCTTATCATATTAAAGACCGTGTCAATACCTGTAAAATACTTTTTTTGAAATATAACAATCGGACATTCCATTCAAAGGATATAACGAAATTAAAAAATCTCAATTTAAAGAAAATAATGTATCCCGAGTCGAAGTCCAATGTGTGATATATAGGGAAGTTCTGAGACAATAAAGTATTACAAATAAATCTCTAATTAATATAGAAGAATGTGTTGTATTTTGCATTTTTGTTTTTATTTTTAACAATTTATAATAATCAGGCTAAAAATTGCTGGACCGATTAAAAAAAATCTTTAATATCTGTGGAGTATTTTTAATTTAACTAATTTATATTCATTAGATTGTGAATGTAAGTGTGTATCTAATAATCTGAAAGGTAGTAATTAAAAACTTAGTGAAAAAAACTTTTATGTTAACCAAAATAAATCTATAGTCCGACTTAGTAGACTTTCCACGGGGCATTGCTAGTAGGGGATAAAAAGAAACAACACTAACTTTAGTATCTGTTATATTGAAACAAGTTGACTCCAGAGTTCAGTCCGTTAACAACATATTCAATACATTTATATTATAGTCTCAGTCGGTAAACTTAGTATAGTCCAATTTCACAATAAGATCAACTCTTTAATTTTTTAATTTAATTCTCTGTGGTTACTCTACATCGGACCATTTACAATATACTCTGTACATTTTGACTCTGTAACTATTTTTTTTTTTTAAACTAAACTTTAGCAATAGCTTAGCCACGTACGTTTTTATAACTTATTTATATTAAATTTAAAAAAAAACGTAAGGCTATATATTAATTTACCTATAAATTATACAATTTACTGTGTTTTAATAATGTAGTGTATAAACATGGAATAGAGCTTTTATAATATTATGTTTCCACCACAATTGCATAATGACCCCAAATGAGTTTAGAAATAGTCGGAATCGTATTCTTTAATTAACTAGTTGACTCGCCCTACTTCGTCTATATCACACTATTCAAGAGCCAGGACGTTATCGATGTCTCAGTTAAAAAACTTGCGATATTTTTGAAAAAAAATCTCAACCCCTAAACCCTGCCAATAGGGTGTGGCGAGAGATGGGAATCGCCAAACCGAGTGAGCAAAGAGGCGACGTGGCGACCTTTTACTACTGTAGGCGTTGTTACTGGTGTTTCACATCCAAAACATTTCGTGAATACTCTGTATGCAACCTACTTGTATTCAATTTAGATTTTAAAATATCATATAAAAAAAAATAATAAAATGAATATATATAATACTCTAATAAATTGATTTTCCTGAAAGTGGGCATTTCCTTTTTTAATATTATAGTGAACAAAAAGTATTATATAAATAAACTATTATTGCCAAATACTGTCTTTATCCTTATTTTTATTTAGTAAAAGTTAATTAAATCGATATTTTGGTTCAAAATACTAATGTTAAATGACATTGAATATGATAGCCACTAAACGTTATGAACAAAAATTACACAAATTCCTGAATAAAATTAAAAGTGCCTGCGTACAAAGTACACATGTCAGAAGTGAAACTTCTTCGGGAAACTAATTTTAAAGTCTTGTCTATATTTATACAAATGTTTACACTTTAGATTTCAGAGACTTTGAGGGGGAGGAAAAGGATTAAACAATTAATACAAATAATTTATTGAAATGCCACGTGTTTTTTGTCAATATTAGTAATTAGTTTTAATTTTGTTTTTGAATTACAAATTAAAAAAAGAGAATTTATGAAATATTTATATTCATGATATTTTATGAAAAATAACATATTAAATGACGAGTGGCAAATTAAAATGCCACTTGTTATTTGTAAATATTAAAACTACCTAACCTTCAAACGAATTAGCATAAAAAACGCTGCACATGTTCATGACGCTATGCGCCTAAAGAAGTTTCACTTCAAAAAAAAATCATAATTGTATATTTTGATGTTGTCTAGAAATAAATAAAACTACACAAAATAACATTGGTTTTATATTTCATCTCTCTCTTATATTAATGTCTCACTTTCCAAATCGATTAATTTAATATTTGAATGTCATTATAATTACATATAAATATATTTTATTGACTCCACATATTTAGTACATATTCAGGTTAAAAAAAACCTTTATTTCAAGAACGACATGAGTATGAAAATTGTCCATTGAGATAAAGTGGAATTAAAATGTTTGCATCATCTGAGGGCACATTGGTTTCAAAAAAATTGCAGTTATGTCGTTCTTGCTCTAAAGTCCTACAATTTCTATCATGATAAATATAAGATAATATCCATTTGGCAAGTGAAACATTCATTTGATATATGAATAACATTTCCTTCGTTTTCAAATTATATGTAAATGTTACAGACATAATGATTCATTTATAAAACCTTCAAATTATATTACATACAATATTCAAAACCAATTTGAACGTAGATATAATTGAAATACTGTCCCAAAATGACAAAACAACACAACATTTATAACTATTTATTAAAAAGAAATAACCGAACTTCGCTATGAGATAGAAAGATTTCATTTTTGAACTTTAAATTTTGTTTTGATATTTAAAGGAAACTCAAAATTTGATTGCTCTATTTTTAATTAAAAACTATATTTAATATGTAATGTTACAAATAAATCTATATTTCTATAAAGAAATAATTTTCAATATAACAAAATGGACACTCGCTTTAGTAATGGCATTGTTGCTTTAATACAAGATTGACACATCACCAAATAAGTCAATCATCTAGTATTGTCTATTTCGTAACAATATTTACACTGTTATAAATTGAACTAGTTCAGAATAGTTGCGGAAACTCACTTTAGTAATGGCCAAGTCATCGCTGCGTTAATTCAAGATTGACACATCACCAAGTAAGTCAATTATCTAGTATTGTCTCTGTTTATTTCATAACAATATTTACACTGTTATAAATAGATTACATACAACTGAACTAGTTCAGAATAGATAAATGCAAACAGTCCACCATTTGCTTTAATCAAATCTATTCATTAATAAATACCATGTTGAGATGTGGCATTATTGAATTAAAACAGTAGTATCTTCTGTATTAGTTTTAGACCACAATGATCGAAAATAATAACGATTTACCATTTCTTTGAATCAAATGAATTCTGCAAAAAAACATCTGAGATATGTCAATTAAATAAAATTAAAATATTAATTCATCTAGAGTGTGCCATTTTATTTAATTCATAAGTAACACTCATAATTTCATAATGATATTTAGGTTTAATTGTCTTTTTTTATTTATTTATGTATTTTTTCTTATGAAAATACATCTATTATTATTTTTTTATATCACAAAATCATCCTAATAGCAAAGAAAACTTGTTTTTTTATTAATTCTAAACTAATTTATCTTCTTATCAAATTGATTTTGAATCATTATAGAAAAATTAAACTAAACATTCAATTTACAATCGAATATCGATAGGCATAAATAAAATTATAATTAACAGTATTTAAATACACCTTAAAACCGAAATACAATTTTAAAAAAACACTTTATTGCATTAATTAATAGATAATTTAGTGATACCAGTGTCACTTGACATGCCCTATTGTTAAGTATGAAAATAAAAATAACTCTATACAAAAATACACGAATCTACACAATAAAATTGTTGTTTGCTATTAAAAAATCATAACACAATATTAGGCGTTGCATTTTTTCAATTTTTTTTTTACAAAAATCATAAAAAAATGGAAAAAAACTTTATTATTACATAAGTAATACACAAATCATATACAGTGAAACTTAGGTAAGTGGAATCTGAATAATCTGGAATCTTAAGAAACCTCTGTTATTGATAATTACAATAAGATTCAGACACTTGCTTTTTTGTAAATAGTTCTTGATTTTTTTGTTTTATTTTTTCATATATACCTCTACAATTAGGATTTTGTAGCTTAATAGCACAAATATATTGGACGATTTATAAAGTTTTGACATCTTTGTTTTCAAACAGTCTTATTCCTTCTATAATTGCTTAATTTGTCAGTATTATATAAAGATTCGTACAATAAACTCAACCTCTCATAACCATTTATAGATAAAATAAATGTCAATGTTAACTTGCTCAAGTTATGACAAAAAGTAACTTTCAGATCCCACTAATCCATGTTTCACTATACCAGGATAGATCTGCGAAAAGGAGGCAAATAAGAAAAGTGCAATAATAAAAAAAAAATCGATTGAAATGTGAAAATACAAGTTAAATTGAAAGAGTATGGGATAACCCTGATGGCGTTTGTCCTAATATCAGCACACGTGATTGCGTAATGAAACCACCACTTCGCAGGTCTATCTTTATAGACACAAGTGCTAGACCATAGCCATAATTATATAACTTACAATTTTCCCCTAGCCTATTGACATCCCTATCTAAATATTATTGTTCATGTTATAACCCGTAGTAAATACTACGTGTAGA
Organism: Elymnias hypermnestra; assembly: GCA_015832385.1. Classification (NCBI taxonomy): domain Eukaryota; kingdom Metazoa; phylum Arthropoda; class Insecta; order Lepidoptera; family Nymphalidae; genus Elymnias; species Elymnias hypermnestra. The sequence continues at coordinate 114,639 of JACTOM010000093.1, forward strand.
TATGATAGTAAATTAACACACATACACTAAGAATATGTGTCTGTGTGTTGATATTAATGTTGAGTAGAACATACAAGAAATCAAATGATTGTAGATGAAAACGAACCTTAACAAATTGAATTAAAGTACATTTTAAAAATAACAAAATATCTGTTACTATTATTGCTATTTTAATGTTTTTGGTGATTTAAAATGTACTTTAACCCTATTGATTTAAGGTTCGATTTAATTTACAATAATCTCTATGAAAATATGACATCTTTTGTTTTCTTTTATTGCTGTCAGGTTAGGTAAAGGTAAGTAGCAGCCCATTAACGTCCCAGTGCTGGGCACAGGCCTCCTCTCTCATAGGAGAGGGGTGTTTTAGAGGATAAAACCCACCACGCACCATTGCGGAATGGCTGGCATAGTACACAAGTGCACTCTCTATTCCTTCACTCTCATAGTCCGGCGTGACGGGAATCAGACACGACCGGAGAGAGAACAGGCGCAGGACCCACGGCTTAACGTGCTCTCCGACGCACGGGGGTGGCTCACACCGCCAACTTTCCAACTTCGGGCAAATATTGAGAAAATCTTAATAAAAAACTCAATGTAAATTTTTGATTTAGTCGAACATGCTAACCACTAGACCAATGAGGCAGCTAGGTTAGCGCTTGACTGAATTTCACCTGATGGTAAGCTGAGACGGTAACACCCTAAACTGTTAAGAAGTAATTTACCTTCAATAGTTTCTACATAACATCAACAACATAACTGCGGTTAATCATATAGTTTACCGCTTCATATTTAATGTACTCATTTTTCAAGTAAGTGAGAGATAAGAGGTTAGGCGAATCAAATGTATTGGCTCCCTTCAGTTTACCTCACCAGTACAAAGAGGAGAATACAAAATCAAGTCCTGGCCCAACACCAGTTTTTTTATGTATAGATATTTGCATGTGATGCTTAGATAATATATGCCTCGTAATTTGATTCACAATTGCATTGAATAAATGAGGATCAATATTGAATTAAAAATTTATTTCTTTTTTTCTTCTTTATTTTTATGTGTGTTTTGTTGTACGAGACTGATCCTTCACCCTTGGCTATGTAACTCTCCTTTCAGTAAATTCATCTCACTTCAACTAAAGGAGTGAGAAAATTATATTCAATGTATGACTGTTATATTTTCATTAATTATATATCATTAGTGACTTCTACAGTATTAATAATAAATTAAGCACAATTATCTTTAAACATTGTAATTGTTATTACTTTATGAATACACAATAAAAAAAAATTGTATTTCATATTATTAACCTGACATTGATGATGTTTTGACTTTAGTCGTGTGGTTTAAGTACTACAGAAATTTTTTTTATTATAATTTGTTTTATTATCAGGCTTTTAGTAAAATTGTTTTTAGTCAAACAATTGTACATAAAATATTGAGAAATATATCATCTAAGATGTGATGTCATCGTACATTTAATACCAATATAATTTAAAGGAATATGGAAGCTCTTAGGAATAATTTCATGTATACCCATTTATAATAATGGATAGACCTACTTTTGTCTGTTAAATTAATCAAAATCAAAAGATTCCTCATTAAAATAAACTAAAAAGGCTGTGTCTATTGTCACAAGTCAGTTAGTAACAAATCTGTCTAACACTGGTTCAGAAAGTCAGGTGTATTGAGAAGAAATTGACCAGAAACTCAGTAGTTACAGATAGAAAATAGAAAGATTATAGTTTTTGTGAAATTTAGAAATACTTTTGTATGTTAAATTAATCAAAATCAAAAGATTCTTTATTAAAGTAAGATGAAAAAGCACTTTTGTGTTATCATTAGTCAGTTGGTAACAACTCTAACACTGGTTCAGAAAGTAAAGTCTACTGAGAACTAGAGGGGGAAGGGCCGGGTCTTTCAGGCTCCCAAGGTTGCCTCGGAAAATACCTGTACCAAACTGTTGGCTGTGAGCCGGTGGCCAGATATCACGAGTGTGCTGCCTCGACAGACACAGCCCACCACATTGTGGCAGAATGTCCTGCCTGGGGTTCTCGGCGATTCATTATGTCGTCGCTGACCGGCACAGATTTCTCACTGGCTAGTATTATAGGTGCAATACTCAACAGTGAGCAGTTGCCTCCTTTTGCGGGCTGCGTAAATGCAATTCCCAGCGACAAAAAAAATCTACTAAGAAACCGGCGAAAAACTTAGTAGGTACAGATAAAAAACAGAGATGGATTACTTTTTGTGATATTTAGATAAATAGATAATTTTGTGTGTTAAATTAATTATAATCAAAAGATTCTTTATTTAGATATCCTGAAAAAGCCCTTTAGAATCAGTTCAGTTCAGAAAGTTAAGTCAACTGAGTAGAAACCAACAAGAAACTCAGTAGTTACAGGAAAAATAATTGATGGATTACTTTTTTGTGACATTTAGAAAAACGTTTGTATGTTCAACAACACAAAAAAGGTTATTTTGAATGTTTAAAAACATAATATATTCATCATGTAAACCTCCTTTTTTTTGTCCCAATGTATTTGAACTTAAAATCCTCCTCCGTTATTTGTATGATTATATTTAAAAATAAATTAAATACTAGTATAAAACGTTTATTCCATTGGGATTTAAAGTCTTTCACTTCACTTAAAAGGACACATATTTAATCGAAATGATATTACATTTATGACTAATCAAGTTTTGTATTGCTTTTTGATACTTCATTCATCATATATATCCCTTAGGTTACTGTTGCAGTATACTGCCAGTCCATAACTGAACCAATTTCTATATTTTCAAGTTTATAGTTTACAGTACTTGTAAAAGATGGTGTTAATTCTGTTAATTTCCTTTCATAAATGAATATTTCATGTGTTAATTACATTAAAAGGCATATCCAGATATGAAAACCTTGATGTTCAATGTATACTTTAATTGTAGCAATCTTTTAATAGTTCAAATTGAGTTCAATTTAAAATTTGGTCAAAATTCATTTGTATCAACAAAAGCAAAATAAAAGTTAACAAAGATTAGAAGCAATTTCAATAAATACAAGTGTTAATTTAATTATACAAGCCCTGTCTTGTACAATTTAAGAGGTCTGATTTTAACCTTCCCGGCCATAGGTAATTTTTATGGAAATTTAAAACAGTTATCGGAACATCATAGCGTTGCGCTTCCATAAGACGAATTTAAAAGGAAATAGGCCGTACAAATCGTAGAAAACGAAAACAGTATCGTACATTTGTCTCGCTCTTTCCTTGCGGTACCGTTTTGTTGCAGTGAGACAAATAACGTGTCACTAGGAGACAAAGACAATATTTTTAAGCGATTTGACGTTTCATGAAAAATGAAAAAGGTTTCTTTATAATGCTACTATGTTTACAAAAAATATGAAGAAAGGAACTCTTCGAATACTCAAGTTATTATATTAAAACACGGGGGATTTAAAAACACCGGCTCTCTATGAATCAAACTTGGGGGAACAAACAACGAAACTGACTTCATTTTATACTATACAAATCTTTATATAGTATAAAATGAATCGGCGCATCGCTTCTGTTTGCTTTATTTTGATTGTTCTCTTGTAGATAGACTGATCTTACATTCAAGTTAGTTTAAAAGTCTATAGTTTTATAGTCTCGCTGGCCTATAAAGAAATGTTAATCCCAAACAAAACATTCTTTACTTTTATCCATACAAATGTCTAATACATCGCTATATATTATACATACAAAATTTAATGTAATAATGGTTTTTGTTACAGTAATTTACAATTTGCACGGAAAAAAATAAAAAAAACGTTATTGTGAAGGTTGTCTCATTTCCAAATGGTTTAGAAACAGTTAACATATGAATAACCTTAACAAGTTAGGGCAGTGTCACAGTACAGTTTCACTTGGGGGGTCACTTGCTTTTTTATCACTTCACTTGTATCACTTTACTTGTATGACTACACTTTCATCACTTCACTTGCATTTTCACATGTTGTAAGAACTCGTAGTAGGAGAGCGCGGACTCCACCCGATCTTCAACAAGACGCTCAGTGAAGAGTTGACGTGATGCTGAATTGTCCCTGTGGAAGGTTTAAGAGTTAAGTGGCTGACTGACAAATGAGGTTATATGTTTCAAATTTAGTGGGAGGGTTCGGACGTGACAACGCTATAAAAATAAATTGTAGAGAGAAAGGTAAATTGACTTTTACCAGATTAGCGCGCTTCCATGGTGGACAGAAGGGAAATGAGAGAGGAATATAGAGCAGATAGATGAGAGGAGAGAGATGAAAGATGGAGAGGAAAGAGGGAGGTGAAGATGGAGATAAGAGAGGGAGAGAAAGATGTTAACAGAACTCAATTTTACATTCACCCGATCCAGGCCTCGAACCCAGAATCTTATGCCTGTAGCAGAATAGACTGACCACTTGACCAAGGTATATATATATATATAACTTGATTAAGTGGTCAGTCTATTCGGCTATATATATATATATATACAGATATATATACATACATATATATATATATATATATATATATACAGATATATATATATATATATATAAATGGGTATCTTTTGAGAGGGAAGAGGGATTATTAATATAAAAGCATCTCACCTAAGAATTAATATACTAGCTGGGTAAGGCCGGTCGTCGTTCAACTTGTCGATGAATGCGTGTAATAGTTCATTGCCATCATTTTCCAGTTTGGGTACGCTCCTAGCTTCATCAGGCAGCTGGTTGAAGGAGTTCACACCGAAGGTACTCGATAAGAATGCGGGACTGATTCCGTGGCATACATATATAATCATCGTCTCGCCGTCGTCTAATAGATAAGCTCCGGTTATATTTATCCTGGAACAGAAATAAATCAAGATTTTTTATAAAGATAGTGATGAGATTGAGACACGCTGACTTAGTAATGGGTAAAGCATTATATTTTGTAGCGAAAAATTGAATAGGCGCACTTTGCACGTTTATTAATCACTTGAAAAATCTACTGAATTTGTCTTTAGGGTGTTGGTAACATATAAAAGATTTAGTAAAAAAAATATATTTTGAATAATGGCAACACTCAGAAGTCGAGTCATATGTTTGCCAGTTTTTTTTTTTTGCTCCGTTGAATTGAGGGTTGGTCGACATTGAATTGTATTACAAATACTTATTTCAATTTAGCTTTATTACTCACCTTTCAGCTGTCAATTGTAAACGGGGCGGATCCGGTACGTCCATATCGTCTTTATCTTTATGTACGTGTTCCTCCAGCGTGTGCAGTGCGTATAAATCAGGGTATACAGCTCGTATCACTTGTGATAGAGGAGCACTCTTCATAAGACACATATCGGCGACCCTTTCGTCTAATCTCGTGGATGTACCCGTGCGGAATGCTTTCTGTTAATTGAATAAATAATAAAATACAGATTTAATTATTTCCATAGCATTATGTCTCACAGCATACTGTTATGGGGTAAGGATGCGGACTTGGAAACTATATTTATTAAACAAAAAAGAGCAGTATGTGCCATATATCAATTATCCTAATCGTATTCTCTAACAGATACATTTAAAAAAATCATCAATTCTTACAGTAAGGTAAGAGCAGCCCATTTACGTGCTACCCTTGGGCACAGGTCTCCTCAATCATAGGAGAGAGAGAGAGAGGGTTTCTAGAGCATAGACCCACCACGCTGCTCCACTGCGGATTGGGAGGCATAGTACACAAGTGTACTCTTTATTCCTTCACTCTCATAGACCGACATGACGGCAATCCAACACGACCGGAGAGAGATCAGGCGCAGTACCGACGGTTTAGCGTGCTCTCCGAGACACGGGGGTGAGCACACCGCCAAATTTTTCCCAACTTTACTTTTTCCAGGTTAATATTGAGAAAATCTTAATCGAAAACTCAATATCGACTTCGAATTGGCCCGACTCATATCTGTATGTAGTCGAACATACTAACCACTAGACCAATGAGGCAGTTCTTACAATACCGTCGCAATATATGTTGAATTATATCTTATATATCTGTGACAATATTCACTTATACAGCAAAAAAGTGAAATACACAATTTTAATACAAGAAATAAAAAAACTCGTATTCCCATATTAAAGAGTGGAGAAGGTTCTGAAATTTGTTGGGTTGAGCATACACATTTTTAATAAGATCAGTTTTAGGTTTACCTCCCCATAGTTTTAAGAAATATGTCAAAGGCATATTATAATGTTGAAGATTATTTAGGCGATAAAAATGTTTGGAGTTGATTGCAGTCGCACACAGAAGCATATTACACATTACATAACGTACACAACTATGTCTAAAAGAATAACTGTTGAGTTTCTTGCCGGTTTCTTGACAGACTACTGATGATTCAAAAATGCTTTTTGAACCTCCTTAAATAAAGAATATTTTGATTTGAGTTATTGCATACAATACTCAAGGTACTTAATATTAGACTGGATCACATAATTTCTTACAAAAAAGTTGATAAATGCCTAAAATTATAAAACAATAAAAGTACTTATGTTTAACCAGCAGTGATTATCTACATTTAGTCTTAGAAAGTCGTTTATTTTATTACCATTACATTCAATATTAAATTTAACATGTCCTAGTGTTATAGTTTTGGAATTGAATAACATTTGTCTATGCTATGGTAATTTTTAGATCATTATTGTTAAGACAATCAATTATTCTTAGAAATCATGAAAATAGAAATGTATATGCAAAAACAGTCATATGGCATTTGGTAATGTTAGGTAGGTCATTTGTATAAAGTAGAAACAAAAGGGGCCCAAGAACATTACCTTGTGGAACTCCATACTTATATAATTCATGTAGATTTAACATTTATGATGTGTCTGTTTGATTTGATTTGAGTGAAATATTTGAAACGTAAACACTATTAAAATATACACAACAGCATCTTTTCTTTAGCGAAACATAAAAATATATCAGTGTCATATAATGTTATGATACTGACATCAAACCTTTATTTTATTTCATGTTCCGCTAAATATGCCGGTGTGTATACATAGATACATATTATATTCCTTAAATACATATAATAAATCTACACATACCGAGAATAATAACATAACACATGAACAATATGTGGAACATTGTTTAGTTAACAAAAGTGTTTAAGGTTAAAATAGATTCATAATTCTATGTAGGAAAAAAAACTCACCCGTTTCAAGAGAGCTAATATATAAAGTGGTAATAATCTTAAGTTCATCGGAGCATGGAGGGACGAACTGACAGATCCCGCGGGTAAGTTCTGAGCAAGTTTGTGTGCTGACATCACATCCACTGCCACATTGATGAGGGCTTCCTTTGCTTCTGACATAGAAGCTGAAGCGCAACGATCCACAGCTGACAAAATAAAATTAACATCAATATGAAACCAATACTAATGCTATCAGTTCCCGCGTTGTTCTCGATCCCGTGCAAATATGGAAAAAGTCTTAGTGAACGTCAAAAATACGTATGTTGATTTTCAAATCAATCGAGTGAATAGTTTATTTATGAGCTACTATTTCCAAGGTTGTCTGGAGGAGATCGCTCAAGCCATAAAACCTTTCTCTTTGTACACTATTATCTACAACTTTGTAAGTCTCTTTCATATACTACGTGTGTAAACACCAAAGAGTTTATTGCGCTTTCGTAGATTTAGAAAAGGCCTATGATCGAGTGGTGAGGAATAAGCTGTGGTCAACGTTATCTACGTATGGGGTGAGCGGTTGTCTAATTCAAGCATTGAAGTATCTCTATGAGGGTTCTAGTGCCTGTGTCAGAATAAACGGATCGTACACGGAGTGGTTTCCTGTCGAAAGAGATGTTCGACAGGGATGTGTCGCGTCACCATGGCTGATAAACCTATTCATGGATAACTGTTTGACAGATTTAAAAGCAAGTATGTATGGGTTAAGAATGAATGAATTACTCGTCAAATGTTTACTCTACGCTGATGATCAAGTAATACTCGCGTCTTCCGCGAATGATGAGCTACAGAAGATGGTAAATATTATGAATAAAGCTTTGAAAAGGAAAGGAATGAAAGTGAATGTAAACAACATGAAAGTCATGTTTTTTGAAAGAGATGAATCTATGAATATTTTGATGGATGGGGAACAAGTGGAAGAGGTGAAAGAATATGTATACTTGGAATATAAATTTACAAAAGATGGAATATATGAAAGTGATATTGAAAGGAGAGTGCATGCAGGGAATATGGTAAATGGTGCTCTGCGGGCCTTTATGAATAGCCAGATGGTGTCTCAAAGGGCCAGACTGGCTGTGCATACAGGAGTGTTGGTACCAACACTTATGTATGGTAGTAAAAGTTGGGTATGGCAGAAGAAGCACATAAGTAAAATAAATGTGTGTGAATTGAAACTGAGTGACAAAGTAAGAAATAGTGTGATAAGAGAACGTTGTGGTATAAAAGGAGACGTAGTGACTAAAATTGAGAAAGGTATGCTTAGATGGTTTGGGCATGTAGCGAAAACGAATGAAAGGATACTGACAAAAGGATTTATGAGTCAAGAGTGGATGCGAAAGTTGGAAGGGGAAGACCAAGGCGAATGTTCCTGGGCCAAATCTAGGACATTTTAAATAAGGGCCAGGTCAAAAGTACTCTAAACCGACGAACTTGTATGAAGGGTTTAATGAGAGTGAAAGAAGCGAGGGAGATATGCAAGGATTGTGGCAAGTGGAAGGAAGTTGTCTCTGCCTACCTCTATGGGAATGAGGCGTGATGCTATGTATGTATGTATGTGTATGTGTGCAATAAGAATAAATAAATAAAATAAAGACGTTTAACCATTGTATATACCGACGCTGTGGGAATATGGCGAAACAGGTTCTTAATGAGTGTCGATATGGCGAAAATAAAAAAAGATGACCTCGATTTTGCAGTACATGGAGATGATTTATGTAAAATATTATTAGAAGGTAATTATAGGTAACGATAGATAGTGACTATGGGTACTATGGATTTGACAAATATACAGGCTTTTAGGTCTACTAGTGACTATACCCAAATTCCTATTTTTACTTATGACTAAACACTAAAGAAAGATTCAATCTTTGGATATTACACTTAAAACTGTGGATACTTTTTGTACTATAAACTAAAAATAAACGTTTTGTTTTATCTGCATTTTTCTTATGTATATTCTTATAACCCTTTTGTTACAAATATACACATATTATGTGTAAGAAAATACAGAACAAAACAACCAATAAATCTAGCAGATATAGTGCTAAATTTATCGGTATCCTCTATGCATTACTAGATTGGTTAATAACAGCTTAACTTTTCCGGCCTTAAGTATCACAAAATCACCAGTGTTCCGAACGGGGGCACTAAAAGATCCCATTTATTTGTATGGAAATCTGAAACAGAATCTCCGGAGCATCACGTGAATACGTGACTGTGCGACATCCGCGGTCGTACACATCAAACAAAAACGTAAACAGTGTCGTACATCTGTCTCGCTCTTTCCTTACGGTATAGCGTTTGTTTGAGTGAGAAAAATAACATATCAGTAGTAGATTAATACACATCAACTACTTGGGTTCTTTGTTATCAGAAAACAATATTTTGAAACGATTTACGCTTTCAAAAATAAAAAACGGGAAATGGTGACTTTATAATGCTTTTATGATTACGAAAAATTTGAAGAAAGTAACACTTTTAATACTCAAGTTATTAAATTAAAACTCATATATAAGGGATTTCCAATTAAAGGATTTGCTAAACTTACCCATTTTACTGAGTAATCCAATGATACATTGTTGATCAGCCGAATGTAATACATCCGGCAAAGTGTTCGCTGTTGGAAGTGCCAGCGTGTGAACTCGTATCCTTCTTTCACCTAAAACAAAAAAATACATAAAAATCAATAATAGTTTCAATAGCAACGAGTATACTGTAAGGAGTCTCCAAAAAATTTCACTCCCCACCCTATGGTCGGCTATAACCTAAGGCGGGCACTTGGAGTCATCGCCCACGCCTAGGAAGAGGCGGCCCAAACACGTCCTTGACGACCAGATTACTATTGACAACGCTCCTTACACTAACACAAATACACAGCGTCTTAGCCGGCGAAGACGAGGTCCCCGCTATCTGACGCACCCCGGCCGCGGACCCATGGGCGTCAAGACTAACCACTGTGAGTTTACCACTTTTCAGCAGCAGCAAACGTTACTCTAAGCCTAGACCCGAGCGTCACGGGAAACGCCCATTTTTGGTCGTTAGCGCTCATAGCGTACGGATGTTTAGTGATTGTTATTAAGGTCCCGTAAGCCATTTTTATTTTGTATACATTTCTTTATTATTTGGTTTTCAATTATTTAAAAGTTTTCAGTAATTGATTTGTTTTAATTTGTAAAATTTAACTCATAAATAGGCAAATTTTTTGTCATTTTATTTTTATTGTTATTTCACTTAGGATGCTTAAAATACAAATGAATAAAAATGAAAAATTTGCTTTATAGCTTTATAGCTTAATTATTTATAGGTCGAGGAAGCCTATAGAATACATGACGTCACGTCACAGCCAATAGGAGCGGAACCCTATGAAAAATATCGTAAAAACGAGGAAAACTCGAAACTGAAAATAAAAAATCTCGATCCTCTTAAAAAGGTGTAATATGAAGCCCGCAATATCATAAGTCATATCTAATATTAAAGGTGCGTGCGTACAAAGTACACATTTCAGAAGTGAAACTTCTTTGGCAAACTAATCTTTAAGTCTTGTTTATATTTATACAAATCTAAAACTTTAGCTTTACGAGACTTAGAGGGAGGGAAAAGGGAAGATATGTTAGGGATTTAATTGTCTTTAAAATATTAAAAGTTTCGAAAACTAATAAAAATTACTTATTGAAATATCAAATGACGAATTCTAAATAAAAATGCCACGTGTTTTTTGTCAATATTAGAAATTATTAATTAAATTTTATTTTTGAATTTAGATAAGAGAAATTATGAAATATTTTTAATTAATATTTTATGAAAATTATAATATATTAAATTATTAAATGACGAGTGGCAAATTAAAATGCCATAGGTTATTTGTAAATATTAAAACTACAAAGCAATTAACACATCTTCGTAAAGCTAATCACGCGTTTCATCCTTAAAAATTTTACCCTCATGTGCCTAAAGAAGTTTCACTTCAAAAAGAAGAGGAAATTTATTCACTAGATTAGCGCAATTCGATCTTAGGCTGTATTATACTTACTCTTAAGAGAGATTACAATCAAGCGCTAATCTATCAGCAATAAAAATAAATAATTTGTAGTATTTAATTGTCACCAACGTTACCTTTACTACTTGTGTAAAGTAGGGCAGCTTGGAAACAAACTTGCTGTAAATCTGACAGGGACTCCTCTATTGATAATTGCATTCCGAAACCAGCGTCAGGGGATACGTTGGGTAGCGACAATAGATCCGTAGAACGAACGAAGAAGTTCCCATGGAAAGTGTGAACAGTTACACCCCTGGAAACAAGCGATAAAGATTCAAGTACAAAATTTATCAATAATAATCTTTACAGCCCTAAGGACCAAATATTACGCGGGACCCGAACGGGCGTACTAAAAGACCCCAGTTATTTGTATGTAAATTCTGAAACAGTCAACGGACCCTGCATAATATTTCACATCCATTTTACGGCCGCGCAAAAACGAATACACTGTCGTACATTTGTCTCGCTCCTTCCTTACGGTATCGCGTTTATTGGAGTGAGAGAAGTAACATGTCACAAGCAGACTAATACGAAACATGTTAATAATAACTCAACTAGGGGTATCACTTTTGATAACTATATTTATGTTCTTGTTGCTTAACCGATTGACTTTTACGGCCTATTGCCCATTGCTGGGCGCAGGCTTCCTCACTCATAGAATAGTGGGGTTTAGAACATATCCCGCTACTCCCAAGATATGTCGGATTCCTCAATGTCTTCCTTCACCTAAAAGCACAGTGACGGATTGAGAAGATGATTATTTTTTTTATTTTTCGTAAGTTAAAATCGTAACGAAATGTAAGTAGACTTTATTTTATTATATTACCTGGTACATCTGACTCTCATGACCGCTTCGAAGCCAATTTTACGGGTCAGATATCGGGTGAACATCTGAGTGAGCTGTTCCGCTTGCCACGCCCTTTGAGCTCGGAACAATGGAATATGGTAAACAGTGCCTGCGCTAAATTTACTCATTCCACCTGAAAAGTAAGTTTGCTTAACGTGATAAAGTTATGGTTGCCGATAGCACGTCGTACAAAGCATAATTCATTGTCACGTTCCGACTGAGCCGATCGTGCGAGCGAGATCGAGGAACAAGTGATAGAGAGGCGCGATCGGCCTAATTCCATTGATTATAATAACACCTTTTCATTAATGTTTTCTTATGACATTATTGTTATTATAAAGGAAAGGATCATCATAAAAGAAGTCACGACCCTCAGACTTCAGGAGACGAATCAAGGAACAGGATGATGTTATAACTTCTAATTATCGTCCGTAAACCCACTTTACAGAGAACAAAGTTTTTATTTATTTATTAATACAAAAATGCATTGTAATGACAAACAAATAATGATCAATGACTACTGAACTAGTGGAAACTGTTTTTCAGTACTTTGTAAACAAATCATTGTATTGCACAGGATCACACATTTGAGTTATATTTTGTTTTGGAAATTCACTTATAAACTTCTACTCTATTTACTAAATGGCTGAAAGAATGATTAATTTATTTATACATAAAAATAAGTGGTGCCTTTAATTGGGAAATATAACTTACTGAGTGTAGCGAGATCACAGTACTGTGAACTGAGTAGGAATAGGTCCACTGACACTTGAGCTCCGCTGCAGTCTAAAGCCAAACGCTTATAGAAGTCTATCGCTGGATTCAAATGTGCCACGTCCTTAGAAGACCGAGCATTCGGGTCTTCTCTGCAAAAAAAAAATCATTTATAGCCACAAGGGCAAGATAAATTTCATAACAAAATATTGTTATTAGACCTAATTAATTTTACCGGTCCTACGTATCAAAACATTACGCATGTACCGAATGGGGTTACCAAAAGACCCCAGTTCATTCGAGTGGAAATCTAAAACACAGTCATGAGAACGTCATAAATTTCAGATACGTTCACATAGAATGAAGTTGTTTGACTTGGTTTTTTTCCCTTTTTAAGACGACAAACTTTTGTAAAGGGCAACTTAAGCAAAAAGAAAATGTCACAAAGCCATGTGATCTTGTTGACCATGTAAAAGTAAAGTAGATGGGTATTACCTTGACTGCAATGCTCCGGGGCCAATATTTGGTAGGCACGTTTGAAACACTGTTATGCGACCACCTGTTGGTGCCTGTAACGAAAACAAACTTTATTTATTTATATGTAATAAATATGGGGGAAAAAATATATCAGACAAAGCAGATATTTAATTACTATCTGGTATCCGGCCTATCCGGCCCAAATTTTTTCAAAGGAGTATCCGGCTGGATACCGGATTTCAAAAACTTTATTTAACATACAGAATTATTAATTTTTAATAACACAACAAAAATATCTTTTTCGCTATGTACACTGCTTTAACTTTCGATCGCCACGTTTTATATAAAATATCGGTTGTTACCAAAAATGTGATCTATTTTTATCGGAGACGTTTCTCTTCTGTGCCTTAAGAATTATAGAATTTTTTTTAAAAATACTAATAAAATTAACACAAACTCATATGTATACTTTTTTTTATTTTCTATAACTCTTGGTTTATCATCGACACGTTTTGTCCTAACCTCCTAAGTGCTCAATATTTCACTCATGATTCGACTAAGTTTGGCTGAATATTCGGCAGCCGGATTATCGGTGTTCGGTATCCGACACATCTCTATCTCTCATCCGTTTCATCTCTAGTTTCTATGTACATTACATACAAATTATAGCACAAAGAGGCCGAAAAAATTTGTAATGCGACTTATACATGTAAGCCTTACGAGATAGAATGAATGAATTTGCGATGAAATTGTATATTTTAATAAGATCGATTAAAAAGTTGACGATAGTATATGTATATGTCTAAAGAATAACCTCTATAAGAAGTCTCGAGTATGCGTCCCCCATTTGGAAACCATATAAAACCCATAGCGGCAGAATTGAACGCGTACAACGTAGCGTTACCAAGTTTCTGGCTTTTATGGACAAAAGCTGTCCCTACTGTGCAGACTATCAAACTAGATTATCTCATTTTAAACTTAGTTCTTTTTCTAAAATTTATGATGTAAAAACACTTTATAAGATTTTATTACAAAAACAAAACGTGTTGTTTACCAAGCTATTTTATATGATATAGTATTATTTCTTATCCCAATTAAATACATTACATACGCTGTTTGTATAATTAATGTATATTGAACAGCATTTCATTGAATGTTTTGGAAGATATCAGAAGTTTAGAGCGGCGGCGCAGCGACTGGTGTACGTTTCGTCCCGGTTGTTCGCCAATAATAAATTATTGTCAATAATTTATAGAGTTAAATATTCGTCCGTAACATAGTCGCTCGTGACGGCTCAGTGCAATTCAATTTAATGTATTTTTTGAATAAGGGGATGATATAATGATTGGATGAAAGGAGACTGAATGGGGAAAGCTGGAAGGGGAAGACCAAGGCGCTGGTTCCTGGACCAAGGTCAGGACATATTAAATAAGGGCCAGGTCAAGAGTACTCTTAACCGACGAACTATTAAGAAAGGTTTATGAGAACGAAAGAAGCGAAGGAGATATGCAAGGATCGTGGCAAGTGGACCCCTATGGGAATGAGGCGTGATGCTATGTATGTATGTTAAATAAGAGAGGATCACTGCAACACAGTTTACACTTCGGAAGGATCATGCAGATGTGCTTCTTACCATAAGTTTGTAAGCGGCCTGTAATGCTGCACCGAGGGCTGAAGCTGGGACTCCTGGAGTGGAGTACCGCTGCGGTAGTATCGTCAGCAGCTCTTTAAGCATTTCATTATATTCGCCAAGATTCACTAATAACGATTCAGGCGATGGCAGGAATATATCTGCAAAGATACTTTTTAAATAATATCAATATATCGATGGTCTTCATTTATAAAGAGTCAAGTCACATTATAGACATTTTGACATTTCATTCCATTTGTCCAGGTCATCGTTTTTTTAAATCAAAATCAAAATATTCTTTATCCAAGTAGGTTCATAAAGCTCTATTGAATTGTCAGTACTCTTTACGTTGGTAATAAATTTATCACCGTTTCGGAAAGTTGATTCTGCTGAGGGAAATCAGGCAAGAAGAACGATTTTATCGTTTGAATAATCATCAAAATTATAATATTTTGTAAAAGGTTGTTTTTGACATATTTAATAAAATTATATGGAGGCAAATCAAGGCATATAGATTGTGTTATCTCATTAAAAATGCGTATGCTCAATGAACCTTCTTCACTTTAATATATTGCATTGATGTTATTTCTTATATTAAAAACATATGGAAGATAATCTATATATATATATATATATAATTTTAATTCTTTTAATTCTTTTTTACAAGTTTATCGTGGGTACTTCTCTATAAAAAGCAATAGTAATGTAAGACATACCGTCAATATCTAAAACTGTCATCTCTTTCGGCCTGGTGAGCCCTTCACTCATCAAATAGTAGTGGACGTGAGCATCGTAACAGATGATGCCTATCTGAGTACGGGCATCTCCTGGTAACTGCTCTAAATTGCTTTTCAATGTACTACAGACAATCTGTAACAATAATGTAATTAATACTAGTAATCTTTACAAGGTGTTAGGAGACCGCTTCCGAAACGAGTTTCATAAAAAATACATTATTTAATAAAAAACTTCCCGATACGGTCAGTGGTTACTGCCACAAAACTTAACAGTTTCATACTTAAAGAGCTACATTCCAGAAACTATTAATATTTAAATCCCCACGAACTAAAAACTTTTTGTTTGTTTTTGACATTATGAATAGTACCTGGTACATTAATTTTCCATATACTTGAAAATTGGACAAAGGTGGCATGTATACTGTTACTATTACAAAATGCTCTAATTCAATAGATAGATGTTAGTAAAGAAAGGTATTATTTTTAAACTATCGTTTCATTTAGCGGCACTAACATGATGGAGAGTTAATAATGCTAATAACGTTTTAAAAATGTTTTTTTTTTAATCAGGCTGGATTTTTTCCGTCCCATCATCAGACGTATCATTGCTACTATCGCCGTTTTCGGAAGCAGTCTTCTAACAACTTGTATATTTAAAAATTAATATTTATTCGTTAGTTTCGCTTAAACTCGAGGACGGCTGGACTGATTTGGCTAATTTTTGTTTTGAATTATTTGTGGAAGTTCATGGATGGTTTTAAAGGTAAGTAAATATGGAAAAATGCTAGGAATATAGTTAAAGTAACAATTTCGCTTTCCCTTACCTATAAAACATTTGATGTTTTTATGTTGTCCCATCGTTTAGAAATCAATGACATTTAAAAGTTTTTTTAATTCTAATTAAATTTAAGTGAATACTTTAGAATTTTTTTTAATTTGTTTTCGACATTTAACATTGACAAGCAACAATTTCTGATCGCATCTCTAATATTTTACGGACTTAGAAGGAAATCAGGGCATAAAGGTGGCGTTTTCTGCAATTATCATTCAGCTTTATTTTTTATTGATTCTGAGGCGGTATGAAGTTTGCAGGGTCAGCTAGTGTCTTTTATAAAGCAAGAATTATTTACTATCTTACCTGTAAATAACCAGATTCTCGGGCGATTTGAGAAACATCTAGAAGGAACAAATAGACAGCAGGTTGCGGGGGTCGCAGCATGTATTCACTGGGGGCGATGAATTCAATTGTGGCGGATTTGATCTCGGGCCTCCGAGACGGATCTCCATAGGATCTACTGACTGGATCGTATTGGAACTCCTCAGGCACTGAAACGATTGCACATAGCTTAACCTTTCCGGGCCTAAATATCAAAAAGTTACGCGTAAGATGTATTTCACTTAATTTTTAATTACTTCGTTTCAGATTAAAAACACACTTACATTCATTATATACAGATACAGACAATATACAGATTTTACTTTACAACGAATATATATCTAACTAATATTTTTTTAAATTCGTAACATTATTTACGTAATGACTGACATTAGCAAATTAAAAATATTGTACAGGGAGTGAATAATTCTTGATATCAAGGAGGTAATGATTTTTTTTTAAGTAGCTCCAGTAATTGTTAGCTTGATAAAAAAATTATTATAGTGGCATAATTACAGCAGTTAAGCATATGGTATCGACAACTTTTTTGTAAATAGTAATACCTTTTATAATATTATAGAACATTTTTTTGTTCTATCATCAATACTTTCCCCAGGGCACGCGATGACAGATTTTATTTGGTGAATTGTTGCTCACCTTGGGTTACATTAATGCATTTTATTAGGGATCCCTATTATTTTTTTTCTCAGAAAGTAATATAGCCTATGTCGCTCAGTGATAATGCAAGCTGCATTATCACTGATAATGCAAGCTGCATTATCATTACTAATAGTGGCCAAAATTTTGAAATCGGTCCAGTAGTTTTTGTGTGAAAACGGTACAAACATACATACGTGAAAAAACAAAAATGTTTCCTATTTATA
This sequence comes from Elymnias hypermnestra, assembly GCA_015832385.1. Lineage (NCBI taxonomy): Eukaryota > Metazoa > Arthropoda > Insecta > Lepidoptera > Nymphalidae > Elymnias > Elymnias hypermnestra. Next base: position 132,333 of record JACTOM010000093.1, read on the forward strand.
ATATTAGTTTAGATATAAAGTTTCAAATTATTATTGAATGTACTTACAATCGTTGACCCTATAGCAAAGGTTACATTTCCACCGCTTTGAATCCACGAAGTATACAAAGGGATTGATATATGTGCGACAAGCACGACACCGGACTATCGTCGCACACTGTATTACTGGTAAATGCTGGGAAAAAAAAATAAGACTTTTTAAAGGGAAAGGAATGAAAGTGAATGTAAACGAAACGAAAGTTATGATTTTTGAACGAGATGAATCTATGATGAATGGCAATATTTTGATAGATGGGGAACAAGTGGAAGAAGTGAAAGAATTTGTATACTTGGGATCTAAATTTACAAAAGATGGAACATGTGAAAGTGATATTGAAAGGAGAGTAAATGCAGGGAATATGGTAAATAGTGCTCTGCACGCCTTTATGAATAGCCAGATGGTGTCTCAAAGGGCTAGACTGGCTGTGCATGCTGGAGTTTTGGTGCCAACACTTATGTATGGTAGTGAATGTTGGGTATGGCAGAAGAATCACAAAAGTAAAATAAATGCGGTAGAGATGAGAGCGTTGAGAAGCATGAGTGGATTAAAACTGAGTGATAGAGTAAGAAATAGTGTGATAAGAGAACGTTGTGGTATAAAAGAAGACGTAGTGACTANCAGAATTGAACGCGTACAACGTAGCGTTACCATGTTTCTGGCTTTTATGGACAAAAGCTGTCCCTACCGTGCAGACTATCAAACTAGATTATCTCATTTTAAACTTAGTTCTTTTTCTAAAATTTATGATGTAAAAACACTTTATAAGATTTTATTACAAAAACAAAACGTGTTGTTTACCAAGCTATTTTATATGATATAGTATTATTTCTTATCCCAATTAAATACATTACATACGCTGTTTGTATAATTAATGTATATTGAACAGCATTTCATTGAATGTTTTGGAAGATATCAGAAGTTTAGAGCGGCGGCGCAGCGACTGGTGTACGTTTCGTCCCGGTTGTTCGCCAATAATAAATTATTGTCAATAATTTATAGAGTTAAATATTCGTCCGTAACATAGTCGCTCGTGACGGCTCAGTGCAATTCAATTTAATGTATTTTTTGAATAAGGGGATGATATAATGATTGGATGAAAGGAGACTGAATGGGGAAAGCTGGAAGGGGAAGACCAAGGCGCAGGTTCCTGGACCAAGGTCAGGACATATTAAATAAGGACCAGGTCAAGAGTACTCTTAACCGACGAACTATTAAGAAAGGTTTATGAGAACGAAAGAAGCGAAGGAGATATGCAAGGATCGTGGCAAGTGGACCCCTATGGGAATGAGGCGTGATGCTATGTATGTATGTTAAATAAGAGAGGATCACTGCAATACAGTTTACACTTCGGAAGGATCATGCAGATGTGCTTCTTACCATAAGTTTGTAAGCGGCCTGTAATGCTGCACCGAGGGCTGAAGCTGGGACTCCTGGAGTGGAGTACCGCTGCGGTAGTATCGTCAGCAGCTCTTTAAGCATTTCATTATATTCGCCAAGATTCACTAATAACGATTCAGGCGATGGCAGGAATATATCTGCAAAGATACTTTTTAAATAATATCAATATATCGATGGTCTTCATTTATAAAGAGTCAAGTCACATTATAGACATTTTGACATTTCATTCCATTTGTCCAGGTCATCGTTTTTTTAAATCAAAATCAAAATATTCTTTATCCAAGTAGGTTCATAAAGCTCTATTGAATTGTCAGTACTCTTTACGTTGGTAATAAATTTATCACCGTTTCGGAAAGTTGATTCTGCTGAGGGAAATCAGGCAAGAAGAACGATTTTATCGTTTGAATAATCATCAAAATTATAATATTTTGTAAAAGGTTGTTTTTGACGTAATGTAAGAGATATCCTGGTATCTATTGACTCGTCACGATATCTCTGGAACCATAAGGCGTAGAGACTTGAAATTTGGTAGGAATATTTCTTTTGCCGAGTAGAGGTCATGTTTCTTACTTATAAAAAATTCCCTAAATTAATGAAATTGTTACCCAAAAAAAACATTAGCTAGTTAGCTTTTTATATAAAGATATGGATATTGAAGTGAAACTTCTGTAGACGCATGAGGCTAAAATTTTTACGGATGAAACGCCTGATCTGATTAGCGTCACGAAGATGTGCAGCGTGTTTTATGCTAGTTCGTTTGAAGGTTAGGTAGTTTTAATATTTACAAATAACATATAGGTATATATAACGTCGTTTCATAATTTAATAAAACTATTTTTCATAAAATATAAAATAAAAATATTTCATATATTGACAAAAAACACGTAGCAGCACGTCATTTGAGATTTCAATAAATCATTTGTACTAATTTTCGACACTTTTAATATTAATAAAAAAATTAAATTCTCAACATATCTTCCTTCTCCCCTCCCTCTAAGTCTCGGAACTCTAATGTTTTACATTTGCATAAATATAAACAAAACTTAAAAATTACTTTGCCAAAAAAGTTTCACTTTTCACATTAGTACTTTGTACGCACACACTTTTAATTTTTTTTATAAGTTTATTGTGGGTACTTCTCTATAAAAAGCAATAGTAATGTAAGACATACCGTCAATATCTAAAACTGTCATCTCTTTCGGCCTGGTGAGCCCTTCACTCATCAAATAGTAGTGGACGTGGGCATCGTAACAGATGATGCCTATCTGAGTACGGGCATCTCCTGGTAACTGCTCTAAATTGCTTTTCAATGTATTACAGACAATCTGTAAAAATAATGCAATCACTATAAGTAATCTACACAAGGTGTTAGGGGACCGCTTCCGAAACGAGTTTCATAAAAAATACATTATTTAATAAATAAAACTTTTAAAATTTCTGTTTCAATGCTGGTTTTTTTTTTAAATATAATATAGGATTAACAGAATTAGGTATAACTCATTAGTTTAAGATAAGGGTTGATCTCATTTTCTCGATACGGTCAGTGGTTACTGCCACAAAACTTAACAGTTTCATACTTAAAGAGCTACATTCATTATTAAAGAAACTATTAAAGTCCCCACATACTAAAAACTTTTTGTTTGTTTTTGACATTATGAATAGTACCTGGTACATTAATTTTTCATATACTTGAAAATTAGACAAAGGTGGCCTGTATACTGTTAGTATAACAAACTGCTCTAATTCAATAGATGGATTTCAGTAAAGAAATGTATTTTTTTTTTCTAAAAAACTATCGTTTCATTTAGCGGCACTAACATGATGGAGAGTTAATAATGTTTTTTTTTTAAATCAGGCTGTTTAAATGTGTTGTTTAAATTTTTTCCGTTCCATCATCAGACGTATCATTATTACTATCGTCTGTTTTCGTTTTCGGAAGCAATCTTCTAACAACTTGTATATTAAAAAATCAATATCTATTCGTTAGTTTCGCTTAAACTCGAGAACGGCTGGTCTGATTTGGCTAATTTTGGTTTTGAATTATTTCTGGAAGTTCATGGATGGTTTTAAAGGTAAGTAAATATGGAAAAATGCTAGGAATAAAGTTACAAGTAACAATTTCGCTTTCCCTTAACAAACATTTGATGTTTTTATGTTGTCCCATCATTAGATTAAAAGACATTAGAAATCAATGACATTTAATAGTTTTTTAAATTCTAATTAAATTTAAGAGAATACTTTTGAATTTTTTAAATTTGTTTTTGACATTTGACATTGACAAGCAACAATTTTTGATCGCAACTCTAATATTTTACGGACTTAGAAGGAAATCAGGGCATAAAGGTGGCGTTTTCTGCAATTATCATTCAGCTTAATTTTTTATTGATTCTGAGGCGGTATGAAGTTTGCAGGGTCAGCTAGTGTCTTTTATAAAGCAAGAATTATTTACTATCTTACCTGTAAATAACCAGAATCTCGGGCGATTTGAGAAACATCTAGAAGGAACAAATAGACAGCAGGTTGCGGGGGTCGCAGCATGTATTCACTGGGGGCGATGAATTCAATTGTGGCGGATTTGATCTCGGGCCTTCGAGACGGATCTCCATAGGATCTACTGACTGGATCGTATTGGAACTCCTCAGGCACTGAAACGATTGCACATAGCTTAACCTTACATTCATAAAAACACACTTACATTCATAATCTAATCAATATACAGATTTTACTTTACAACGAATATATATCTAACTAATAAATTTTTAAATTTGTAACATTATTTACGTAATGACTGACATTAGCAAATTAAAAATATTGTACAGGGAGTGAATAATTCTTGATTTCAAGGAGGTAATGAATTTTTTTTTTAAATCGCTCCAGTAATTGTTAGCTTGATAAAAAAAATTATTATAGTGGCATAATTACAGCAGTTAAGCATATGGTATCGAGGACTTTTTTGTAAATAGTAATACCTTTTATAATATTATAGAACATTTTTTTGTTCTATCATCAATACTTTCCCCGGGGCACGCGATGACAGATTTTATTTGGTGAATTGTTGCTCACCTTGGGTTACATTAATGCATTTTATTAGGGATCCCTATTATTTTTTTCTCAGAAAGTAATATAGCCTATGTCGCTCAGTGATAATGCAGCTTACTAATAGTGGCCAAAATTTTGAAATCGGTCCAGTAGTTTTTGTGTGAAAACGGTACAAACATACATACGTGAAAAAACAAAAATGTTTCCTATTTATAATATTAGTTTAGACATAAAGTTACAAATTATTATTGAATGTACTTACAATCGTTGACCCTGTAGCAAAGGTTACATTTCCACCGCTTTGAATCCACGAAGTATACGAAGGGGTTGATATATGTGCGACAAGCACGACACCGAACTATCGTCGCACACTGTATTACTGGTAAATGCTGGAAAAAAAAATATCAGACTCTTTAACATCACATAGAATCTTAAGAAGATCGTCATTCGAATCACTTAAAAATTTCGTTTTTCAACTACGTTTTTAAAGGACTATTGAATCGTCAATTTACGAATGGTGATAAATTTTTATTCAAAACAACATTAAGCTCAAATTGTTAGTTTACAAATGACTATTTTAGTGGCCAATGAAACATATACAATTAAAAAATTAAACATAATTAAATTACAATCATGTGAACATATAAAAGAAAAATATATGAGAATTAGAAACTAGAATAAAATTATGCAATATATATAATTAAAATAAATGTAAAAATGTGAAATTTAGGACGTTCTATTGAAGGTTAATTAGTGTTAATATTTACAAATAACATTTTAATTTGCCACTCATCATTTAATATACTATTTTTCATAAGATTCAAAAAAAAATATTTAATAATTTCTCTTTACTACATTTTAATTAAAAAAAATTTAATTTATAATTTCTAATATTGACAAAAAACACGTGGCATTTCTATTTACAATTCGTCATATGTGTTTTCAATAAATTATTTGTATTAATTTTCGACATTTAATATGTCAATGACTACAAAATTCCTAACATATAATATCTTCCTTTTTCCCTTCGTCTAAGTGTCGGAAATCTAAAGTTTTACATTTGAATAAATATAAATAAGACTTAAAAATTAATTTGCCAAAGAAGTTTCACTTCTGACTTGTGCACTTTGTACGCACTTATTTTGTAGTATTAATATAACATTTGTAATATAATTTCAATGTGGGACTAACAATAACGATATTAAAGGACGACATAAAAAAGCTAAAGTTCCGTTCCCGTTTGAGTAACCCTTCAAACTAAATATTCATGATAACAAAAAATCGAGTGGTGAGGAATGAGCTGTGGTCAACGTTATCTACGTATGGGGTGAGCGGTTGTCTGATCCAAGCATTGAAATCGCTCTATGAGGTTTCTAGCGCTTTTGTCAGAATAAACGGAGCGTACACGGAGTGGTTTCCTGTCGAAAGAGGTGTTCGCCCACAGTATAAGAAATTAATAACGATGTCGGCGGAGAACCCTACGCCCCTGTGCTTTATGCTTCTCCGTTCTCTTATTCTCCGACATATATTTTATTATAAAATAAAAAGGTTACAGTGAGTCAACGTTAAGAGATATGTCATCCTGGACTTTCTTAGAACTAAGAAGCATAATTCAGTCATAACTGTGATGCTTTAATTAAAGTTAAAAGTTAAAAATTTATCACCCTAGATAGGCTGTTATTGCAGCAGAACTGATTTAATGAGTATTAAAATCTCAGATGCCACTTCATAAATCATTTTATATTCGTTAATCGTTTAATATGTTAAGTACATGCACATCAAAGATAAGACAGCGGCACATGGATATAGCTTGATGTTATTTAATATAGGTCACGGAAGTGTACTGATAGTGTACACTTAAATTTACATAGCGTTGTTAATAAAAATTAATAACATTGGACTACTTTAAAGTCTATCAAATTATTACGATAACATAATGTAGTTACAATTATAATTATATTTGGAGGCGGCGTCATTTTTGAAATTGTAGTATATTAAATAGAATACAATAATCAGCTAAAAATAATGTATTTTGTTTGTATTATATGTGAATATTTGGCATGTGTTTTCGACACCATCTGTGTAAGCATAAGACTAAAAACCTGCGACAGCTTTATGAATTATTTAAAATATTATTATAATAAAATATATATAATGTACGTTACATTTTTGTGGCTGCTATAAATTTTTTGAATAACAAAAAGGCTAGAAATGGGTTTAACAATGAGACAAACACTATATATTTGTGTAAATATGCATAATTTTTTTCGTACGTCATTATGTGACTGAACTCCTCCTTAACGACTTGGATTTATAATCAAGAGGAATCAAAAACTTTAAATGACAATTCAATCCAAAAAATTACGCAATTCCACATATTCTAGACGTTTCGAAATCTACTAACAACACTGGCAATAGTCAAACTCATGAAGACCGATCCAACTGTTTAAAATAGTGGTTCCAAAAGTGGGGCCCACGCCCCACAGGGGAGCAATTTGCTAGTTAATTGGGGCAAATGTCGAACTGAATTAATAAAAAAAAATTAAATACACAATTGAAATACAAAAACTAAAAACAAACTTGTAATGCAATATTTTAGAGTGAAGAAGGGTCAGAAATCAATTGTTGGGTTGAACATACGCATTTTTAATAAGATACCACACCCAGACTGCCTCACTGGTCTAGTGGTTAGCATGTTCCACTACAGACATGAGGCCTGGTTCGAGGCCCGGGTCAGGCCAATTCAAAAACTAAATATTGAGTTTTCTATTCACATTTTCTCTATATTTGCCTGGAGTTGGGAAGTTGGAGGTCTTCTACACCCCCGTGCCTCGGAGAGCACGTTAAGCCGTCGGTCCTGCGCCTGATCTCTCTCCGATCGTGTCGGATTCCCGTCACATCGGACTTGAGAGTTGAGTAATAGAGATTACACTGTACTGTGTACTGTTCCACTATGTGCTATGTACTGTGTACTATGCGTACCAATCCACAGTGAAGCAGCGTGGTGAGTTTCTGATCTAAAAACTCTCTCCCTAAGAGTGAGGAGGCCTGTGCCCAGCAGTGGGACGTTAATGGGCTGCTACTCACCTTACCGCAATCAGTTTTAGATTTGCGTCTGCAAAATTTTCTGATATATGTCAAATATAATTTTAAAAAAGGCATATTATAATATTGAAGTTAATTTAAGCGATAGAAATGTTTGGACTCTAGTTGCACCCAGAAGAAAAATATTACACATTGTAACATACACAACTATCTAGAAAAGAGTAACCGTTTCTAGCCGGTTTCTTCTCAGCGGATTCAACTTTCCGAACCGGTGGTAGATTTGTTACCAACGGACTGACTTCTAACGATTCAAAAGGGCGTTTTGAGCCTATTTGAATAAAGAATATTTTGATTTTGATTCAATTATACAATTATTTTGAATTTAAGTTTTTCGTTATATGTGTTAAATCTTTACTTACGATATGATAACAACTTCATAGTAAATTATATTTCTTAAAATAAACACATTTTTAAAACAAACAAAATTTAAAAACTATTTATGGGAGGCATAAAATTATTTGAAATGTTATGGGAATAGCCTAAAGAAGGTTGGGAAACACTGGTTTACAAGGAGTACAGAAACATATACAAATTACAATATACATATAATAAGATACATAGTGTTTATACAGTTTTCTTTTCTAGTTAAACACAACAAGTATATGAGGGTTATTTACTCACGTTAAGGTCTTTAAACGGATGAATCAGAATACCTAAAGGCAATCTAGACTTCTGCAATAAAGAGTTTGTTTCAGGTATTCGGTTCACTGTACACCTGAAGATTCTGTAAAAGAAAAATCCAAAGTTAACATAAGAATTAGATAATGTGAGTAGCAGCCTATTAACGTCCACTGTTGGGCATACACTTCCTCACTTATAGGAGTTTCTTTTAGCGCTTGACTATGATAACACTTGATTGTAAGTGATGTAAACAATCTAAGTTGGAAGCTACCCAATCTGTTAAGAGGTAATTTATCTCATGGTTTTTACAAAGCATCGTACCGGAACGAGAATCTCACGGCGATAAGTCTTTTCTGGTGGGGTTGTATCTAGCCACGACTGAAGTTTCTCACGAGTCCATACTCAGACAAATTAGAAAATGCAAATTCCTAAATTCACCCCACCGGGGATTGAACCCGTAACCTCTGCTAGCAAAGCGTGTACTTGAACCATTGCGCCAGCGAGGCCGTCGAAAGCATTAAAATTTCATAGACCCACTACACTATTCTACTGCGAATTTGAGGGCAAAATATTGCATACACTCCCTTATCAGCCACAATGGTTTAGTGATTAGCATATTCGAACACAGGCATAAGATCCTAGGTCTGGCAAATTTAAAAATCGTCGGTCCAGCGCCTGAACTCTCTCCGGTCGCGTCATACCTTCATATCCCACTGAGAGTGAAGGAATAGAGAGTGCACTTGTGTACTATGCCTGGCAATTCGCAGTGAAACAGCGTGGTGTATCTATGCTCTAAAAACCCTCTCTCCTATGAGTGAGGAGGCCTGTGCCCAGCAGTGGGAATATAATGAATCTAAAAATTACAGTTTTGTCCAACTAAAAATAAATTCATCTTTTAAAAGATCATTAAAGAACAAACTAAACACCAAATAATTTGTAATATATAAGTGTCGATTCTGTCGTATCATTCTTTAAACTAAATCTAGCTATGATTTTTCTAATTTTGTAGATTAATAAAACCATCGATTTATGTTTGTAATATTTGATAACGGTATGTTATACTAAAGTAACTGTTCCTCGCGATGTCGCTCGTGTAGTTTCAAGGATTAGCATCGTGTTAATAAAAACAGTTTCGCAAATAATGCATTATTTTAGAAGTTTTATTTAGCATAAAAAGGTAATAGTGAGCCAGATTTAATAGATAGACATTTGCTGTCGCTCACTTTTATATAGAACTTTTAAAGGGGACCAATTCGTAAATCTTAAGTGACAGATCACACAAGATATACGAAAAGCGTAGTGGAAGCTGTCAAAAGGAAACCCCTGATTTGAAAACAATCTTTATTGTTGCACAGCTAAAATAGATTTTAGCGTGATGATATGTACCCTATAGCCTTCCTCGGTAAATAGGCTATCTAACATTGAAAGATTTTTTTCAAATCACACCAGTAGTTCTAAAGAATAAAGCGTTCAAGCAAACAAACGCTTCAGCTTTGTAATATTCGACTCTTTAAAATGAAAGTAATAAACTTAGTTTAGGCAAACCCATTGTTATAGACAATGTAATGTAATTTTAATACTTATTATCAGCTTCACATAAATAGTGATATCTTAAGTAAATCTATGATGAATGGCAATATTTTGATAAACGGAAAACAAGTGGAAGAGGTTAAAGAATTTGTACACTTGAGATCTAAATTTACAAAAGATGGAACACGTGAAAGTAATATTGAAAAGAGAGTGAATGCAGGAAATATTGTAAACGGTGCTCTGCACGCCTTTATGACTAGCCAGAGGGTGTCTCAAAGGGTCAGACTGGCTGTGCATGAAGAAATGTTGATGCCAACACTTATTGCTAAAGAAGCATAAAAGTAAAATTAATTCGGTAGAGATGAGGGCGTTGATAAATATGAGTGGATTGAAACTGAGTGGCATAGTTAGAAATAGTGTGATAAGAGAATGTTGTGGTATAAAAGAAGATGTAATTACTAAAATTGAGAAAGGTATGCTGAGGTGGTTTGGGCATGTAGAAAGAATGAATGAAAGGAGATTGACAAAAAGGATTTATGAGTCAAAAGTGAATGCGAAAGTTGGAAGGGGAAAACCAAGGCGAACGTTCCTGGACCAATTCCAGGACACTTTAAATAAGGGCCAAGTCAAGAGTACTCTAAATCGACGAGCTTGTGTGAAAGGTTTAATGAGACTGAAAGAAGCGAAAAAGATATGCAAGGATCATGGCAAGTGGATGGACGTGGTCTCTGCCTACCCCTATGGGAATGAGGCGTGATGCTATGTATGTATCTTAAGTAAATCGCCTTATTACAAATATCTTCTTCTATATATTTGAAAAGTAATTCCTATTGCCATCTTACATAACTTAAAAAAGTACTATGACTTATTTCCTTAAGTTTTCTTACTAGAAAATGTTCTAGTAAGAAAACTTAACTTAACGTGAAATAAACGATGGGCCTCAATGTAGACACTCACAGAGAACCAATTTCCCCATATTTCTCCGGAATTAGAATCCCAAACCTCCGTTACTAAAACAAGTGAATCAGACCTTATCTCCGCCGACATAGATAAATATAGAAACTAGCTACCATCATAAAAGATAAATACATTATCTCTTATCAGTTCCTTCTTACGGAATCGTAACCCGTAGTCTTTAATGTTGGTTAAAGCGTCATGCGGAAAAAGCACAATGATGAATTTTAAACAGTTATTTTTTAATAAAGTGACCTTAGTGGCGCCTACCAAGGATTCAATGAGGTCACTATTTGTTTTATTGCTGATAGAACAGCGCATGACTGTAACCTCACCAGGTAAATGATGATACAGTCAAACATGGAAACCTGGTGAGAGGTAATTTACCTCTTAATATTACTACGCGGTATCGTACCCAACGCAATTTTGTTGCTTTGCAGAATGTGTTGCTGGTAGGATGGTAACTAGCAGTGGTAACAAATTTTAAGATATATTTTCCTAAATTTGCAATTACGGAATTCGAACCCAGGGCCATGCAAACTAAGGGAATACACGCACCATTGCACTAACGAGAAAAAACGTAAGGTCGCCATACGATTGAAAAATATAATTCCTAAATTCTTAAATATTGTAGGCTTTTAAAACACAATATATAACTCGTTTATTTAAAAAAGGTGCACGTAACGCCACTTATTATTGGCAGTCCTTTTATTTCTGATTTCTTTATAAGCTACAAAAATCCAATGAATGCCTAAATACTGTCCTTTTTACAGATCTGGTTTTCGATATAATCAGTGATTTTAAAGTGTTGTTGGAAATACAAATGCCTCAAATTATATTCCTAAATTCCGGCATACACACAATTTGTTCGCATTGAGAATGCAGCGAGTCATTCTAGCCCCGCCCCCTAACCAATTGAATACTTTCAAAGTACCAGTTGAAGATTTCAACAGGTCACTGTGAATTTGACCTTGTCATTTGAAAAGTTTTGATTGGTTAGGGGGCGGAGCTATAATTATTACTCACTGCATTCTTAACGCGAACAAACTATAATCAAATTATAATCTATTTCAAGGATTCAAAATTCTTTATAAGAGTAGGCTTTCGAATCTTCAAATATTATTTCTTTTTCATATATTATTTACAATGTACGGCTTATGATTATATTAAGGCACGACTTTAAATCTCGAGTTACGCCTACTTCACGCCCTATCCATTTTCTACTGCTAAAGAAAGCTTAGAAATAAGGCTGTAAAATTCGGGAATAAATTGTCACAAACGAAGTTATTGTTGTCGTCTACGGCGCTTCAACCGATGCACGTCCACTGCTGGACATAGGTCTCACGTAATGACTTCCACAAGGCCCGATCTTGCGCCGCCTGGCTCCAGCGCCTACCGGCGACCCTCCTTATATCATCGGTCCACCTTGTGGGCGGTCTTCCTACACTGTGCCGTCCGGTGTGGAGTCGCCATTCCAGCACCTTCGGGCCCCAATGTCCATTGGTTCGTCGAACTATGTGCCCGGCCCATTGCCACTTCAGGTTCGCCATTCATAGGACTATGTCGGTGACTTCGGTTCTACTACGGATCTCTTCATTTCTAATTCGATCACGTAGAGAAACTCCGAGCATAGCCCTCTCCATCGCACGCTGAGTGACTCTGAGCATCCGCATGAGGCCCATGAAATTATTGTACCCGTGGTAAATTTGAGAAAAATAACTATGTTATTCTATAGATATAGGTGTGCAAGTAGCACAAAAATCAGTACAAGGGTTTCGGAGATAAGTGAGACATAAATTCTGAAAATGGTGTATTAACAAATTTTGTAAAATTCAAACAATTTATATAAATACCACTTCAATTACTTCTACCACCACTGATAGTAGTCCAATAACTAACATCCACAATGGACTGAAACCAACCAAACCGGGCACCTTAGATAGTCAATTAGATGGTTAAGGTCACTAAATTCACCAACTCACTCACTCATCAAGACCCTCAATAAGAACAGATATCCCCCTATTCCCTCGGGATAGGTAACTATACGGATAGGCCACCGGGAGCTTTAAAAATTCAATTTGTTTTAAACATGCCTTAGTTTAAAAGTAAATATTATGACAGTAGAAAAAGACACATCAATTTTATCTAAAGTATAAATGACATAAGAGCTCAGCAGCATAACTTGCTCTCATAACCAATTTCACGGATGATATTCATAACAATTAACACAGTTTTACCACACTGTCCAATTATTAATGAGGACAATGTAATTATGTATTTAGTACAAAGCAATATTTACTCTCCTAATTATGTAGCATTGATAAAAAGTAAAGTTTTGGATGACGTGTTTTAATTCAGTAGCCTTTATAATAGACTTTTTCACTATCGGATAGCTGATTTCATAAAGAGTTACATAAACCACTTTTCAATCCGAAATTTCTACAGAAATTTGGTTTTGAATTTTATTGATATCACATAACATTAATTAGTATGCGTTAAAATGATATGTAAACGATATTATAAATATCTTGTTGTTTTCGTATATATGGAAACTGTATTGATTATTGTAAACAAAATATTCAAAATGTTAAGCAAGAAAAATAGATTGAGTTAATCTTTAACTCGTCAAAAGTAACTGATAAGAAACGTTTTAAACTTTTTCATTGACAATACTAAATTTCGTTAACGTTTAGCTTTAGCTATCACACGAAAAAAATAGAAAATAAGTTAAAAGTTACCGATCTGCTTAATATTCGCTATTTATATAACTGCTATGTATAAGCTTTACCTTACTTCATATCTTTGTAGAACTTTAATACTAACTTACAAAGACATTACAAGCATAAATAGGTTCAGGTTCATTTAAAACTTACTTGAGTCATTAAAAATCCCTTATCTGCATGTTAAAATTCATATAATATAATGTAGCAACACTGTTATTTGAAAAATTAAGAGGGTTTGACTTAAAAGTACTGATAAATTATCAAAACTTTTAAACCACGAAACATTGGCAGTTCCACTAGTTATATTTCATAAATTGTATGTCCATTTGCTCTAATACTTCATTGGTCTGTTAGTCAGCTTCTTCAATAACAAATCACAAGGTCCTAGGTTCAATTCTTAGACCAGGCCATTACCTATGGATATTGAGTTGTCTGCTAATGGATGTTCAGTTGGGAAATTGGCACTGTAACACACTTCTGTGCCTCAGAGAGCATGTTAAGCTGTCTGTCCCCCGTTGTGTGGTTTTGCTGCCACATCAAATTATGAGAGTGAAGGAATAGAGTGCTCATATATTTGCACATATACTTGTACACTGTCATATCTCCTACTTATATAGCTAATCCCTGTGTGATATTGGCCACCAAGGCTGAAATTGAATTGGAAAGAAAATGAATATTAGACTCATTTACTAGATTGCATTCCTCATATGCAAAGAAGAAAAAATAAGGCACCTACTGCGCAAATGCGATGAATTACTGAGTGTAGCCTATCCACAACCAGACAACTTTAACGGCGACAACCTAAAGCCTACTTTCAGACTTTTAGAATGGGTATTTAAGTATATTTAAGGGAAGCTAAATGATAGGGCATGTAAAAGATCCACAAGGTTCAAGTACATCCACTAACTCAGTGGGCCCCACCGTGAAATAATAATTCTACTATCTTATTATACATATTTATGAAATAGATACAATTTTGTGGTCACCCCAATTTTTGTGCATTATACAACATTTGCAATCTTACCTACTTGAAATATTGTAAACCATATAATTCTCTATCTATTAACATTAAATTAACATGGCATTAAAATGAATATATTTAGCTTAATTTAAATTAAAACTATTAAGAATGTATGCAGAACTCTAAGCTGTAATGGATATAAATATAGATACATGGATTGTTTTCAATCCTGGTCCAGTATCACCAAGTCCTTTTTCATAACCTGCATATCCTAGGAACAATTCTGGGATATGTTTAATCTGCCATATGCAATGAGGATGTATCATGAGTCTATGCTCTCAAATCTACTTTTATGAGTGTGAAAATATAACAAAAGTTGTACCGTTACATATAAGAGAAATATAGTATAACAATTTACATGAAGTTTTTAACTGTATCAAATAAAAATTGTCTACAAATGGGAACTAGTAAAACAATGAACTATGTTTATTTAAAATTCATAAAATATCAATTTTCTATTCCCATAAAATAAACAAAGTAACAATATAAAAAAGACAAAGGATTTTTTTTAATTTAGTGGCAATAAATAAAATTATGCTATTAAATTTGAAGGTCAATTGTCTCATTAAAGCATAGGAGCAAAACAATGTGAAGCATTATTTATATGACTATTTTTTATGTTGCCCACATACTATTAGTAATTCTGAATAAATTATTAATAAATAATGTATGTTTGTAACTTAGGTAAAACAAAAGATCTCTGAAAAACTTAGACCAATTTTACAAGACTTTCACAAGCAGATCATTGACTTTATAGGAAATAACAAAGATTATATTTTATAATAATTTATACAGACTACATAAACTTTTCCACAGGCACTGAAATTTTATTTATTTGTCTAATCACTGTACTGTGTAAATAGTTGTACCAATTGCTAATTAGCCCATTTTCCTTCAGAACCTTTCATTACTTATGCAAAATGTGATAAATTGAAGCACTTATTCAGGGTATTATTATTAATATACAATCTCAATTTCTGGTACAGGCCACTTATGCATATTCCACTGTACCCAAAAAAAGATAAACATACACATACAAAGAGAGTGTAACCGAATAATAGGAAATGAACAATTACTCACTCTGGACTGCAGTTTGGCGATTCAGAAAATTGATGGCCGAGTCTTATCTCCGGGGGATCCTCTGGATACTCAGGCAATATATGTTTACACTGCAAAAGATCTACCATCTGATGTCCCCAGAGTTGGTCGAATCCTTGCTTTGTAACACTTAACTGTCCCATTTGTTGGGTCATGCCATACATGTTATGGGTTGGAAATTGTTTAGACAGATTTTGCTGTGCTTGAACCTTTTGTTGCTGATTTAAGTTTGAATGTTGCATTTGTGGATATCTATTTTGCATGTTTGTAGATTGACTAATCGGAGGTCCTTGCATAGGTTGACTCATTGGAGGGTTTCCTAATGGTCCACTTTGTAAGCCTTGTTGCATCGCTGTCACATTGGGTAATACAGGATATTGGTTCATATGTTGCATAGGCCCATTGTTAAGTTTATTTTGAGATGGTTCTATTGTCGGTCCAGAACTAGGTCCTGGTAAGGATGAACCTGCTGGTAAGCCTTTAGGTGGGCCCATAGGACCAGGCATGGAAACAGGAAGTGGAGGCTGCATGGTGGGACCATTTATCACATTAGTTCTGAGAGGCCCAACAGGTGGTGGGAAGCCCGGGGCACTTAATGGTGGTGTACTATTAATTGTTGCCCCAATTGTAAGAGGACTATTTCTAGGTCCACTAACTAATTGATTATGTTGGCTGGTTATTAACCCGGGCGGCACAGAGGTTGGAGGTCTTGGGTTACCAGCAAAGAGAGGGTTTACAGCTCCTGATGAATAATTAGGTGGAGGGTGGGTTGCCAATGGTGGTGGAGTAAAAGAGCTCGCATGAGGAGGATAATTGTTGAATGGTCCAGGGTGGACTGGTGCAGGAATAGGCCCATTTACCATGGGATGACTAAATTGACTAGAGGGAATGAGGGGAGGAGTGTTATTATTTATTTGATGTTGTTGAACTTGAGGCGGAAAATTTGATTTAGGAGGAGCAATGCTGGCCTTTGTGTTCATGCTAGCAGAGCTCATAGGAATGTTTTGGATATTTTGTTGATTGTTAAGAGGTTTCATAGGTGGTCTTATAGGTGAAGACTGTAAACTTGTAAGCGGCGGCATCATTCCTGGGTGATTGAAAGCAGGGGAACTACTTGCACTCTGGTTTAGGTGATTAGTTTGATTGTTAATTCCCATATTTAGCCCAGGGTTATTTAAATTTCCATCCTGTTTTAATAATCCAGGTGTTTGGCTCAACGGTACTTGATTCAAAAGCTGAAAAGCCCCAGAATTCGAATTTTGCTGACCAGAAACATTGGTATATGGATTCGGTATTTGAGCCATGGCTTGTCAATCTGAAATTATATTTTCTGTTTTAATGTCTATAGTTACAGATTCGATTGGACAAAACAAACTCTGCTAGTGTTTGTATTGTGATAATAAACTTGATATCGATGGGGATGTTTAATTAATGCTAATTCACTGAGATTGACGGAAGGACGAATTCACAGTGCGACTTACCGTTCGTGGGGCGGATTCTTAACTCAAAAAACTATACACTACTGTTTGTTTTACTAAACCATCCTCACATATTATCACGAGAGCCAAAAATAACTTTATAAAATAAATCTTTGAGGGAAATACGACCGTGACTTACGTGGCTGAGCTATTACAAGCGCCCTCTACTGACGTAAAAGATTGATTTCTGACTTTGATTTTTGATGTCACTTGCGTTTTGTTGCCACAACGAAATGCAGCATTAGTTTAAAAAAATGTTATTTAAGACTTTTTTCGCTACTATTATTGGTTAATAATAATTATCTGAATAAATGAATAATGATTCATTTTAATAATTGACTAAATAGGTGTATTGGCAGTCAAAGATTAGTATTTATTTAGAAAATTATTAATATGTCAGCCAAGATATATTTAATCTATGTAACCATAGATTATAGTGGTTAAACGACGTAATAAAGCTGAACTGAGGTGATCAAAAATGTGGCCAAAGTATATTATGCAGATATGAAAGAGAATATTATTTTTTTAAATTAATTTATAATTGTTTATTCAAATTTCATATACATAAAATCGTTAATAATTACAGGAATACAGTGTTGTCATTTTATTTTACAATATATGATTTAGTAGTTTTTATTTAATATAATATAGTAGTTTTTATTTAATATAATTTCTAAGAGGATGCATTTGTTCGTTTGTAGTGTAATAAAACACTACAGACACTACTTTATTTACGTCGTATTTTACCATTTATTTCTGGAGAAAACCCTTATAAAGCTATTATATCACAAAAAGTATGAAGAGAATTTTTCGTTCCTTTTCTTTAGGAAACCGTTGTGTAATCGGGTTTATTTACGCAAAATTATGTATAACGGAATTGTACCTCTTGAATATTTGTGAGAAAGTCCGCAATGGTGTATCTATCATTTAAGTTTGCCTCATTTTAAACTTTTAAAATTATCAAATTTATTCTTTTATTAAGCAAACGAAGTTATACAAGTCAGCTAGTTTTAAAGGTGAAGGTAAAATATATTTGAAAACAACAATGGTACCTGTGAATGGTACTTTAAATCAAACGTATCAAAGATTGATTTTACTTGATTGCACGGTACTCTGTATAGCATGGTTAATAATTTGTAGCAAAAATTTTTTATACTATTAATTGCTGTTTTGATCTTAACGTAACGATAAATCGATGGCTGTTGGCTATACAAACCATGACTTATTGTCACGTTTCGCCTCAGCCGAGTGTTTGAGCGAGATCAAGCGATAGAGAGGCGCGATGGGCCTAAGCGGTCAGCTTGTGACACTCTCTTTCACTCCATCGGCCGATGCGTGTAGTTTTTATTGTTTATTACGCCAACAATTGTTCATCAATGTTTTCTTATGACGTTATCACGTAAAATTGCCCTCGAACTTTTCAAGCAAGCAATTTTTTATGTACTTTTAGTTAATTGTTCGATAAATTTCATTAGCTATGCCATCTTTATACGATACTTACTCCAAAACATTTTTAGAATTCTTGTCAGTCAATTTGTTTTCGCCTACAGAAAGGCTGGTTCAATTTACCAGGGCATTCTGCATAAGGGATTTAAAAAAACAAGACAGTATAAAAATTCAAACATTTGTATTTTAAATGACACTTTAAAATCAATGATTAAGTCGAAAACAAGATTTTAACAAAGTACTGCGAAAGTTTAGGTATTGATTGGATAAAGCCACCAGAGTTAAATAGAATAAATTAGTGTGATAAGTTTTTTCATTATTATGAATTATTAAGTCTCGAGAAAAAAAATTAAAAATAAAAGCACTGCCAATCGTAGGTGGCGCTGCGTGTACCTTTTCCAATCAACGTGTTCGCAGGGTTACAGTCTAGCAAATCTACACTTAACATTATTATAACATTTCATTCTTCGGCAATATAAAAGTATTCAAACTGATCACAATTTTATGGCAGCTCCATGGAACCCCATGCAACACTTAACCAACACAGTTCAGGTCAAAAATATATGTTCGCCAGGGCCCTTTCCACACAAGACGATACAAAGCGAATTTTATTCCTAGTTTGTAATTATGCACATGTACATACTTCCACTTGAACTCTCAGCGAAAATGTCACATACTGTTCCTAACTCTCTTATAATCTTAGCTCGATTCATTCTTAACCATATAAATGAGATGCGGTCTTTCCGTAGGCGCAAAAATGCAAAAATATACGATCACAAACAGACTAGTATCCGAAAACTATCGAAAGTAACAAAATTTCAATTGCATCAAGGAATAGGCCACGTTAAGACGTTTACACAAACAAGCTCAATTTAAAACAAAAAAATAAAAACTGGATTTCATAAATCCATCATAATATACTTTTGTAATCGTTATAAAGTATGTAGATCAGCACAATTATCTCAATATAATACGATTTTATCGACCGGCGTCGGTCTCGGCGGCGCACCGCCTGAACATAAAACTCACAATTAACATTCTACATATCGATAAAAACTATTCAGTCGTTTTTATATATCCATAAATATATATCTTTATAAGGCTCAAAATAAAACTGTTACAGCTCTAATGACCGTTCACAATAAAACAACTGCGATCGGATCTATCACTGGAGGAATTATCCATTGGCACAGTCTTTCGCCGATGTTCAATTCATTCGCTGCAAGTTTTATATCATTATAAAACAGGCACGGACGTCGTCCGCAACAATGGCAGCGCAACCTTTACCGCATATATTATTGCAACGAATATAATTTGATACCAACGAGCTCATATCATTTGGTAACAAAACTCTGAAGGAGAAAACAGATTTCTATGGATTATATGTAAACTAAATCAAATAAATTGTTGAAACATCCATTTAGAGGGAAAGAAAAAGTTTTTAATCATAATGTCAAGAACGTTTGACATTTGCCTGTCAGCCGATAGTGATGTGACTTACGTAATGAATGGTGCTGTTCAAATTATTTATCTCTCGTAAATAAAAAAAAAACATTCAATTAAAATTATAGTTGTAAGGATTTGCATTTTTAAAATTGTCTGCACAGAAGACGAATGACTGCAAAAAAAAATTAACAAAAAACTAAATTTTGAACTAATTATTACAAAGAGCTCTCCCATTCGTTGACAAACTAAGTTTTTTTACCAAACAAGACAGAGTCGTTAGTATACTTTGTAGACAAATATAGAACCTAATTCGGCGAACGGTTGCGCTACCGTTTTTTGCGAACAATATGACAACCTCGCAAGGCTATCACGGAGGTAGTCCTTGTACTGTGGCGCTCGGTGGAATGTGACGGGGGCCAGCCGCGTCCCCGGCCCTTATCACTAAATACACACAACTGGATACGCGTAGGAGATCTGTCAGTACACCACGCACACAAGAGTTCCTTATCACACGCGAAAAGTGAATCTGTCACCAAGTCGACGGAGAAGATCAGAAGGGAGCACTGCCGCATAAGGGCGTCGCCAGCCATTTAATAAGGGGAAGGGGGGCAAAAGGGCACTATTTGAGAGTAGCATGGCCCAATTAGATATGTTAGACGTTCATCAATTTTACGAGTTGATAGTTGCCACATATGCTACCATTGGTGCATTCCATACTTTTTCTACAACAGGTGAACCATTTAAGCATATCTTCGACAACTGTCCATTAGTGATTCTATTTGGTAGATGTGATTTTAAGATTGTCTCATTGAGAAAAGACAGGGTAGCTGCCCAACTAGCCATCATTGGCGACGCCCATACTACTCTCAGATCGGCGGGGTATAGGGCACCGGTATCACACTATCAGGCAACGTTCGAACTCTCCTCGGAATCGTGATCGCTGATCTTGAAGAGGTGAAGGTTCAGGTCGATGTGGCGCCAATCTATGAGATCATCGTAGCGTAGATCGAAGATGAGGCGATGATAGAGACCGGTCGAGTGGGGGTGTTAATGTACGGGAAGGGGTTTGTCGGCCAGTTGGTGCCGACGGCGGAGTAGCTCCGACTCGGTGGGCGGAGAGAGGCCGAAAGGCACGCAGTATTCTTCACCGCAACTACGTTCGCACAGAGCCAGGCCCTGTAGGGCCAATCCGTTACGTTCCAACTCGTCCTCCTGGATACTGTCGCTCGCAACTGCATCAGGGCTTGGGTGGCATGACTTGGAGAACCGCAGAGCTGCAACCGGACGCTCCATATACGAATAATTCATGGAGAAATGCTGCTGTATCACCCGATTCACCGCCATGGCTGACTCCGCGAAATTGGACAGGTTTCGGGCAGACATGTTGCTGTTGAAGAAATATTACGTTTAACTATTTGTATTTTTGTGATACAAAGGAGGATCAGGGCCCGTAGACAAGTTATTTTCGACAATTACTAACGCTTAAGAAATGTACGGGAATGACGTTTAATTTTTCGATTAGTTTCGATAAGATACGTCATTCCCATACATTTTTTTAGTGTTAGCAATCTTCGAAATTAACTTGTCTAGAGGCCCAGGCTTCTGATTACATTAAAAAAGTATTATAAAATCTCTCGTTTCCCTCGCAACAGTATCAGAAATGAAATTATATATGCCAGAATGATACAAATGCGGCACTAAGACACAATTATAAAATATTTTTTCTCTTAATTGCAAGAAAACTCTTCCGATGAAACTTTATAGACTTATTTCTTGTATGTGCGAAAATGTGGCACGCATAGTAGCAACTACTATAAGAAAAACTTATTACATATATACTAAAATGTCATATAGAATTTTACGAGTGATTCTGAAATATGGTTTTAAAAGTGTCATCTTAGGAAATATACTTCATAGCAATTTTATTGATTAGAATAAAACGATAACCATTACAAAAGTTATTAGTGAAATACACATGGCAACTATATTTTTTATCACACTACATTTTCTCAATATCTTATCAGGAGTGGCTTATCAAACTAACCTAGAAAATTCGGTTTATCAGTGTCTACAAAGATGTAGTTTGACCTCTGCGACTGTCAGCAGTGTACTTTTAAGACTTTAGGTTAAGATTGATTATACACTAAGATAACTTAATCTAATGAAATTTTCAATAAATGTTTATTAACGTACAATAAAGTTCGTGTATACATTACCAACTATTTTATTTAGATACGTTTGTTTATTTTATACAGCCATTGCCGAACAAAACAATACTGTTGATAATTTATCTTAGACAAATGAAAGTAAATAGGTTTTCTAGAACTCAATAAAAACTTGAATTTCTATTAATATATTCCATAATTCATACTATTCTTATAGGAACAAGCCCTTCAACGGATTATCAGTATAATATTGTTAGTTGCGATCTTTATTGTTTTCTGTTTGTTCCATATTATCCTAAATTTGCCTTCTCGGGAATCTAACCCAAAATCTCCATTAGCGTGAGCTTCTATCGTGAGGATTTTTTTCATTAAAAAACCGAGGGCTCAATCGATTCGCCGCAGAGAATAACAGCAATAGCATTGACTTTATCTACGTTGAAAAACAAACACGTAGGTAACCCGTAAATCAAAAACTGTTCATCAGGGCCTCTAGACAACGTGACTTTCGAAGATTGCTAACGCTCATAAAATGTATGGAAATGACGTTTCATATCGAAAGTAATCGAAAAATTAAACGTCATTCCTATACATTTTTAATCTTCGAAAGTCAAATTGTCTTTGAGCCCAGTTTACAAAACTTTTAGTGGAAAATTGGAAAATAATGATGTTAAAACGACTTCGATTAAGAATTTTTGATTCGATCTATCAGATTAAATATATTTATGCAATAGATGCATTTGAAATCCGGAATGGCATCCTGTGTACACCATGGAACGCGAAAAGGACAAAGTAATTCGATTTTGAAGCAGCTTCGTGTTGACACCAGAGTGCTTTCAAAATATCCTCAGCAACTTTGGTACACCGAACCAGGAACTTAAGACAAATTAATAGTTACTGACAAAGTAGAGCGACCAGTTTCGACCAGCTCTAAGCGATAACGTTTCTTCTAACAACAGAAGACCTAACGGGATTGAAGACGCTGGTAAGAAGAATGACACACGCATGAAAGTACGACCTACAAGTATATTGAACATGACGTAGAAAAAGTAAAAGTATTGAGGAGTAGTACCGTTTGATGTTGAGTGGTGTCCGCAGCGGGGGGTAGTGCGCAGCGGGGTCGGCGCGGCGCAACCAGGGGTGCTGGAGTACGCGCTCAGCGCTGATGCGGTGGGAGGCCTCGCGTACCAGAAGCTGAGCGATCAGGTCCTTGGCCTCCGACGAGATGTGCGACCACTCCTCCTCGGGGAACGAGTAGCGTCCCTCCTGTATACAATCATTTCACAATAATGTTAACTATGTAGTGACAGCGTTTGGAATAGCAATAGGTATTTCATTTTTATAATCTATAGAAATACTTAGTAAAAAATTAAAAGTGCGTGCGTATAAACTAACACATGTCAAAAGTAAAGCTTCTTTGGCAAACTAATATTTAAGTCTTGTTTATATTTATACAAATCTAAAACTTTAGATTTCCGAGACTTAGAGGTAGGGAAAAGATATTAGGAATTTAATGAATTTGTCATTAAAATTATTAAAAGTGTCGTAAATTAATACAAATAGTTTATTGAAATCTCAAATGACGAAATTGTAAATAAAAATGCTTCGGGTTATTTGTAAATGTTACAACTACTTATTCTTCAAACGAATTAGTATAAAAACTCTGCACATCGTCGTGATGCTAAATCTTTACGCGTATTTACATTGAATGAAAGAGTACTGACAATTTTCATTACTTAGTATCTATTTATACACGTGATTACTTATAAACACTAGCACACTAAATTATCACCTATGCTATCCTCATCATCAAGCTATATATACATTAACTGAGTGAATAACTGAGTCCTACAAAAAAGAAACTTGTGTTTCTATTACAACAATTATTGCTCTACAAATAGACAGATTAACAATTGATAAGTAACAAAACATATGGTGCGAGACAAAATGGAGTGTTCTAGACTGTTTACCTGAATAGAAGTAAAGAGGAGATCCTGGCAAGCACGGCAGTTGTCGCCGCGCTCCCAACCACAGTCGGAGCCACAGTCGGCACGGAAAGGCGGATAGCCGCACAGCAGGATATACGCGATAACACCAAGTGACCACAGGTCGCAGCGCTTGTCGTAATGAGTCGCTGCCGAACCCGCGAATAGGGACACCACTTCCGGTGCCATGAATTCAGCACTGCCCACCTAAGGGACAACAAATTATACCTCAATAAAAACTATAGTGCAACAACAACTCTCAGATTTTACGTAATTATGCAGAAAAAAAAGCAGCCTTACTTCCACAGAGAATGAGGTAGTAGCGACGACAGTATCTGGAGGAACATCCGTGAGATGTCACACAAAGCAATTCAATACTAAAACCTCATGTTTGAAATAAATTTAATAAGTCTTAAGTGGTAAATCTCATTAGCCAGTCATTAGCCATCTTTAAAACACACCTCAAAGAGTTCTATTTAACCGAAAACTGCTGTGAATAACACGTTTATATTTTTTCCTTTTCTTTATATTGTATATTTTTTATTTCATATCTTTTGTGTATATATTTTCAATATACATCTATAGATATATTGATATTTATGTATATAATATTTAAATTATATGTAAGACTTTACTGCTCATTGGTCTGGTGGTTAGCATGTTCGACTACAGACACGAGGTCCTGGGTTCGAATCCCGGGTTGGGCCAATTCAAAAATCAATATCGAGTTTTCGAATTAAGATTTTCTCAATATTTGCCCGAAGTTGGGAAGTTCGAGGTGTGATCCAACCCCGTGCCTCGGAGAGCACGTTAAGCCGTCGGTCCTGCGCCTGATCTTTCTCCGGATTTCCGTCACAACGGACTATGAGAGTGAAGGAATAGAGAGTGCACATGTGTACTATGCCTGCCAATCCGCAGTGGAACAGCGTGGAGGGTCTATACTCTAAAAAAACCCTCGCTCCTCGGAGTGAGGAGGCTTCCGCCCAGCAGTGGGAGGTTAATGGGCTGCTACTTACTGCTTCTTGGCATAATAAGGTTGTCTGTAAGAGATTGCTTGTAGCAATAAGACCGCCTTTGCACGCTATATTATAGTGATAAGTATCTTAGTTGTATGACTTTTTTTAATTTTTTCTTGTGTGCAATAAAGTCTCTCCCTCTCCCTCATTTGTAGTTACTGATTGCAGCTAGTAATAGCTGCTCCTAACGAGGAAAGTACCATGTGGCTATAGGATATAATCGTGAAGTAGCAATCTTGTTACATGAGCGAAGATATCCTAAACCTAATGTAGCTGGTTGTGATTAAAATTAGAAATATATCATAGCCCTCTTACAAGCAAATAAGCATATGTAGCAGTTTGTTTGGGTTTCCATTCAAAAAGACAATTTCAGTCGTTCTCTCTTCTAATCCTTTTGTTTTTATGACAAATATAGTGAAATAATAATAGTAGTTACTACTTTCCTGAGCAAGCTAGTAATGTCAATACTTGCGATAGATAGGTGCTAAAACGATATGATTATATGTATCATAAAATAATTAATTTTCGAAAATATTGTTCCAACTTAGAAGTGATCTTCACATGTATTGCTATTAAACTGAGCCACAGAGTAGTGATTGTAATAGAGTGATGAATGACAATCTGTAGAATATAACAATAAATTACCGGCGTCATAAGTTGCGGGGTCGCCAGTGGGCTTGCGAGGGTCGAAGTGAAACTGATCCCGCTCCCAAGGTCGAAGTCACAAATCTTGACGGGGCAGAGACTGTCGCGGTTCACACACAAGATGTTCTCTGGTTTGAGGTCGCGATGGGCCACGCCCTTGCCGTGGAGGAAATGCAGGGCATTGGCAATCTCGCGGACAATCTCCGCCGCTTGCGGCTCTGAGAAGTAATGATGCTCCTGTATCCTTGACAGCAGCTGACCGCCGTTGATCTGTAACAAACATAAATAAGTTCAGCAACATTCATACTTATATTAAGATAGATCGGCGAAGTAACCGTATCTCTAGGCAATATGATGATATTTGGAGGAAGTCACCGATAAATGTGATGTTATCTTAACATAATTCAACGTTAATTGAACTAACCCCCCAAAATTTCGGCTTATTCTTTTTATAAATATAATTCTACAGGTGATAATAACATGGGAGAGGCAGAATGCAACCCCTGGGATCCTCACTCCAATGGAGAGCCTGGAAAGAATTTGTTGCAAGAAGTAGCAACATAGTGTAGCGTTCTTTGCGTGAGAGAAAGAACTAAAAGCCCAGAGGATTGGGATGGGTAAAGGCTGATAAAACAATCTGGGGCAATTTAATCGAAAACGCATTGGCACTTCTTACGGTCCGCGAATAGATGACGGGATTCATTTAACATCAGATCACAAAGCAATATTAAGTTAAGGTTACATTCATACCGCGAGGTAAGCCCTAATGTCTATGCGACAAAAAATGCAATTTTAATCTAATTTAAATTTAACTATGTAGGTGTATTTTAACCAGATCTGAGCCATTTACGTTAGTTAGCATTTGCGACAACGAACATTAGCCTTGGAGCAGGCTTAAGCGAACGCTGCGCATATCGGTACAAACCGGCTTCCGTAGCCTGCCTTAACCTGATTGAGTTGCTTTATTAGTTTAGAAAAGACCATGGCAATCACTGAACCGACAATTAATTTACTTCATCAATAAATCAACTTTAAATATTTGTTTGCAATGTCAAAATACTTTAAGGCATATAGAAGCTTACACGAAAAAATGAAACAATATTAGAATTTGAAACAAAAAATGAAAATTGTAGCCAAATAAATCACAGAATAACAATTCAAATAAGGATATCCGCAAAAGTCGAATTGAGAAAAATTACAAACATTACGTAATACGATAAAGCCTTTGATAAAAATGTAAATTTTTAAAACAAACAAAGAAAGACTGCCGTATAAAGATAACAAATCCAAAACGGAATCGGAAAACAACACGATTATTGTTTTAGTGTGATTAAGCGATATGTTGCCAAAGAGTTTATACACACGTCTGACGTAATATACCTATTGCCAAAGCTCGTGAACCCAAACAACCAACGATAAACTAAAACATATTATATGCCTTATCAAATGATTTAAATTGGTTAATAAATTGTTTACTGGAAAACCATTTTTTATTACGTACAGGTAGGTTGCTGTTTATCTGTGAATATAACTGATGGTAAGAAATTTTGCTTGGTGCCACATCTTTGTTGGCCTTGAAATTACGGGGTCAATTATCTAAGTAAACAATCAGACCTGATGGTAATACATTTTAGTTAGTCACATGTCTTTGCTGGTCTATGAAATTACGGATTCAATTATCTAAGTAAATAACGTGACCTGATGGTAAGACATTTTTGTTACCGACTTGTCTTTATTGGATTGTAAAATTACGGGTTCAATCAACTAAGTAAACAATCTGAGCTAATGGTAAGACATTTTGATTAACGACGTCTTTGCTGGTCGTGTTCAATTACCTAACTAAACAATCTGATCTAATGGTAATGTATTTTGGTTAGCACGTTTTTCTATTTTATGATATTACGGGTGTTATTACCTAAGTAAAACCTAATTGTCCTGATGATAAGACATTTGTGTTAAAGCCACACCTTTGTTGGTCTATAAAATTACGGGTTCAATTATCTAAGTAAACAATCGGACCTGATGGTAATACATTTTAGTTAGTCACATGTCTTTGCTGGTCTATGAAATTACGGATTCAATTATCTAAGTAAATAACGTGACCTGATGGTAAGACATTTTTGTTACCGACTTGTCTTTATTGGACTGTAAAATTACGGGTTCAATTACCTAAGTAAACAATCTGAGCAAATGGTAAGACATTTTGATTAACGACATGTCTTTGCTGTTCTATAAAATTCCGAGAGCAATTATCTAATTAAACAATCTGATCTAATGGTAAAATATTTTGGTTAGCAGCACGTTTTTTCTATTTTATATTACGGGTGCGATTACCTAACTGTCCTGATGATAAGACGATTCGGTTAGAGCCACATCTTTGTTGGTCTATAAAATTACGGCTTCAATTATCTAAGTAAAAATATTTACCGGGTGGTAAAAAGTTTTATTCAACGGCATGTCGTAGCTGTTTTATTAAATTATGGGTTAGATTACCTAAGTAAACTAGGATAAAGTACCTAATAAAGATAATAACGAGGTAAAACCAAAGATAACAAAGTATTATTGACTAGACTCACCTTCTCAAAGACAAGATAAAACTTGTCGGTGTCTTCAAAGAATTCAATGAGCTGGATTATGTTCGGGTGATCCTGGCAATAGTGGAAGGTCTCCACCTCGCGGAACACCCGGGCGCGGGCGTGCCCTGGCACCTTATCAATGATCTTCACAGCAAACTCCTGCCCCGTGTAAATGTTTACGCAGGTCTGCACCGAAGCGTACGCGCCCTCGCCCAGCACTTCGCCCGTGAGCTTGTAAAGGTCTGTCGACAATTTTTATAAATCTAAATAGACCATATAATAAAAAAAACTGCACTGTTCCAGTGATTAGACATGTGGATTCTTGTACAAGGATGTCTGATGTCGTTCAAGGGTCCTAAGTATATTCAGGGGCCAGTTAACGCGATTGTTTCTAAGTCCCATAAATATGCGATAGGAAATGTCAGTGAAATTGGAGATTCGTTTCTTTTTAAAACGAAATTCACGTGTTCCATTGTCGTTCCTACCATTGTGCTTTTTGGTAAAAGAAAAACATTGTCAGGAAGCCTGCATGTCTTGGGAGTAATTATGCGTTGCCTACCAACCCACAGTGGAGCAGGGTGACGGGTCTATGTTCGAAATACCGTTTCTTCTACAAGCAAGAAGACATGTGCATAGCAATGGGAGATACATACAGTTAGTATCTAGTTAAGCAAATCTGTACCTATACCGTATCGCATTAACTACTCTCCTATTAAGAAGTACGCCCAATACGGTTGGGCAGCGTTCGGGAAACTATGCGATCAAATCAAAAATGAGGAGATCCGTAGCAGAACCAAAGTCACCGACATAGCCCTACGAATCGCGAACCTGAAGTGGCAATGGGCGGGGCACAAGACCGGGCCTTGTGGACGTCATTACGTGAGACCTATGTCCAGCAGTGGACGTCCATCGATTGAAGCGACGATGTACACCCAATATACATTGTGTCATTTGATTTGATACATAGATAAACCGTATTATAGTTGACAGAAAATCTTAAAGTCAAAAAAGGTTTGAAGTGAAATACAATTTATTTGATATCAACACATAATTAAAAACTAAACGGTTTTTTTTATTAATAAAAGTTATGAAAAGGCAACGTTTGTTGCTCCGTGTGAGCCAAGTACAATGTTCTATATGACTCACGGCTATTTCCAGCTGTGTCTACAATCTACTCATGGAATAAAGTTTAACATTCTTTATATTTACAGTAAATTAATATAGTTCTTATTAATTTAGATCTAAAGAGGTTATAAACTACATACATTCGTGTTAATTGAAAACCTACTTCACGAATGATGCTTTCGTTCACCGTAAAGCAGAATAATATATTTTAAACAGCAATAACTAGACACGTGTAATTTAATGAATGGAACTTATGCCTGGAATTGGAGGAAAAGATGACGTGTCTTTTTAGCAAGAATCCACGTGTCCAACCACTAAACCAACACAACTTATGAGGATTCTATTTGCAGCTTAATTCGTTCATGTCGGCGAAGTCTCATAAGTGCATTACTTAAGTATACTTATGAAATGACGGTACACTTTATTATATATTAACAACGTGTTTTAAACAACTCATCAATTTAAAACGGCAAATACAATTCAGTCTGGAACCTTTTATACATAAACCTTGTAGTATATGAATGGTTCGCATTAATTTAGCTCGAAAGTCACGTGCGTGTTAACGTGATGTGATTAAACAAGATCATTGCAATGCAACGTCTCAGTGTGCTCGATCGTAATGAACAGCGTTAAATATTCTATTGGGAACTACATTTTTATGGCCTCTTTGGGGCAATAACACGAGTATTTCTTCACTAGCAAGGGCTTAATTTGCGTCAGGATTAAATTTAGAAAAATACATTCTCTAATTAATCCAGGTCCAGACCGTGACTGTAAGGGAGGCTAAGGATGTAGAATGTCAAAAGCAACACGAAGTCTAGACGAAAAATGCATAACTATTAAATAAATGCGCTGTTTGATTTTGTCGTTATCTGCCCTTACACATTCTCCGATTCTTCTAGTGCTATCTGAAGATTGTCGATCCTATAGGATATATATTAATTTAGGTAAGAGGTTTGAAAAGCTCAAAAACAGGTCTCTTTGACCTGACATTGATCCATAAGACACGCGGGTCGGTTAGGGATTAGGAAGCTTGTCAAGATGGCATGAGAAACCTTGGTGGTGGGATGTGACCTCTCCTTTTTTGCCTGTATTCAGAGCCCAAGGGACGAGTGGCAGGTCTTTTTGTTGAAGTCATAATGCCAGAAGAATAAGCAGCGAAAATGTCAAGACAAGAACGTTTTACAGATATAATCCGAAACAATTTTAAAAGTAAAGGTGAATGGCAATAGTAATTGCATAGGAATTTTATTTGTCTGCGGATGTACTTCGTTCATTGAGAATCTTTTGTACATAGATTCATATTGAGCCATGACTGCTACAATCTCCTCCAACTTATTATGATGGGGAAGAATCCAAGACAAGAGGCACGTTAGCAGAAAGAATAGTCATGCTATAGATAGATAACACGATTGCAAAAGAGTTGCTACACTGCGTGAAAGATCGGAAAAGATTCGCGGAATTGACAGCCAACCTCTAGTAATGGAGAGGCAACAAAGAAGGGACTATACCTTGGAAACATGACGTGACCACGGAGCTGCCAGAGCGCTTCTTCCTTCGGCGCTTCCTGCGCGCCTCTTCCTTGCGTCGCTGCAGTTCCTCGCTGTCGGGGATAGGTACAGGCGCGGACGCTTCCGGCCCACGCGAGATCTCTTCTGTTTCACGTTCACTCCCCGACTGACTACTGCCACGACCCACGCCTGGGAACAAATGTTACATTTATTACTAACTAACTACTAACCGAAAATATTTTAGGGACTTCTGTCTACAGGGTATATCAGCTTCATCTGAACTTCTCTTCCATTTTAACGCAGTAATTAAATTATAAAATTCTATTGCTACTTCTTGGGTTGTCCAACTTAAAATGCTTTGCACAATAGCAATATCAAAACAATTCGGACCGTAACGAGGTATCAGTGATTTGGCAATGATAATTATTTCAACTGTGATATTTTTTTTCAAACTAAACACATAACTGCCCATAAATTTATTAGCCTGTGTTTTCTTGCCAATTTCCGGTACATCTGGTTTGAAGTTGTCGGGACTTTCACTGATAGATACTTGACGTTTTAGAGCATAATATAATATCCAGGAGATTTTAAGGGAACGGGTTCGTAAGTATATAAGTTATATCATAGTGAAATTTATTTCCTTCCTAAAGTAATCCATGGCTTAGTGTAAAGTATTATAAATACAATGAAAGAAAACTTATTACCTATGCAGCCAAAATTACTTGATACTTTTTGTTTTAAATGAACGATGGTGCTGCGAAAATAAATTCTCACGCCAGCAACGCTTACAATGTAAGCTTTCGTGTAAGCCGAGCAAACATTTTGTCTATTTCCCATAAATGCTATTTTACTTGAATATATGCATAATAATAAAAATGTATTTTATTGAAAGGAACCTAACTGACAATTGAATGACTTTATTGGTTTATTTTACGGCCCTGGATTCTTGGAAATTAAAAATGGATTGCATTTGATATATTTATAAGATTAGAAGAGTAACAGCATATGTGGGAGAGAGATAGACAGACGAGGTTATTTTGTTACACTTTATGGTCCTTTAAGGTTTATAGTCAGAAGATGACGCAGTTTTATTTTCACAAAGATCAGCAAATAAAATAAATTTGTATATGTATATAAAGTCTCCATGTTATATCTGCTAATATAATGTACGGTAAACGTGCTGAAATCCTAATCTTAATAAAAGGTCGATCATAAAGATATAGTAAAACAAATCTCGTACTCAAATTCGTGATGATTTGACTACAGTTTTGAAATCTATTTTTAATTGCAAGAGGTCAACATGGCAATAAGGCAATCATGGCGGTGCGTGACCCAGTCTTATCTTATCTGTAACCAGTCAGTAGTAGCTCCTTCCCCTGCCTTTCAACTAAGTATTAATAGAACTAATACAACTTTCACTTCCGCTTGTGAGATTTATATTTTACATATGCAACACTGCTCTATAATATAGCTAACAACCTCTATCTCATTTAATGTGGATGATTTTAAATATCCCTTACCAATGTAATCGTAATCTTATTTGAAAAGACAATCTTTGGTTTTTGTTGATGCGAATTAAGCATATGTTTCAGTTTTAACTATATCATGTACCTAGAATTTACCAATCTTCATGAAGTTTATTATTTCCAGGAAAAATCATATAAAAATCAATCCAAGCTTTTTGATGATTAGTAAAAGCTATTAGGCCGTTAAACTCTTCATAACATTAACTTTATTACAGTGAAAGTCCTATCAAAATCTTTAAAGTTGTTTTTAGTTGTTCTGTTAATGAAATTTGAAATACCCTATACAATCATATGCATGTAGCAAAAAGTTATTACAAACACATCAGTTTTATTTATAATACTGATGTGAATACCATTAAAGGATAAACACGTATTCGTAGTTTCTCTTTACAAATATACAACACGACATAATGTCGAAAACAATAAATGGCCTGCGCCGATAGCTCTCACTACGCTTTCTGTGCATCGCCATTGTTGTAACCCGCAATGTTTTCACTGAGATCGTTATTTGAATTTGAATACAAAATAAAAAATGTTTTGTTAATTGTAATGTACACAAAGTTATCTTGATTAATTATTTTCTCCTTTTCAGGGTCAATACTTTTAAAATCTATTTAAATAAAATACAAAAATTGTTTCACATAAATTCCTAATAGACTTTTAAACCACCGAATTGATGTACCCCAAACCGATTGCATTAAAAACGCAATATGGTTTTGGATCACTAAACTCACTCACTAATTACGAGATCTCCAAAACTATTCACTCACGTTTCATGAAATTTAGCTTTCATGGAAATGCCCTTTTTGAATGGGTTTTCCCATATTCCCGGGGAATGCTATTAAAATTCTATTATATAGCAAGTCAATACAATGGGTTTGAAAATTTCCAATAACAGGATTGCTCCCTCTACGTATCAAGTATCTTTTGAAGATTTCTCCGTGTTAAAAAAAGGTTTGGGTCCTATTAATAATAGTACTACTAGATAGATGAATACTTTATTTTACACCACAAAAATAGGACAAAAGAAAACTTAAAATTAACTAAATTTAGTGTGTAACTGGCCAGTCATATCGCTAAGTAGCGATCTCTTCCAGACAACCCTTGCGGTTAGGGAGGCCAGTCAAAGAAAACAAGAGAGAAGGTAGACGGTGTTACTAAAGAAATATCAGACTTGGGACAAAAGGTAAGGTATTAATTAGCCTATTCTCCTTACTCATAGGGCTTTTAGACCCCCTGGCTACTCCACTGTGAATTGGCACCAGAATTACTCCCGGAATATGCTCATAATATAAATATTGTCTTTACTTTGACTGCCTCATTGGTCTAGTGGTTAGCATGTTATACTACAGACATGAGGTCCTGGGTTCGAGTCCCTAGGTCGGGCCAATTCATAACTCGATATTGAGTTTTCTAATAAGATTTTCTCAATATTTACCCGAAGTTGGGAAGTTGGCGGTGTAATCCACCCCCGTGCCTCGGAGAGCACGTTAAGCCGTCGGTCCTGCGCCTGATCTCTCTACGGTCGTGTCGGATTGCCGTCACGTCGGACTATGAGAGTGAAGGATTAGAGAGTGCACTTGTGTACTATGCCTGCCAATCCGCAGTGGAGCAGCGTGGTGGGTCTATGCTCTAAAATCCCTCGCTCCTCGGAGTGAGGAGGCCTGTGCCCAGCAGTGAGACGTTAATGGGCTGCTTAAATGGGACGTTTTGATAAAAATATGTTTTCTAATCAGTATTCGATTTGCTCGTTCTGTTCCTGGACAAAGTATCCAAAGCTAAAAATGGATATGACTGACGATATTTTGCTTCACCGAAAATCACAATGATGAATTAGTAAGACCAATCAATCACGTAAGATTCGTGAAGTGAAACTTAACGATGCTCAGGCCATCAAGGCTTTTGAAACTTAGGAGGTTAATATTAAATATATGATAGATACGTATGTGTTTTTATCTAGTTGTAAAGCTATGTCATCGATGATTTTATTCAGCTGGGAGCCGCGAGTGCAGCTGAGTTGGCAAACAAAGGCGGTTCAACGACCTACATGGCCGCACCCAGCGCTGCGTGCGCGCACTGCGCCCACGTTACGCGACCGTTCCAACGAGCTCTATGAATTCTATAGTACATTATAGTAAACCTTGATGCCTTTGATAACACGTAGAAAACATAATAAATCTTTATTATAAACAATATTGTAATTTAAGTAACCTTTTACAACCTTCAGGTCAAATCGAGTCACATGGTGTCAATGTATGACTAAATTTATAAGCATTTTTTAATATCATATTAAAGAATCATAACAAACATGATCTATTATATATCTCTAAGAAATGTTTGGCTTGTTATTGTTTAACCATCCAGCACCCTATTTGTAAACATACTGTTGCTGCTTCACACTGGTACTTACTACCAACTTATTGCAATCAATGACTGACTAGAAATCGACATTGTGTCTGATACAAAAGTATAGACTTTCTTAATTTTACCTAAACCTAAACAATATTGTAATTTAAGTAACCTTTTACAACCTTTAGGTCAAATCAAGTCACATGCTGTCAATGTATGACTAAATTTATAAGCATTTTTTAATATCATAATAAAGAATATTAACAAACACTATCTGTTATATATCTTTAAGAAATGTTTGGCTTGTTATTGTTTAACCATCCAGCACCCCATTTGTAAACCTACTGTTGCTGCTTCACACTGGTACTTACTACCAACTTATTGCAATCAACGACTGACCAGAAATTGACATTAATTTAACATTGTGTCTGATATAAAAGTATATACTTTCTTAATTTTACCTAAACCTGGGAAATTCTTTAGGGGATTATTCGTTACAAATAAACAGTATCAGACTAAGCGCAACGTGACCGGGTTTAAGTTATAAACGTTATCTTTAATATGATAACACCTAATGTTGCATTATTATAGTACGATGAAATAAGTTAAAAACAAAGCTACTCCTATGTGCCAAGGTTTCACAAAACCTGTATCTAAAATTAATTCATAAAACGACCTCGAGACAACGCCATAATATACTATCAGTTAAAACACCTTTACTAAATTGACTTCTAAAGCGACGCAATGTTATAAACCTTTGTATTGAATACATAAGTTATAAAAGCAAATACGCAATAAAATTACAGTGTTAACTATCAGGTGCCACACCCACTCAAATAATCGTGTAACACAGCAGTTTCCTGTCTATAATATTATCGGAAGCAAATAAATACCAAATTTGCCCTTTTATTACGCATGGAAGATAATTATTTCTTTTCATGGAAGATACTCATTAGCTAGTAAATACTTCTTAATAACACACGTAACATTAATTGTTAAGAAATTCTGAAATCACGATTATCATATTTATTTATGTTTAGAAATCTATTCTTAATTTTCATTTATAAGGCGTTAAATGTAAGTGGGTATATAGAAAAGATTACTTCGCCTGTTTCACGTGAGTTGAAGAAATCATGAAGGAATCTATACAAAATTATTTACATTCAGACTGACTGATATAAATCACAGCCTAAGCAGTTTTCTCACTCAGAGTTTAAATACATTCATACACCCATTATTTAAATTTAAACCCTTGTAAAGTTATTTCATTATATATAGGCCTAACTATACTCAATCACTGACTGCAATTTACAACATGTATATAAGCTTGACAAGTGCAATATCATACTTTCACTACATATCTATATAAAGTAGCTATATATTCGTTCCTTTCGACACGTAAATGAGAAAACCGGATCCCAAGGATGTTAGGCTGGCGAAACATCCTTTTAATTTGCAACGCTTTTACACTTTCACGTATTCTGCAAAGATATACTGAAACCACCTGATATAAAGTCAGACTTTTATTTTTATGAAGAGTACATACATACATAGCACCACGCCTCATTCCCATAGAGGTAGGCAGTGACCACGTCCTTTCCTCTTGCCACGATCCTTGCATATCTCTTCGCTTCTTTTATTCTCATTAAACCTTTCATATAAATTCGTCGGATTAAAGAAGTCTTGACCTGGCCCTTATTTCAAATGTCCTGGATTTAGTCCAGAAACGTTTGCTTTGGTCTTCCAACTTTCCCATTCCCTCTTAGACTTTTTTTCAGCCTCTATTCATTAACTCTCCCTACGTGCCCAAACCTACCTTTCTCAATTTTAGCCACTACATCTTCTTTTATACCACAACGATTTTTATGAAGAGTTATGCCTATTAATGACTACATCTTAAAGTCAAGTATAGTATCATTTATATATAAACAATAATGATAAAATGTTATGTTTACAAACAGAATATTGATTTCAAAATGTGTTTTAGTAGGAAAACGGTGTAATGAAGTTGTCTTGAGTCATCGAACGTTCGATACACAAACCTACATTCGTAAAAAGCGCCGCCTACGTCTTATCGTGGTCAAAGAGAGCAAGCTAATTCTGAAACTGTCGTACACGTGGAGTCCTCAATAGCCACGATGGCATAATAATGAGAATACAGAAGATCGGGCTTCAATTCCAATCGAATACATATAGGAAATACTATTGTAGACTAAACGATAATAAGTGAAGAGGTAAATATAACGTACATACGTAAAAAGACGTCTACGTCTTGTTGGGTTCAAAGAGAACAAGCTAATTCTGAAACTATCGACCACGTGGAGCCCTCAATAACCTCGCTGGCACAGTAATGCTAATGTTCCACTAACGGAAGATCCGGCTTCGATTCTAGTACGGCAAATTAGTTGCAATCTTGTCATATTATAACCTAGATTCGTAAAAAAAAACTACCTACATGTTATCGCAGTCAAAGAGAGCAAGCTTCTGAAACTGTCATATACGTGGAGCCCTCGTTAAAATGAGAATGTTCTGCTAACAGAAGATCCGTCTTCAAATCCAGTAGATTAAAATTTTTTAATTTTGTAGGCTAATTAGTAAACAATAACAATCCTATAATAAATAAGCTACTTAGAGGTAAAAGGGATTTTAATCGAATCTGTAAATTACGAAACGTCTGAAGTATTTTGCACGGGTATTTTACTGCGAGATACCTAACATTTTAAGGCATCAAAAAGGCTATGTTTCTAATATATTTTTGTATAAATGTAGTTTTACGTCGAACCATATTGAAGGTATGTTTAAATAAGACAAATTTAATGAGTAATTCGCTTCCGTAAGGTCGTTACATGACGATAGTGTCTAGAAGTGGAATCACGTGTTTCAGTGTGAGTGATACTTACGTAAAACACTTATATAAAGGTTTTACGCATATTCTTTTTCATTAATTTATAAATTAAAACACTTTAAAAAAATCTGGCACGGAATACCGTGTTTCTTGGGCAAATATATTACAAAAAGCAAATATTGCCCCAACAGATATACTTTATAGTAAACAGAATAAAGTCGATTAGTTTGATTGCATAAAGAACTAACGCGCACCAATTAAGTACAAGTAACTTTCTAATTGCATACTGCCCTTAAGGTAAGTTATTGAGAAAGATCATATCTTATTAAACTGAGACGTGACTGCTACTGGGTTATAATTTGTCGGTTTTATATTGCTTTAACTATTTTCGAAAGTAAAGACCTAGGCAGTAAATTCTAAATATAGATTATAAATGGTTTTTCATATCCTGGCGAAACTACGATATGATACAGGCCATTTTAGTCTTAAGATCTTTTAAACACTTATTTAAGTAATAAACAAACCATTTTTGTTAAATACTAGCGTTTAATCTAACGAGCCTTAGATTTAAAGTCTTAATGCATGACGTTTTTCAAAAACCTGTTTTAACATGAAATATCATTTGAATGTGTACACATATATGGCATTAAGTATGGAATAGCATTTTTCTATAGGTGTTCAAAATATACATGTTAAGAGAATGGCACGACCGAATCTCCATATCGATTTATATTTAAAAATATCCATCACAAAACTTTCGTTGTAGGTTAGACTAGATAACGATAGATATATTAAAATGGTAAATACTTGAAGCAAAGCAAAAAACAAATTATTACATACACTATAAATAATTTAATCAAATGTCAAAATAGAAAATGTCTCGGGGCAAAAAAGCCATAAAATATAATGTAATAAACAGCGATTATAAAATGGAAAATGTGTCGAAGAAAAATTAACCATGACAGATACTTTAACACAGTTGTTGTTTTCTTGCCCTTATCCCACTAGGTGGGGTCGGCACAGCATGTTTCCTTTCGCCACTTTACTCTATCCGCTGTCATTTCTACATTCACACCCTTAATACACATATCCTCTTTCACACAATTCATCCACACTTTTTTTGGTCGCCCTCTCCCGGTCCTGCCGCTTACCATCATATTTAGAACCCTCTTACATACATGGCTATCCTCCCTTCTCATTACATGTCCATACCAGGCTAACCTTCCACTCCTTAACTTCTCGGTCACTGGTGCTACTTTCACACTTCCTCTAATATACTCATTCTTAATCTTATCCAATTTTGTCACTCCACACATCCATCTCAACATTCGCATCTCCGCTGCATGCAATTTCCTTTCATTCTCCCCTTTGGTGGCCCAGCACTCTGATCCATACAGGATGACAGGTCTTACGATCGTCTTATAAATCTTCCCCTTTAGTTTAAGGGGCATTCTGGCATCGCAAATTGTTCCCGAGACCTGCCTCCACTTCATCCAACCTGCATTTATCCTGCTAGTAACATCTCGGTCAATGCCGCCGTCGTTTTGGAAGATAGAGCCGAGGTAACGGAAATCTGAGCAGACTCGAAGGGAAACACCATCTAAGACAATCACACCATCTAAGAAATACTTTAACACAGTCAAATTGATTATTAGACCAAAAATTGACGCAGTTGTAAGTTTAATTACTTAAATCAGAATGGAAAACGCATTGAATAAAAATGCCCATGAAATAACTGATTACACACTGTACACTTCAATTTAATCAATCGATAAAAAGGTACATACATATAGAAGTACCTACGATGCGAAATATAACGTACAATGAATTGAGGCAAAGTATCCACAAACAGTGGCAAGTTCATTATTTAATGCATTCCATATGAATGGAAACAACCGTCAAATAAATTATGGCACACTGTTCAGTAATAAAACAAAATTCAAAATAGAAACATTGAGGAAAAGCAACGATGAATCAAGTTATTACACAGTCTAGTTCATTATTTAATGTATTCCTTATGAATGGCTGGTGAGCGGCACTCAAGCGTTGGGAATCGGGAGTCCTATGCAAGCATGCACGTGAAATCGATTCAGAAATTTGCGGCGTTGTGGGGAGACGGGAGAGGAATCTGATATTGTGCTGTAATTGCCGCGAAGTCTGTCATGGTCAAGGTTACGCTGATTTGCGTTGATAGACGCGAGTGACTGATTTGAAACAACCATTAATTTCAATGAAACTTGATAACTTTACTAAATCTACATTAATACGTGAAGTAAAATATAAACGGTTTTACGAAAATTGCGTGGAAGAGAGTGAAATTTCGAGAGTACAGATTGTTAATATATTTTTTAAATTATGCATATAAAATACATTAGATCAAAGACCTAAGTGAAATTTCTTTGGCAAACCAATTTTTAAGCCGTGTTTATATTTATACAAATCTAAAACTTTACATTTCCTAGACTTAGAGGGAGGGAAAAGGAAAGATATGTGAGGAATTTAACTGTCATTAAAGTATTAAAAGTGTCAACAATTAATACAAATAATTTATTGCAATCTCAAATGACGAATCGTAAATAAAAATGCCACGTGTTTAGTCTATATTAGTTTCATTTATATATTCATTATATTTTATGGAAAATAGTACATTAAATGATTAAATGACCAGTGGCAAATTGAAATGCCACATGTTACTTGTAAATCTTATAACTACCTTTCAAACGAATTGTATAAAAATCGTTGCACATATTCGTGGCCCTAATCACAAGTTTCATCCATAAAAAATTACTCTCAAGCGCTACTGCTGCTAGAGAATAAATGTTTATTTGTCATTTGACAATTATGTCAAACGCCTCAAGGTTAGATTAAAAAAGTTCATATTGTCAAACTAAAAAGGTTACATCATGTTCCACGTAACTTTGTTTTTCTTTTATACGAACTTTCTTTCTTTTCCACGAATTTAGCATATTATAAAAGTTTCTCCAAAAAACTTCGTTTACTTAGATGTTTTCCATCATTAATTCAATTATCGAAATAAGTATGTGAAGTTTAATGGAAACAATTTTTTCGCATAGAGTTTATTTATTTTGTTGGAAATAAAATAGGAAAATTTACAGTGTAATTTTGACGAAATCTGTGATTATAAAAGCGTTGTGTTTGACAATAGAACTTTAATAATGTTCAAAGTTACATAAATTAATAATTATGGTCGATTCCACACCTGGGCGACCATATAAATATGTATTATCACTACATTTTAACTTTCATTAAGGCTTGCACTTCTGTAAAACTTTTTGCTTAACTGTCACAGATTCCAGGTTTGTAATTGGGAGGTCTTGTACAAAAAGTACCACGTCTACATCACAATATATTATTGAGTTACGTTGCGTGAGCAAGTGAAACGGAAATCCGGGGAGAAGGGTTGCCAACATTTTTGCCTTTAAATCGACAATGCATTCTTTGTTAAAATAATTTACGTTTAACAATTTGATTCCATTTAGTATTAGGTGAAAAGTTGCTCGCACGCCGGTTTGTTTATTTAAAAATAGTACCTTGATAAACAATTGTGATCAGCGATAGAATATAACAGCCATATTCCCTTGAAAAACTTAATTTATTCATTATATAATTAATATATTTATGCTCGGCGCTCTAAAAATATCAGTGATTCGTTTGTGTTGTTTTTGTCCATATTGTTACCATAAGCACTTAGTTACTATTGCTTTATATTATGTCTGTGTGTATATCCAAGCTTGTTGCGCAGTTTGATGTTAGTTGACCTTGGCAGTGAACGCTGTGGGGCGTCGCGCTCCGGCGGCCATGTTGAAATTCAAGCGTGGATAATAATGAAATTGCATTTAATTATGAACGCATTCTTTAAAAAAAGAACTACCAACAAATGTACTTTCCAAAATGGATTCGTGGGAACTAAATGCACAACAAAAAAATTGAAAAAATAACGTTGCTTTAGTATATTACAAGCGACAATACCATCCTATGGTACTTTGCTGTGGTAGTAGATTGCTAGCCTTTCAATTCATTATTTACATTGTTGTTATTTCTTGTATAAGAATAAAACGTAAATAAAAACAAGTTAATATTTAAAAAAATGTTTAATTAGTTTTCCTACGAAAAGGCCCATTTTCTTTCATGCCTTCTTTTGATTAATAAATATTATATTATTATACATATATTTACAGTCCTTACTATAATGTGGCAATTTTACATCGCTTCTTCTGTATTTTACATTCAAATTATATAAAAATATTTCATAATTAGTTGCCAGTTCCAATACTTCTATGAACT
Source organism: Elymnias hypermnestra (assembly GCA_015832385.1). Classification (NCBI taxonomy): domain Eukaryota; kingdom Metazoa; phylum Arthropoda; class Insecta; order Lepidoptera; family Nymphalidae; genus Elymnias; species Elymnias hypermnestra. The sequence continues at coordinate 174,276 of JACTOM010000093.1, forward strand.
GATAAAATTAATTGGACTTTCTCCGAATTTTTTTTCTTAATCGAATTCAGATACTACATATACATCTGACATACTAATATGAAACAGATAAAAACCATTTACTAATAAAGAACTTGTTAAAGATAGTTTTTATCTTTTAACTGACACAGATATATTTATAAATAAACCTTGAAGTAAAATCTTACAAGTGGCAATGAGAAACCGATATTGAGTTGTAAATAGAACAACAGTGAACAATAAGTGCAATAAGAGTCACGTCACTGTTCATCCATAAATTCCAAGAATAGAGTTTTGTTAACATTGGTCAGTGTTATGATGTAAATAATGTGCAATGCACTATCCTGTTTGTAATTATCATGAAGTAACATTTATAATAAACGAATAAAGCATAAAATCGTTACATATTACAAAGAAAATTTAATATACTTTAGTCATATAGAAGCAATATTTAAACGATAGTTTTTTTAACCCAAAATATTTTCTTTGTGCAGATGATGCAATACCGGTTGAACAAAAACAAAATCTCGAGATCCTAAAATAACTAGTCACATAGGTATTTGACTGGATTAAAAGATTAAATTATAGTACATTTTTTATTGTTGCCCGGTTCAATCTCAACCGATTGTAAGTAATATAGTCTAGGATAAAAGCACACTAACCTGGTAAGAGGGTATTTACTTCTTATAGTTTCTGCATTATACCGTAATACCTGCTGGTCGTACTAACTAGATAACTAATACGTAATGAAAAAAGCAAGTATACCAGTGAAAACTACCAACTTTTTACTAATTCAGATTGTTTAATTTTAATTATACACTATAATAATACAATTACGTCTTCCACAACTTATCTAAATCTTATAAGCCGGCATTAAATGATTCACAGAAGCAAAATAAATTGAAACTTTACTCACCGCTGTCTACACTCTCTTCGGATATCTTCTTCACCATTTTGATATTTGCCTGATTTTATGATAGCGATAATAAAATAATGAGTAGGTGTTACTACTCTCAAAAAGCCGCTTTCAAACTTGTGCGGCTGCCTTCACGACGCGAAATCGGAACGCGGCGCTTAATACAATACCGATGATAAATGTTAAACTAAATAAATTATTGAAAGCACCACCGTCGAGAAGGATTTACGGAAAATGTGCCGGAAGGTAATAAACAAACACTGCTAGAAGGCGGAATGAAAAAAATAACTACTGGTGTCTTAGCGATCCATCCTACACACGCCCGCCCGTTCGATGTTCTGAAATCCAACTGAAGAGTTGCCGGCCCGACTCCACACGGCGCACATCGTACTCCCCGCTCCCCCTCCCCCCTCCCCGTACAGAAGTGCGTCGTTGTGGCCTCTCGCCAGCGCATGCGTACTCGCTCGCACTACTGACGTGTTTACATTTTTTTTTTCGTTTATTTTTTTCTTATACATGTATAGTAAAGGACCCATAGCTATCCAGTACGCATATAGAAACCAGATGTTTTCGTTTAACCACTTTTGAACTCACAAAGGTAACGTAAGAAAATTTTTAAACAGCATAACTTCTCGTCTCGTTTACTATCATATAGGAATTATTGCATCATTTAATTATACTTTATAATGTATCAGTCACATGTAAAGCAATGTATACAACTTAAATTTAAACAAATGCATTATTTTCTCCTTGTATAGTAAAGTATTTATAAACTATAATGCAGTCTTTAGTCTTGTATCATATCGGAATTATTACATCGTATAATCATTCTTTATAATATATAAGTCGTAGTGAAAATTGATCTAATTTGACTATGAAAATTTAGGATGATTTTATGTGAAAGGTTACAATAAAATGTTACAATTCACTTGGTTTTAATGGCCTCGCTAGCACAGTGGTGCGAGTACTCGCTTTGCTAGCAAAAGATTTTCTAATTTGGCTAATGACCACCCCACCAGCAAAGACGTACCGCTAAGGTAGACTGCCTTTTACCAGATTACTGCGATTCCAGATTCAGCAATAAAAGAAACTTACGTTGCAGTTCTATAAGACAAATGACTAAAAGATAAACATTGAAATACCTAAACACCTAACAGTTAACAACGTACACAAAGGCAGTCCGTATTATATCATTCGTAATGTAATCGCTTAAAGAAAAAAGTTATAAGTCCTAAATACGGAGAAATTATTCAAATATTTGTTTTTGTTTGAGTTTTTGTAAATGCTATTATGCAACCAGGAGCTCTTTGTTTTTCCTACCCTTCACGGCTGACCTTCGTAGGGTGTTTGTTGACAAACATTGTATGTGAAGGATTCTACGACGCAAAAGCACGTGGTTCGAGTCGACCGGTTCGACCGGCACCCGGCGTCGCCATGTTTGTTGTCACGCCACTCTTGCGTCCCGCTTCAACATCTATCTTCGCTCTTCGAGTGCCATCTCCTCACCCAAACATCGGAACTCTCGCTCTCAGGCCTACGTGACCGACAATAACATACCCCTTACAAAAACCAATGGTGAATTTTAGTCTATTTTGACCTTGAATACTTGTTTTTGGTAAAAATATATCGACGTAGTAACTCGTAAACTGTTATTTTAAAACACTTTAGGATAACACCGGTCGATTTACTCAGTAACAAAACCCAAATATGGAGGTAAAATTTATAATCGAATCTGTTATTTCTATCATGCATATATAACTAATAGCTATCGTTGAAGCTTTGTCCTATATTGGCTCGATAATTTTGTAATTTTAACTGATTACAAAAGTGCACTCCAACACCTGGCTGCAATCCTTTAAAATAACATTTAAAAAGAAATCCGAATATATTAATATAATTATTTTAACGTTATTCCGTTTATAGTGCAAGTTTACATTGCGAAAGGAAATTTCTTTGTCAGTTTCGCTTCTATCCTATGGGAATATGGGGAATCACGTTCTGAGTAAGAGAAGACGTGGCAAGAAGATATTATATCCATTGGGATATGTCCGGTTCCGTGGGAATATAGGGGAATTCATGTTTCCTGAGTTAAACTACGTTACGTTAATAAATAAAATCTTTAACAAAATAGAACCGCCTTCAAAAGAAACTTACAAATATATTATTACTTATATACGCAATTATTACTTACTTTTTAGAGCATATGAATGTATTTGTAAGTTTGTTTTGAAGCCGGTTCTTTTTTGTTTGTTAGTGAATCTGAAGTAGACTAATAAATTTGTCTCAATATGTGTACACCTAAAAACGTGTTGCAATTCAGCAACAAACGTAAACTCATTGCTATTTGATTACAGACAGTTATATTTTGTGCCATAAATCGCATCCTTACTGTAAGCCGTTGAGGAGATCCATTGATCTTCATATTTAACTACGACTAGCACTTGACCATACCGAAGTTACGATAGGCAACTCATATATCTGGGTAGCCTGTAGAAGATTCTGTCGAGTATCGTTCATTTGCTCCAAAGAATTGAAGAGTTCCGTCACTTGGATTTAATCATCAGAACCTAACCAAACTATCACAAAACAACTCTTCAGACGAATGATAACCTCCTCCTTTTTTTGAAGTCGGTTAAAAAGGAGCCTATGTTCTTTCTCAAGCTCTAGACAATCCGTGTACCAAATTTCATTTAAAACGGTTCAGTAAATTCGCGGTGAAATCGCGACAGACAGACATAATTACCTCCGCATTTATAATAAGAGTAAGGATTATTTTAATATTTTAACTTACAAAGGGTTTTATGAAATATTGTTCCGGAACCGGTTGTAAATTTGTTACCTACAGACCGACTGGTGACTAGCAAGAACATTTTGATTTAGAATAGAATAATATATGATTGCTTGACTTAACTGTTTAAATATTATACAACTAATAGTCACTGTTGATATGCTTTGATCATCTGTCCAGGGTAAATAAACATCAGGCGATGTTATAACTTGTTATCTTCATAACATGTTGGTTAAATTTATGTTTTAACACAACTTGTTTATGCGTAGGATTCAGAATTGGTTAGACCGGCGATGATTTCACACGAAGCTTCTATTACACATATAACGTCATAATACGAAGGATTCGAATAACCTTAACGACGGCGTAAAAGGAATAAACCTAAATAAGCTTTATTGTATACTAGATGATCCGGCAAACTTCGTAAATAAGCTGAATGATAATTGCAGAATGTTTCAACTTTAATAAGAAATGGCGGTAAAATTTAACAGGTACAAAACAATCGCGACCTTTACGTCAAAGTCCATAAAATATAATGTTACCTACATACATAGCATCACGCCTCATTCCCATGGGGGTAGGCAGAGACCACGTCCTTCGACTTGCCACGATCCTTGCATATCTCTTTCGCTTCTTATTTTCTCATTTAACTGTAAATATAAAATGTAAGTTTATTATTAGTATTAGCATGGTGTCTTTTTCAGCTTATTTGGTGATGGTTTAAAAGGAAAAGGAATGAAAGTGAATGTAAACAAAACTAAAGTTATGCTTTTTGAACGAGATGAATCTATAATGAATGGCAATATTTTGATAGATGGGGAACAATTGGAAGAGGTGAAAGAATTTGTACACTTGGGATCTAAATTTACAAAAGATGGAACATGTGAAAGTGATATCGAAAGGAGAGTGAATGCAGGGAATATGGTAAATGGTGCTCTGCATGCTTTTATGAATAGCCAGATGGTGTCTCAAAGGGCTAGACTGGCAGTGCATGCTGGAGTGTTGGTGCCAACACTTATGTATGGTAGTGAAAGTTGGGTATGGCAGAAGAATCACAAAAGTAAAATAAATGCGGTAGAGATGAGAGCGTTGAGAAGCATGAGTGGATTAAAACTGAGTGACAGAGTGAGAAATAGTGTGATAAGAGAACGTTGTGGTATAAAAGAAGACGTAGTAACTAAAATTGAGAAAGGTATGCTTAGATGGTTTGGGCATGTAGAGAGAATGAATGAAAGGAGACTGACAAAAAGGATTTATGAGTCAGAGTGAATTCGAAAGTAGGAAGGGGAAGACCAAGGCGCACGTTCCTGGACCAAATCCAGGACATTTTAAATAAGGGCTAGGTCAAGAGTACTCTAAACCGACGAACTTGTATGAAAGGTCTAATGAGAATGAAAGAAACGAAGGAGATAAGGATCGTGGCAAGTGGAAGGACGTTATCTCTGCCTACCCCCATGGGAATGAGGCGTGATGCTATGTATGTATGTCAACAACATAATAGATAATCAAAAATTAAACTTGTGATGTTCTTCAAAACCGAACAATTTCCTTCGTGTTGAACAAACTTGACACTGGCGAGATAATCTGTGCTCAAGTGGCACACCTGAAAGCTATTCATCAAAAAAGAAGAAGTATTCTTTTGAATTTAATTTGATTTCTGAACGAAAGCACGAACATCAAATAGTATTCCAAGCATTTTTTTCATATTTACTCACCTTTTAAACCTTTCCTGGACATCCACAAGCAATTAAAAACCTAAATTAACTAAATCAGTCCAACCGTTCTCGTTTAAGCGAGACTAACGAAAAACAATTCATTTATACATATATAGAGTTAATTTGGATCAAGTAACGAATAATGCACTTTATTTTGTATTGAGTTTTCTGGAAACCTTTTTTTTTTTGTAGCTAAAAATGCTTTTACGCACGTCGGATGAAGTATACGGCTCGATCTGCGAGTGTAGGACTAACTGTTTACCAGAATACCCAATAAACCCAGCGGAACCTATTTTTATGAGTGGTGGACGTTAGATATTCACTGGAGCGTTCAGTCCCGTAAGAATCCGACTCAAAGGTTCAAGAATGGGGAAGCAGGTGAGAAAAATTGCGCCATCTCACACTCCCCCTCTTCCGGCGGGAGGGAGGAGCATCGCCCACTCTCAATCTTTGATTTTTCTTAACGATGCACAAAAAACGAAAATAAAATACCTTTTTTTGATCTGAAGTCTGCCTTTGTGATGTATGAGATGGTGTGTAATAACAAAAATTCGTGTAGTAATTATAGCCGTCCAAACGATTTTTTTACGTACAAAAGCATACGTTTTTTGGTTATATGTACTTTTTTCGCTAATGATCTAGTTCAGGGGTCGGCAACCCTTTCTTAAAGTATGAAATTTTGATCACCCCTGTTATTTATAAAATTATTTTAGGACTCTGTGGTGATATATAAATATGTATTCATTTTGTACTAATATCAATAATATAACAAATTAATAGACCGTGACCGTTAAAATATAGTAGAATAGTCTCACTAGAAATTGCTGTGACCAAATACAACTATACTTAGACTTGTGAACTACATTTTAAATTCTGCTTTCAACAGTGTTAGATTACTATTATAAAAGTTGTTTCATTTTACATTGCCAAAACTCAGCGTGGCAGATTTAGGAAAATAAATTTGCTTATTTTTTTGGATTTGGACTGGTGGGAGGCTTCGGCCATGACTTGTTACCACTGTACCAAAAAAATGTGTCGCCAAGCAAAAGATTAAAATGTTATGTTGAAACCATTAGGGGTAAATTGCCTCTTACCAGCTAAATTATACCATGACTTACGTGAGATTAAAATAATGTAATATATTTAATAATATTAAAAAAAACACAAATTCAGATAAACTTATAAATGACTATAGTGTATCTGTACAAAAAGATGAAGTAATTGGGGATTTAAGCTGGCATTGTAAATGTCGAAGGATAAGTATCAAATAGGAAGCCAAAACACTTTCAGTAAGTTGGCAAATTCTACAAACACACGGGGATTCCTCTCCAATTACAATTAATTCTTAGAAATAGAAAAACTGATGTAAATTTCAAAGGAATTTAGCAATACGAAACTGTTTTAGGGCTCTTACGATTAAAGAAGCCATAAAACAGCAGTGACTGATGGAAAATCATGCCTGTATAGTATCAATAGGCTTACATACACTCGGATGTAATAAAGGCCTTTATTAACAAACCATTAACTAATTTTCATCAATTGTCGACCTTCTAATCCACATTTTGCAATAAAAGACTTAAATACACCCTATTTCGTAATAGGTGTTAACCGGCCTTCGGCAAATACCTGTACCGACTGTTGGCTGTGAACCGTCGGCAAGATGTCACGGGTGTGGTGCCTCGTCAGACACAGGCCACCACACTGTGGCAGAATGTCCCGCCTGGGGACCTCAGCGATTCATTTTGACGTCGCTGATCGGCACAGACCTCTCACTGGCAAGTATTATCGGAGCAATACTTACCAGTGAGCAGGCCTGGAGAGCGGTTGCCTCCATTTGCGAGACTGTGATCTCGCTTCAGGAGGCACGGCAAAGGGAGAGGGTGAAGGCCGCCGAAGCACTCCAGCTCCGACGAAAGGGTGCAGGAAGCAGGAGGCGGAGATTCGTACAACTCCTCCCCCTGTAGAATATCTGTGAGCTGCAACCGAAGGGCCAGAGACGAATGCCTCAATGAACCTCTGGCTCCCCACTCATGGTTGATGGCGGTCCCGCTGGGTTTTAGTGGGTATTGTGAGTTTGTACCCACGCGGAGTCCCACACTCTTTTCCCAGCGATAAAAAAAAACCCTATTTCGTAATTGTAAAAGCTCAGACTCACCCCATTGCTCCAATGCAAATTAACATTAACGTATCCTATTTCAACCCCAAAAGTCCTTTGATATCATGCATATATTAAATAGCAACTCTCTTCCCAAAAAACACTAGCTTGTGAATCCTCCTCTATTCCGTCACAGAGGCTCGGGAGGTAAGACGCATAGATTTGCGATTTGCTTTTTTTAGCTAAAAGATAAATGTACGCACCCCGGTTGAAAGTCATACCCTCAACCTGGAATGTGGGACTTGCTGAAGAACAGAATACCAATTAAAATCTTAGCAGAAGCTCAATGGGGACATTCCTCTCTAGAACGTCGGACATTGCCTGTTCAGACCACCCGGAATGCGCAAAATCACTTCTCTGGCCCCTGTTCTCCTTTTTCGGATAGAGGTGAACTCAGATGCAGCTTCTAATACCTCCCAAAAATGCCAGAACAGAATACAATATATCGTCTTGTATGGAGAGAGTTGATACGCCTTAACATCAAGTTGTGCTTAGATCTGTGCTTCTCCTTTCTAAGTTTCTAGGGTTCTGGTGCTCCGCATGAAATCAAGCTAGAATGCGACCACTAATCTTCTGATGCTCTACTAAAGGATAAGGAAGATATCGCTAGATTTCAGTGGCTATTCTGACTTGCCAACGTGTCTCACACTCCTGATTAGTCTGATCGGGGTGTGTTAAGGCGCTTCCCAGCGTCAAAATAAAGACAAATGGACCTCCATTTCCCACTTAAATATACTAAAATACTAGTTTCATAGTGGAGTTGTCACTGCTAATAATTAAAGTCTAAAACAATTTTCAAATAAGTCCACTTAAAGCATAACATGAAAAAATTAAATTACATTCCTACTTCAAATTGTATAAACTTATAGGGTCATCCATTACAAGTTTAAAGAATGTATTGGCAGCTAATGGCATTTAATTCATCTCGTCATCGTCATTACGGTGAATTTTCTTACTAACGAAATAACCATGGGGAATGTCGTTATAACTAAATGCAACGAAATTTAATGATATCTACCATGGACCAAGTTGACATGAATCTAGTTGGACGACTGGTTTTTCTGTAACCCATTAGAATCCAGTTTCGTTCTCTGTTAAGAATGTTTAAGCACAAGTATGTGACAGTTGTTTATAATAAAAAAAACCAGTTAAATGAATAACCTCCCTTAACTTTTTTACTGCTTTATATTTACTTGTACATACATAGCTGCATGTTTTTAAATACTTGTAATTTCCTAATTGCTCTGTATGCAGAAAAAGAAGCAAACACGTAGTAATTTGCAAAATAACAGGAAACTATAGGATGATGCAGAAATTTTTAGAGTAAAAACACTGTGCCACGAATATTTATAAATTCGATAAGCAATCAAGAAGATATCATTAGAAAATGACAGAAAAAATAAAAAGGTAATAAATAATAGACGACCATAAAATAAAAAAACAAAAGCATACATAAAAACTAAACATAATGCAGAAAAGGTCTGCAGCTGAGTATAACTACTGTGCGTCAGTTCAATCTGATTATAGTGGTTATTTTATTAAAAACCATTGATTTAAACTTCATGATCATATACCTACATACACATAAAGCTATTTTTAAAAGTAATACTAACCACAAACCTCTATATTTACAAAGAATAGGCTTTGTTTTACGTCCGTTTCGTACATTGCCTCACCCTTCGTGTGCACCAACAAAGGGCTTTTAGCTTCAATGCTGGCCCCTTATTACGCTTTAGTGGAAACAGTCGTCGACAAAATTACTTCAATTGTAAACAAGTATTTATAGTTGTTATTTGTTATAATTTAGCTTTACGCTATTGTAAGAATTTATGTATACATTTACATATTTCATTATTAATGTGAACTTCAAAATGTATGCATTAAGTAACTAGAAGTTTATTTGAATGTAAAACTTGGTTCTTGAGAAGTTAAAAGCTCTATTGATTTTGTCCGTTTATACGTACATAGAATTGAGAGGTGTTGCTCTAATATTTGTTCTCTTGAACAAATGTACTTAAAATTGTATACATGTTAAGAAAAATTTCGTCAAAATGGGGGATGCCTTATGTTAAATTAAAATTGTGTGTTGTTAGATCATCGCAGCCTTAAAAAATCGTCATACTTGGCATAGTATGGCACTAAGGTCTCCATGTAATCTATAGTTGAGAACTCCTATGCACTGCACAAAGTTTTTTCAATGTATGTAGTGTATTTATTATTCTCAGCACATACCTTTACACTATTAACTAAGTCTCCTTCCTTAAGGTTGGCCTAAAGTTAACGCTTAAAAGCGATAAGACCGTCTTTTGTCCGTCACTCATTTACATAGTCTGTCTCCTTTCTAGTTTGTAGGTTTTTGTGTGGTGTACAATAAAGTATAATCAAATAAGAAAATACTACCTATCTGTAAGAATTTCGTCATTAATTACAATAAAAAGATCATAAAACTAAGTTGAAAATTTCGTTTGGACCAGATTCTCGTGAGCATTGACGAACCCGGTCAAATCTAGAGTGCTGTAACAATGTTTTAAACGAATGAAATTAAAAAAATTGTAAAGAAAAATTTTTTCTCAATCTACAAGATTAATCAAAGGTATTTATATATTTTTTTTTTTGTAAAATGTATATAAAGAAAGTTAAATAAACGTAATTGTAGGGATAGCGATTTGCAACAAATTATATCTTAACGATTTTTTGTAGGACGCATAGTTTTCGAGATATCGCCAAGAAGGTGTTTGCACCCCTTTTTCCAAGCTGGCGGCCGGAGGATAAGGGCGGCAACCCCACAAACAGGGGGGGTTATGCTTCCATTGACCCCAAATCCTAAAAATAAAATTGCGTCCTCTAAAAAATGCAAAGCTCATGTAATATTTTTTAAATATTGGTAATTACGTATCAGAAGATTTCTCAAATAGATTTCTATTTTATTTCAGTGGAGATGTAATTTTCTTTATAATTTTATGATGGAGCTGAAGTGTATTTAATACAAAAGCATTAAAAAATTATTTTAAAAAAATATTTTCAAGATTATATTACGCGAGAAAAGATTATATTAATTCTTTCATTAGTCAAATTCCTGTAATTTTATTATATAGACATTTCTATTGATGAAATAAATAACCATTTTTTCCCCATATTCGTATAGATGAACCCCCCCCCCCCCCATAACGTGTGTAAAGAAATATTTTGTGTCTATGTAGGTATTTGTCATTTATCGTCATACCTTTAAGTTTGTCCATAAATAATTGTTGTCCTCAAGAACTTTTATACTCGAGTGTACGTCGAGTCTTAAAATTTACGAGTGGCCGTAAAAATTTACACCGCGAAGATAACATCGCATTTCTGTTTTTGTGCAAATGTGGCAAACAAATTACCACAGTTTACAATATTTTAAGTGTTATTAACGTTACTTGGCAAATTTTTTCTTTCATTTAAAGTTGTTTTTCAAGTGGAAATCTTTTTAAAATAAGAGCCTAACTAATTAAAGTCTCGCGTAATATTTACGAAAAAATACCGCACCATCTATTGAAATGTCACGTTTAAAGCTTTTTTAAATATAATGACTTTAAAAGTTCATTCGTAATATCGATCGAAGTTTGTATATAAATATTACATTCCTTTTCGCATATGCGCAAGTTTTTGTACGATAATCAAATAGATTTTTACCCCAAAATTTGGATGATAACATTCAGAAATTATTAATATCAGAGTTAGTCAACATGAAGCTAGTGGTATTATAAAATTCCTTGCGTATGTGAATTGTTTGCGTTACGCATAATTATTGCTTCATTGCATTGTTACGCAACCGTATAACCGATTCACTCTCCCTCCCGATTACAATACACGCTACACTGCTACAACTAGCCAAGTATAATAACATATTCATCGGGAATTTAGTAAGCAGATTAAGGGTTGGCACATTCACTAATATTTATTTATTACATACATACATACATAGCATCACACCTCATTCCCATAGGGGTAGGCAGAGACAACATCCTTCCCTTTGCCACGATTCTTGCATATTCCTCCTAACCTTTCATACAAGTGCGTCGGTTTAGAGTACTCTTGATCTAGCTCTTATTTAAAATGTCCTCGATTTGATCTAGGAACGTTCGCCTTGATCTTCCCCTTCCAACTTTCGCATTCACTCTTGACTCATAAATCCTTTTTGTCAGTCTCCTTTCATTCATTCTCTCTACATGCCCAAACCATCTAAGCATACCTTTCTCAATTTTAGTCACTACGTCTTCTTTTATACCACAACGTTCTCTTATCACACTATTTCTTACTCTGTCACTCAGTTTTAATCCACTCATGCTTCTCAACGCTCTCATCTCTACCGCATTTATTTTACTTTTGTGATTCTTCTGCCATACCCAACTATCACTACCATACATAAGGGTTGGCACCAACACTCCTGCATGCACAGCCAGTCTCGCCCTTTGAGACACTATCTGGCTATTCATAAAGGCGCGCAGGGCACCATTTACCATATTCCCTGCGTTCACTCTACTTTCAATATCACTTTCACATGTTCAATCTTTTGTAAATATAAATTCCAAGTATCAAAATTCTTTTACCTCTTCTACTTGTTCCCCATCTATCAAAATATTGCCATTCATCATAGATTCATCTCTTTCAAAATGCGTAACTTTCGTTTTGTTTACATTCACTTCCATTCCTTTCTCTTTCCCTTCCCAATTTCCTTTTGTTTCCGATCTTAAATGTCACAGGAAAAAATGTTTCATTAAGGCCTAAGAAATTAGCCATATAACCCAGCCAGATGTCTACTCATTCGCTCACTTCACCCAATGGAGGTCCACGGCTGGACAAAGATCTCGCCTAATGATGCCCACTGCGCCCGCTCTTGTGTCGCCTGGCTGTAACGGCTACCGGTGACCTTCCTTGTGTCGTCGGTCCACCTTGAGGGAGGGTATTCCTCGCGGGGTCATCATCCCAGCACCTTCAGACCCCAATGTCCATCGGTTCGTCGGACATAACCCCGCCGTTTGCCACTTCGGCTTCGTGATTCTTAGGACTTTGGTTCTTCTTGGGATATCCACATTTCTGATTTGATCGCGTAGAGAAACCTCCAAGCATAGCCCTCTCCATCAAAGGCTCTGTTACTATGAGCTTTCGAATGAGGCCCATCACGCACTGTTCGAAGACTTTGGTCTTCTGGCACTAAGGGATATTGGAGGAAAAGATGTTATGTAGCTTTCCGAACTCTGCCCGACTGAATAGGATCCGCTGGTTGACCTCTTTCTCGAAATTGGACCTACCTAGCTGGACTATATGTCCCAGGTATGTATGTCACCAACAATTTCGAGTGCAGAGTTCCCAATATATAGAATCTTTAAAAAACCACCTCAAATATAGACTCAACGAGCAATATCATTATATATTTCAAAAATTAAGGTAGTGGTAGAGAGTGAAGTCCATAATTTTAATACTAGAAATGAAAACAAACTTGTATCGTTATGTTTTAGAATGAAAAAAGTTCAGAAATCATTTGTCGGATTAAGCATACTTATTTTTAACTAGATACCCGGTTTACTATAGGATTTATTTTCAGAAATGATAAGAAATATGTTAAAAACATTTTTCCATTAGGGCATCTTATATTGTAGAAGATTATGAATGAGTAACTGCTGAGTTCCTTGCCGGTCTCTTCTCAGACTTGTTACCAATGGACAGGCTACTGTTGATGCAAACTAGGCTCAATAAACTCTTTTGAATTATCAATATTCTGTTAGTTGATAACAAAATGACCAAATTCTACAAAGAAGATGCTTTGTTAAATACTGAGCATAATACTAATGAGCATACAATATTAGTTACATCTTTATCAGTATCAATTCAAACTTAAGAACAAATTTAAGGCTGATTCTCTTTTTATTCTTAAGCAGTAGAAGCTACTCTGTTGGAAGCTGTGGTACTAGGACTAGACTGTACAGCACACATTAGAATCCCTATCGAAGACGTGTATTATATTTAATGACTTTTGTGTAATTTTAACGTAACTTTATTAACTCATTACTGCTTTTACGTATCAATATATTTTTGGATGTTCGAATAAACGAAACTTTGTTGTTTCTACCGACAACATCTACCTACCCATTAATTACTAATACTGCCTAAAAGATTGTTTCACGTTACATTCACATATATTTTTTTCTTGTTTTTCTATTAATTATATTGTAACACAAAAGTTTATTGACTTCCGATACGACTCGCTGGTGTGGTGGTATTGGTTGCATTGGAAAAGAGGGGTTAGTTGAGGTTAGATGCGATGAGGAGAGGGGAGTACAGGAGCAAATTAAAAGTTATTTTCAGTGCGTGTTTAAGTTAGTTGGATATTTGGAAATAACATATATACTACAACTTTTCTTCATAAAATATAAAATAAAACCATTTCATTTTTCTAAATTTAAAATTCAAAAACAAAATTTAATTAATAATTTCTAATATTGTTAAAATAACACGTGGCATTTTATTTACAATTCGTCATTTGAGATTCATAATATAATGACAATTTAATTTATTAAATTACTTACATATCTTCCTTTTTCCCTCCATCTGAGTCTCCGAAATTTAAAGTATTAGTTTTGTATAAATATAAACAAGACTTAAAAATTTGTTTGCCAAAGAAGTTTCACTTCTGACATCTGTACTTTGTACGCACGCGTTTTTTTATTTTATAAATTGTGATAACCCTAAATAATCCTGCCTTAAAGGAATTTTTGAAATCAACTCCTATATACTAGTTGATAGAGTTGCTTTTTAAATCAAAATCGATTCTTATTTTATTATTTGGGGGTATTTCCAAGGAGCAATTTTGATCCCTTTGTTCATCGCCCATGTCCTACGTCACGTATACTGTACACCTGATGTTATAAAACTTGGTTTGCTCCTGCTCTCCCTTTGGTATTGTATTGCTTTGAAAGATTACCCGCATTCTCAAATAAATTTATAACACAGTGAACAGGTATCTACCCAACTTCAAACGGAAAAAGGATCTGTTTTATTGTAATACAAAAACTTTTACCTACGAACCATTGTGCCTGTAGTATTTATGGGCTAAAACCTGTGTTATCTACAATTAGATGTTCACAGCGATGATACTTACGTAGTATCACTTGGAAATATGGGAAACCTGTACTCGTCGTCGTCGTCGTCGTTTCATGGACATAGGACATAGGTCTCACGAAATGATGCCCACAAGGCCCGATCTTGTGCCGCCTGGCTTCAGCGGCTACCGGCGACGCTCCTTATATTGTCGGTCCACCTTTTGGGGGGTCTTCCTACACTGCGTCGTCCGGTGCGGGGTCGCCATTCCAGCACCTTACGACCCCAACGTCTATCGGTTCGTCGGACTATGTGCCCCGCCCATTGCCACTTCAGGTTAGCGACTCGTAGGATTATGTCTGTGTTTTTGGTTCTGCTACGGAGCGCCTCATATCTGATTTGATCGCGTAGAGAAACTCCGAGCATAGCCCTCTCCATCACACGCTGAGTGACACTGAGCTTCCGAATGAAGCCCATAGGCAGCGCCCTGTACTAGTAAGAATTAAAGATTTCCTACATTTCCACGGGTTGAAGGAACTACGCGACTAAACAACGCCGGTAACAACTAGATAACAATATTGTTTGGTGAAGCAATTATGCAATGCGATGCAAACAGCTGTTGCTAGCCATGAACACCGCCATATTGGCTCAAAGCCTTTCACTTTATACCCACTGTAATGCGACGTACAATCCATAGAC
The DNA here is from genome assembly GCA_015832385.1 of Elymnias hypermnestra. Taxonomy (NCBI): domain Eukaryota; kingdom Metazoa; phylum Arthropoda; class Insecta; order Lepidoptera; family Nymphalidae; genus Elymnias; species Elymnias hypermnestra. The sequence goes on from JACTOM010000093.1 coordinate 189,617, forward strand.
GTAAACAAAGATGTTTCACTTTAAAAAGCATTTTATGTAAGTGCCAAACAGACATTTAAATTTTATTTATTGTTGTAAATATATGATAAATGTTCATTCATGCTTGACAGTTATTTTGACCCGTGAATTGGTTTTAGGATTTCCATTGGCCACGGTTTGCCAGCGGTCATACATTCAAGGTTACAAAGAACACATTAGCAATGCTTATCGTGTGTTTTTGCACTCCTCGAATGTTTTATACATGTGGGGCCAAACTCTTAATAATGTCGACGCTTATATTGTTTTAACAAAGCTTAAGATAAAGCCGCTAAAGTCAGTCAATTTAGTGAAAATTATATAACTATAGTGTCCAATAATGAGGACTGTAATCAATAAATACTGAAGTTAGTCTTAAAATACGCTGCTTCTACTGGATGACTCTAAAAGTGCTCTTCAACTCAAAGCACTATTGCTTACAGAAGGCTACCGATTACCTATGATATTTTGTTGGAATAGTAGATTGCTAAGGCAGCAATGGGTTCCAGCGCATATCCAGGTATAAAAGCTGATAGGCTTTTTGCACCCCAATCAAAGCTAAAAAAGTGTAGGACTCGCTGGCAAGCCAGAATACCCATTAAAACCCAGCGCTACCCTCCACATCATTTTGTACAGAGCTAGAGGATCTGTATGCGCAATCTACCCTGACACTCCGGAAGATTTAGGAAGGAGAAACATAGATCTACGCCTCCTACCTTCCAACCTCCTGCGTCGTCGTTAAAAAGCGTCCACAGCGTACTCCCTCTGCCTCTAATGTGCCTCCTTCAGCGAAATAACAGTTTCACCGAAGGAAACCACTGTGACTCTTCCATAACTTGAATACTTAATTCAACCTATATTGAAATCGGATTTTGATGAAAGATCCATAATTAAATGAATCTGGTATAAGATCATGTAAAGCGAACCCGGGTTTAAACCAACTAACTTTGGTAGAAAGTATTTTTATTTTGACGCAGGGAAATGCATTTATGCACCCCGCCTGTGGGTTCGGGAGTGTGGGACTCCGCGAAGGGGAAGAACTCACAATACCCACTAGAACCCAGTGGGACCGTCGTCAACCATAAGTGGGGAACCAGAGGCTCGTTAAGGCATTCCTCTCTGGGCCCTCAGTTGTAGCCGTTTCACTGATATTCTACAGGGGGAGGAGTTGCATGAACCTCTGCGTCCTGTTTTCCTTCCTTCCTCCTTATGCGTGAAAACGTAAGAGAGTTACTCATTTATAACATTAATATAGATATATAATAACTGCTGTTTCCCACGGTGCTATCCATAATAACAAAATTAATTAATTTATAAATCTTACTATAATTTGAAAGATTAATTAGATGATAAAAACACGCGGGAGTATACGAAATACTCTAATTTAAATATAATGATAATGGTAAAAAAATATAACCAACTGAGTTTATTTATTAATTATAATTTTTAAATTTTGCATTAATTTATTGATTTTAATTTTGACATTCATGACTGTATTCATTAACTTTTATTTTATTTTTGTCTTATAATTAAAAACTAAATCTAATTTGATTTTATTTAATTGTTAAACCTCTCTGGTGTTTATGTGTTTATCTGTACATTTTATTTTGGTTATGTAATTTGTAGGAACCCTTGTAGCTTAAGATTTTAAGTCGTACATTAAAATAATATATAAAAAAAAAAACAAAATTTGACGATTTAGAAGTACTGTAAAGGCCTTGAATAAAGGAAGTTTGAATTTGAATATATATCTTGATTCCGTGGAAATATAGGGAAACTAGTTCTTAGTGAGCGTCTACGTTCAGGCAGAAGTAACCGTGGCTAATTTGAAGCCAATTGAATCTATAGTTTCAGGATATCCCTGATGAATGTATAAAAGCGCATCAAGTATAAAATCCTTATTTTGTAAGACAGTCTTTCCATGATAAATTATATATTAATTTACTTCCTTTTGTATTAATGATATGTTTTTTTTAAATACTATGTATTAATAGCTATATCATAAAAAAACACTTTGACCTAGTTTAATAAATGGAGTGATATTACAAGAAAGTATGTATGGGTTAAGAATGAATGAATTGCTCATCAAATGTTTAATCTACGCTGATGATCGATTAATACTTGCGTCATCCGCTAATGAGCTACAGGAGATGCTAAATATTATGAATGAAGCTTTGAAAGGGAAAGGAATGAAAGTGAATGTAAACAAAACGAAAGTTATGCTTTTTGAACGAGATGAATCTATGATGAATGGCAATATTTTGATAGATGGGGAACAAGTGGAAGAGGTGAAAGAATTTGTATACTTGGGATCTAAATTTACAAAAGATGGAACATGTGACAGTGATATTGAAAGAAGAGTGAATGAAGGGAATATGGTAAATGGTGCTCTGCAAGCCTTTATGAATAGCTAGAGTGTCTCAAAGGGCCAGGCTGGTTGTGCATGCAGGAGTGTTGGTACCAACACTTATGTATGGTAGTGAAATTTGGATATGGCAGAACAAAAGTAAAATAAATGCAGCAGAGATGAGATCGTCGAGAAGTATGTGTGGATTAAAACTAAGTGAAAGAGTAAGAAATGGTGCGATAAGAGAATGTTGTGGTATAAAAGAAGACGGATTGACTAAAATTGAGAAAGGTATGCTTAGATTGTTTGGGCATGTAGAGAGAATGAATGAAAGGAGACTGACAAAAAGGATTTATGAGTCAAGAGTGAATGCGAAAGTTGGAAGGGGAAGACCAAGGCGAACGTTCCTGGACCAAATCCAGGACATTTTAAATAACGGCCAGGTCAAGAGTACTCTAAACCGACGAACTTGTATGAAAGGTTTAATGAGAATGAAAGAAGCGAAGGAGATATGCAAGGATCGTGGCAAGTGGAAGGATGTTGTCTCTGCCTACCCGTATGGGAATGAGGCGTGATGCTATGTATGTATGTGATATTACAAAAACGTCAAGCTGTCTAAATTGTGAGTTAATTCTTTATGTACATCTCTAGATGTACATCAAAATTAGTCAGAAAAACGGAATCTGATTTAGACACAAATAAAATTTGGATAAACGGTTTTATAAATAGACGGTGGTAATAATGCGGTCAAATATATAATTAACACAATAAGCTTAACTATCAATTTGGGTTAAACAGTTGCGGCTAACCGCAACTCAGTTGTCCGACAAACGCGACAATTTACATTATTATTATAAATAAATGAATTAATAAACTTTCCGTTTGTGTCCCTACAGTACCAAGATTTACATATTGTAGATTAAACGTATTTACGCAAAATTGGTCAAGTTAAAATTCAATTTGTAGATAAATCTGTCTTTGGAACGGAGAAACATGGCGCTACATATTATGAATTCACAATATAGTAGATAGCCTCACGTTACCATCAAACGTTCCCGTTAACCTTCATGAATAACAAAACGTACAATATCAAACAACTCCACGTATTTAAGGTTATCCCACATAAAGAAAGAGCGATACTGCTTGTAAATAGATAGTTACGTCATCCATCTTCCGAATGCTGGTTACTGCTAAGTTATTTCCGACCTTGGCAAATTTAGCAGCCTCTTTCCTCTCCTGGGCAATAATATAGGTACCATCTGTCATTTTTTTGTCGCTGGGAAAAGCATTTACGCCTCACTGGTCGTACGCATGCCTCATTGGTTTAGTGGTTAGCATGTTCGACTACAGACATGAGGTCCTGGGTTTGAGTCCCGGGTCGGGTCAATCTAAAAATGGATATTGAGTTTTCTATTAAGATTTTCTCAATATTTGCCCGAAGTTGGGAAGTTGGCGGTGTGATTCACCCCCGTGCCTCGGAGAGCACGTTAAGCCGTCGGTCCTGCATCCGATCTCTCTCCGGTTGTGTTGGATTCCTGTCACATCGTACTATGAAGGAATAGAGAGTCCACTTGTGTACTATGCCTGCCAATCCGCAGTGGAACAGCGTGGTGGGTCTATGCTCTAAAAAAAAACATATTATAAAGTAAAATTATATAATCATAATAAGCCTTTCTTTTCCACTTCTATAAAATTCGTCTTAACTTAGAAAATACATAGTGAATTTAGTTTGTCAATTATATTGTATTAAATATGATGTCAGTGCCATTAACTTTAAACCTATTTTTATGTCAGACATATTACATTGTATTGAATAATGTGTCAGTGTCATTAAGTCTAAGTATATTCCTATTCTTTCTTCATTAAATTTACTTTATTATAATGTCAAATATATTACATAACATTGAATAATATGTCAGTGTCATTAAATCTAATTATAGCCCTATTCTTTCTTTTTTTTATAAAATATAATAATGTCATTTGAAGTGGTGTCAAAAAGGCCTCGTCCATCCTACTCCATTGTCTCCGATCTCGTGCCAGCCTTGTCCACGTTGCTCCAGTAAAGTTTACAATATTGTCTCTCCATTGACGAGGTGGGCGTCCGCGAGGTCTTTTTTTTTTCGCTTGGAAATGCTTTACCCTGACCTGAATGGGTCAGGAGTGTGGGACTCAGCGGGGGAGGAGACTTCGCAATACCCACGAAAACCCAGCGGAACCCTCTTTATCCGTAAGTGAGACACCAAAGGTTCAGCTTACGCATTCTTCCCTGGTGGCCCAGATGAGTCCGCAAACAAGCGCCGCCTAGTATCCCGCCTCCTTCGGCGGTGAGAGGGAGCATCTACTGCATTCTCTCTATCTCGCTCGTGGGCCTCCTTTAGCGAGATTCCAGTCTCGCAGAAGAGGGCCACTTCCGCCCAACATCTCTCACTTGACAGCGTCGCGCCTACAATGCTCTCAAGCGAGAGTTCCCCGCCGATCAGCGCCACCAAGCGGTGCCGCTGAGGTCCCCATTCTGCGAATTCTGCCACAGTGTGATGTGCTGGGAACATCCCGTGGCCACCAATGTACGACGCGTTCACTACCATTCACATAATTAAAAGTAAACTTCTAACAACTATTGTAAGACTAAACAATTTTTTACTAACATTTATAACACTGAAGAGTTAGTTTGCTTGAACGCTGTAAGCTCACTAACTACTGATCCGATTTAAAAAATATTTCGGTATTAGATAGCTCATTTATAGGCTATAGGCTATATATATGTCGGAGTGCAAGAGTCTGTGGATCGCTGGTCCGTGTGTAATAGTCTGTGGAACGCTGGCGCCATCTTTGCATCGGCGTGGGGGCAGAGTCAATAAGTGGCAGTCCGGCCCGTCTCTCGGCAGTTCTCGAGTGGCAGTCGGCCGGAGTGGTCGACTATTGAAACTGTCGCGTTCCTAGCTATTAGTGTTAATGACTTTGTGTAAATTCATATCGGGAACATTAAGTGATTGAACATTATAATCCGAGTTAATTAACAAAGTGTTTGATTGCACCAATATTACCCACGAACGCCCACAGAATAAGAAATTAATGCAATGCAAATCCAATTAATGACGATGTCGGCGGAGAACCCTACGCCCCTGTGCTTTATGCTTCTTGATTCTCTCTTATTCTCCGACATATACTCGTATATATCACCACGCTCAGTCCAATAGGATCTGTGTACCAATGAAGTTGAGTGTGTTTCAAGATGGTTTTTGTTCCTTTTGATGGCTTCAGTTGCGTAAACGGTTAAAGTAATGCAAAAATCAAGTATGACAGTATTGTTCCCCTTTAAAGGATCTAAAAAAAAGTATGCAACAACTTATGGCTATCTTTTAAGGTTGGCTCATTATAACCTATTTTATGCTAACCAAATTTATTTCTTCTCTGTCACTCTGAGGTACTAAAATATGGCGTTAATCAGTTAGTCATTTAAAAAATCTATAGCAATTTATATCTATACGTAAATATGCCCTTTAAAATTAGTATTATTCTCGTTCCTAAATGTGGTTGAACCTTTTAGAAATAGACCGACATATTTCACTTTTTTTCGCGATATTTTACACCTGCACTCTTACACGAGGCCTGACGGATGTCAAGGACATCGCGATATGAAATTCAGATTACAAAATTTGAGATTCATGTAAAATGGTACGGGTCAATGACACTTCTGATTGATTCCGGATATACCCAGGTAAAGCGTTTACGTATTCATGGTTCAGGGCTTATATAATATTTTTCCTAACCTTCAAAACTTTGGTTTAGTTGTAGAAAAGATTGTTTTATAAATACATCATTTTCCACCAGCTGTACATCTGAAAAGCAACCACGGCTCAACGAAAATGTTTCGTTATTAAAACAAAACGAAAATATCCTTTTTTTTCACATAAAGTTTGCTGTTGTAATATATGAATGTACAGTGTGTAATAAGACGTAATATTTTCTCCATTTGTCCTAAAACTGATCGAAATAATGATTAATTATCAACATTTTATACTTTAAAGTCAAATTTTGTGGCGACCCATAAATCGTGAATACATTATGATACATAGGGCCATATATTATACGAGGGTAACGTACAGTCTTCTGGACGGGGGCGACTCTCCTGGAGGGCGATCCTCCGTAAGAGCTAAGGGTGAAAACGTTAGCGGTTATGAAGCTTTAGCACAGAGCGGTTGCACGGGCGGATGGCCTGTGGCCTGATTCCGGCGAGATCCGAAGGGTCGGAGCACTGGCCGACCAGGCTCTGATCCAAAAATAGAGCAAAATTCTCGGGTCCCCAGTAGCGGGCATGGTCACTGGCTGCGATCCCTCCTCACCTTGATAAATGGCTTTCAAGGGAGCAAGAGATGCTTTCCTACAGACTGGTGCAGGTTCTGACCGGACATGGGTGTTTCGGAAAGCTCCTGCACCAAATTGGCCGGGGGAGTCACCCGCTTGTCATCAGTGTGGTGCAGCTATCGATTCAGCGGATCACACTGTGGCATATTGTGCGGCCTGGGGACCTCAGCGTCACCTCCTGGTGGCGTTGATCGACGGCGACCTTTCGATGCCGCGAAGCTCTCCAGTGAGAGATGGTGGGCGGATATAGCCTTCTTTTACGAGACGGCAGTCTTGCTGAAGGTTGCCCACGAGAGAGGGAGAATGCAGTGGATGCTCCCCCTCACGGCCGGACGAGGCGGAATAAAAGGCGGCGCATATTTACGCGCCTCCTCCCACCTCCGTGAATCTTCCGTCGAACTCATCCAGGGCAGAATGTGAAAACTGAACACCTGGTGCCTCACTAAAGGATGAAGAGGGTTCCGCTGGGTTTTAGTGGGTATTGGGACCTACCATCGCCGAGTCCCACACTGCTGACTGGTCATCGGTCAGGGTTAGTGCGTAAATTGCATTTCTCAGCGATAAAAAAAGCAACTTATGTGTATAAAAGCAATTTATGTATTTGTAGTATCTTTTTATCAAGAATTACCAATGTGTAAAGTTTTGGAGGAGGGCATAGTTGTTGCAATGATCACTAGCCAAAGGGAGTGGAGGGCAGTGGCATCCTTCTGCGAAACTATTATTTCGTTGAAAGAGGCACATGACAGGGCAGAAGGAGAACACTATAGAAGCTGCCCTTCTCCGAAGCAGGATGACGAGAGGTAGGAGGCTTAGATTTGCACTTTTCCTGTCTCTGTAAGTGTCCTCTGGTGCTCCACTAAAAATGGAGAGGGTAAACGTCCAGTTTAGTGGGTATTACGGCTTTTTGCCAGCGAGTCGTACACTTCCGACTAGATTTCGTCTCGATCGAGGTGCATAAAGGTTTTTCCCAAAGTCGGATCCCACTTCGTAGACCACAATTATCAAGACTTCAAATTGTTTTGCTTTATATACTCCTATAACAAGTAAAATTACTTTACAAGCTTGTAATTTTTGCCTTAAAAATTGTAACTTTGTAAATACAGTTTTAAAAGAATAGCTAAAATGTTCTTGAAAGCATCTCACGTGTTATACCGCATGAGCAATTAATGAGATCAGCTGGTAAACGTGACTGCAAACCAATATTATATGTATAATACTATATCTAATATATAAGTATTATCGATAATCTAAAATGATACTTCGTCATGATTTTCTTTATCGTTTGAACTTGACTGCAGCCTCAACTTGATTGTATAATCATACTGACACGGTAAGAGGTAATTTACCTTATCATTGTCATTTTTGAGATATATAGTGGAGTATCGTGATGAGTCTGTGCTCCATAAGCCCTATCTCCTATGGTCAGGAGGTCTTTGACCAGCTATAGGTCGTAAATGGGCTGCTACTTACCTTTTACATATATAGAAATTATGTTCTTAACATATACAAGTTTAAATGGTTATAAATAGAAAGTGAGGACGTATAAGTCTTGCCTTATTTTTTAAATATATTCGTTAGATATGCACACATTTTATGCCCAAAAAAATGTTATTATTTATTTTATCATAAAAAAAAAACTATTCAAAATTGTTATGATTTCCAAAATACAAGTACTCTGCGAGATAAAAAATGATGTATTACTCTGTGGTTTGCAATTCTGTCAGATGTCAAATCTAATGTCAAAATTATCAAGAACTAATTAATTCGAGGAGATATATTTTGCCAGATTGGCACAAGAAAAAGCCATAACTCCAAACATTAATAATATATTTTATGAAAGGAAATATACAGCACTTAGTTTTGCATATATTCTAATAATAAAAGCACATCAAGTACGAGAAAAGGTACTATTTCTATAACGATATCACCAAGTACAGATTAGTGTATGATGTCATTCTTATTACATAAAATAAATATATCAACAAACAGAAGCCTGTGGTATGAGACACCACAGACGTAAATTTATTCAATATATCAAACAATTTACAGTCTTCCTTACAAATAACTTATGAACCAATATCCTTTGAGATATATTTTAAATACATTTGCTACGCCGTAATCGAATCAAATATCTTTAACATTGTGTGGCACAAACATAGTATAAGGCTTTCGATTTTAGACACTAAGTACTTGATATAAGGTATAAAATACTTTAATATAATATAGATAGTGTAATGTGATTCTTATAATGTCAATGTGTGTTTAAAAACGATGTGTAAGTGTTTGAATAGCTGCAAAAAACACCGGTTATGTATTCAAGCACTCTTGTGGTTCAAGTGTTGATTGAAATCATTAAAATATCAAATGTGCACTTATACTAGCGACCTGCCTCGGCTTCTATCACAGGGTCACCAGGGTCTAATATGTATAGCAACAAATATTTAGAACTATAAAGACATATTAAGACGTAGTCACACCCCTAACTGAGTTCATATTGAAGAAGTATTAACAATTAAAGTTAAAACTTAAGGATGGGTAATTTATCCCACTTCTGATTTATAGGAGACTAATTTGGTAAGATAAGTAATACTATTTTACGATTCTTCAAAACTATATCACACACTTTACTCCTCTCGTGCCTCAAATGGAATGTCTCTCGCTCTCATGAGCTACCATCAATTATATCCTCTTGTAAAACTCCCCACTCGATAAATAACACCACCAATCACAATTTAGGTATTAGATGTAACTTTAATTTTACGTTATTATCAAAAAGCGTATGGGTAAAGAAACTTTAACTTGTAAATAAATAACAAGCCTAGTGGAACGTGATTTATGATGGATTTAGAAAATAAAATGTGTATATCTGTTTTGTTATATCTCTAGGAAATTAGGCAGCGTTTTCGATGAAAGCTCCCAGACGGCTTGATTTTTCCAACACTTCCAACAACTATCGTAATATTTTAATCAATTTACACAAAACCTTAACATGTATAATATAAAAATGAATCGCAAAATGTCTTGGTAAGCGCATAACTCAACGACGTTTGGGCTAATTTTGCCAATTCTTCTGTTTATACGGCGAGAAAAAATTGAATAACTGCAGGAGAAATCCCTAAAATAGCCCTTTTCTGTTTCCCATACAAAAGTTTTCTAACTAAAATGTAGAGTTAATTTGACCTTCATTGCTATTTAATGAAGTTTCATATTAAATTAAAAGTACTCACTGTTGTCTAAGCAATGTAGGTGTGTTCCTAACGTCAAAGAGTCAATTTGCACTTTATTACCACTGTACAAAATTCAAAATTTAATAGATACAAAATGTATGAGATATAGACCATTAGTACTGCCGTAATTTCATTTCAAAATTCATTCGCAAAATTGAAATCTGCTACATTCCAAATATTTTTAGCAGATCGAAGTCTCTCGGGTCAACTAGTATATATATAAACCTTACTCAAAAATCACGCTGTATATTGGAGAACATGAAAATCTGTTTAATAGTTTTTAAGTTTGTGGTGTACAGACAAACGCGGAGAAGGACTTAGTTCTGTAATATATAAGGATAACAATGGAAAGTTCCACAACTGTCGAGCGGTTCGATATGGTTTTAAAATTTAAATCGCGTATTCTCATCGACTGTTGAATAGATCCATTATACATATTTACGAATGAATATAATACAAATCCTGAGGTAGGAACACTATGTAGTGGTGTTTGAACTCTATATTGAATACTCTAAACTCTCTTTTGCTAGTTTGAATTTGCGAACAATGTACTATCTATTGAAAGAAAGAGAAAGGTTTGTAACACCACCTTGAAAGGGCTTTGCGCTGGGAAATGCCTGAACTCAGCCTGATGAAATAATTTTTCCAATCGGGAGTGCGGGATTCGTAGATGACAGAATACCCATTAAAACCCAGCGAATCCCTTGTCATTCATGAGTGAGATCACTAGAGGTTCTCTAACCGCATTTCACTCTAATCACCCGGATGACACCGACAATGAGGAGCTACCACTCAATAGGGTGAAGCATGAAGCGCATAAGAAGTAGTAAAAGAAGGCAGCAACCGGCTTCCTCCCAACTTCACTCAAGCATTACACTAATTACTCTAACCAAAGAAAACAAGATATAGTACCCACGCTGGAAACTCCGCCTGAGTATGGTACGCCGTATGTACAGGAGCACCACACTTGTGACGGGCGTTTCCTCATAGCCAACAACCTGGTTCAAGTACTTGCCGAAGGGTGCAAAAAAATAAGGTTATCTATCTTTGATCATCCAATTAACGTTGCATTCCAGCAATGCACCGGTCTCCGCACTCATAGGGGTGAAGGTTTTGAAACCATATATCTACCACGTCTTAACGAACACGTCCGGCCCTCTAACTATCTCCTTTAACGTCTTAAGTCGGATTCTTCCGTGAGTATCAATGCGAATGCATAAGGGAGTCTGTAACGCCTCCAATTGAGATTGATGAGGGTATTCTGGCCTAGCCGGCGAATTCTACACTCCCTACCTCGTGACATGGGTGCGTAAATAGATTTTCCAGAATAAAAGGCATAATACACCACTGAAAACATTTTAAGAGGGGCAATTACGAATATTTACGTTTAACACCACGAATAATAGGATTTTAAGCAGTGCTCCAGCAAGTGTATTTGTAGCTAAAAGTGGAAATTACTACAACGAACCAAAACCTATAAAATGAGGTGTGGCTGTGTTATGGACACGGTCGTTTGTTAATACGTCTCGTAACAGGGCTTCCCCTCCGCCGCGCGCGATGTGTTACAGTACTTACTTAGTGTAATAAATTGTTTGTTCATTTAGCTATCTAGTGGTGTAATTGAATTTCGGCTGGAGGTGATATATACGTAGCTACAACTCTGAACCTTTATCATTCGTTTTTTTTTAATTGCCTCCCTGTGACATCCATATTTGAAAGGTTTTAAAGACGTATTCACGACTAAAAGGTACAATAAGTAGCAGCCTATTATGATCCCATTGCTGGGCACAGACCTTAAATAATTAAGGACATTAATTGGTTCAAATATATGAAATTTAAATTATATACAGATGTAGTGTTAAAGGAATGTTGTTCCGGTTTGTTTATATATTTGCATGACATTAAAAACATGTATTTGTTGTTTTTTCTTTCTTTTAATAATGAACGGTTAGTTATCCTTGATCGAAATTGAAATGTGCTCGTGACCTACGAATTAGAAAATATTTTTTGTACATTTCAATTGACAATAGAATTGGGAGGGTCAAGTTCCGGTTGGTAACTGTTTTTACTCAAAGTTTGTCATATAATAACAATATATTCATATATTTGTAAGTCTGTTTTGAAGGCGGTTCTTTTTTTGTTAAAATTTTTACCTATTTTTTTGATATTTAGTGAATCTGAAGTAAAAGTGTTGCAATGCAGCAACAAACGTAAGCTCATTGCTATTTGATTACAGACACGTATATTTTCTGTCTCAAACCGCACCCATACTGTAAGCCGTTGAGGAGATCCATTGATCTTCATATTTAACTACGACTAGCACTTGACCATACCGAAGTTACGGTAGGCAACTCAAATATCTGGCTATAGCTTATAGAAGATTCTGTCGAGTATCGTTCATTTGCTCCTAAGAATTGAAAAGTTCCGTTCCTTTGTCATGGAATCCATTATCAGAACCTAACCAAACTATCACAAAATAACTCATGAAGTATATCCTTTCTAATAAAAAAGAATCATCGAAATCGGTTGGCGTGATCTTAAGTTATTCGGCCATTTGTCGCGCACATGCTTATGCAAATTTAAGACTTATCCGGTTTTCTCATGGATGCCATCATCAGAACTGGTTTCAAAAAAACATGGGACCCTATGACGAGCACCACCTCTCATTTAAAAAAAAATCATTAAGATCGGTCCACCCAGTCGGGAGATATGAGGTAACAAACATAAAAAAAAATACAGACGAAATGATAACCTCCTCCTCTTTTGAAGTCGGTTAAAAATAAGCTTTTTTGGTTACAGATTAAGACTACAAAGATTTCAGAAGATTTTCAGAGGCATAAAGAGCAACAGAGATTGGCTAGGAAGAAGATTAGCTGACGTTTTCAAACTAGTCAGCAATAAAAATTTTAATCGAACCGTATCTTTATTAACCAATAAATGGACGAATTATTATATTGACTCTTTTAATAAAAAGAGTGAATGTATATCATATAACTAACGAAACAAAAACAAACTTGAATTGAAATATATTAAACCAACATGATATTGTAATGATGATGATAACAAAAAAAACAGAATACCCGACTGAGTTTGTTGTGGGCTCTTCTTGGATCGGGGCGCGAAGGAACCCTCATAACTTTAGATTTTAAGTCGTTCTGGAGTATCATCATCCGACGTATATTAGAATTAGTGTGGAAAAGAAAAGAAAAAAAAAATTTGACGATTCAAATGTGCTGTAATATGCCTACTTGAATAAATATATTTTGATTTGATTTGATTTTTGATTATAAAACTAATGCTTTATTACGATAACAGCGTATCAATTCATAATATCGACAAAATAGTGCAGGTTGTTTTATTTGAATATTTATTTGCGATTCATTACGAACGTGTCATGATTCTAATTAAATGAAATAGATAAAAAATGTATACAATAAGAAGTATTTGTCACGATTACATGACAATTAACTACAATGGTATTTAATTTGTATTTTTCTAGAACATTCTTGACAATGTTTGTTGTTTTTGTAGTGTTTTTTATTCAACAATAGAGCGAACATAACAATTTTACGCAGTGGTGGTAGGAGTGTATTTAGGAAATTGCATTTTTTTTAATTTGACTAATTCTGGACTTGCGGGAGGCTTCGGCCGTGGCTAGTTACCACCCAACATGAAAGACGTTTCGTCAAGTCTGAGATTTGTCTTCCGCTATGATGCTGTTTTAAACTGCCTCAATGATCTAGTGGTTAGCAAGTTCGATCGCAGACGTTATGGTTTCGAGTACCGGGTTGGACGTATTCAAAAACCGATATTGAGTTTTCTATTCAGATTTTCTAAATATTTGACTGTAGTTGGGAAATTGGCGATGTGTTCCACCCCCGTGCCTCGGAGTGCACGTTAAGGCGTCGGTCCTGGGCCTTATTTCTCTCCGATCGTGTCACATTCCCGTCACATCGGACTATGAGAGTGAAGTATGCCTGCCAAGCCGCAGTGAACAAGCACGATGGGTCTATGCTCAAAAAACCCTCTGTCCTACTGGTTGCTGGTTACTTTTACTCTATTTACTTACGATGCTGTGTAGAAACCATAAGAGGTAAATCGCCTCTTACCAGATTAGCACGCTTCTACGCTGTGGTATGTTCACAGTCAAGCACTATCCTATCTAGATTGCTTGGTTGAATGCTGTATTCTTAGGACGATTTGAAAAGCTTTTTAGTGTTGGATAGCCCATTCGTATTAAAGGACAGGAAGGATCAACAGAAAAAGACTAATGGGTTGTTGAGCTACCTGTTGGTCCGACCAAATAAAGAATATTACGAGGCTCGCGCTTCAAACTGCCCTAAAGCTAAGGATAGATAGAGAAGTGGAAGCGGCTGGTTCATGCAGCCACTAAATCATATCAAACCAGACACGACCTTCAGCAATGAAGTATACGGATATGATATTACTGATAATGTCATTTATCGAGAAGTTACGACCAATTGCAGGATTTTTTCAAAAACAATTATGCTCGATTAGAACCAGTACCAGTTTGTAGAAAAGCATATAGTGTCCTCTGGAGAGCAATTGGTCTAAATACGGACGCTTCTACCGTACCTACGCCTGCTGTAGAGGACCCTAAGTCTTCAATCTACTTTTGGATCAAAGCTTGGTCGGCTAAGACCCTAATTCTCCAAAGTTTTTCGGCATCAGGCGGCAGGCCATTAACTCTTGCGGCTGTCCGTCGGTATAAGGCCTGTAACCTTCGCCCTTACCCAACATTCATTCAAGACAGAATTGTTTCTCTTGTGTGCCTAATTGTTGTTTAAAATTCATCATACTGCTTTTCGGTGAAGGATAACATCGTGAGGAAACTAACACGTCCTAAAAGCATATATGTATCTATGTATCCTGTGAATGAGGGGGTCTGTGTCCTGATCTGATAGGCCACTTTACTTTTAATAATATTATCTCTCGATTTTCTAGATTTTTGCGTATAACAAGGGCATAGATAAAAAGTCCTAACGTCGCTATTTATTTACTATGTAATAAAGTTTATTTCACCATCACGTCTAGTTTCCAAACCTAGTTTACCAATCGAACTAGTATCAGATATATGCAATACCGCCTTTTTTTCTCGCAAAACAGACCTAATTCTTGTAGTTTCTTACATAGTGTGTCTTACAGAAGACCTACCAAACAATTAGACAGATTTGATGAAGTTTTTTGTGTTTGCTCAGGATTACCCCATAATTCCACGGGATTGGGAACTTTGCTAGTGATCAAGCCAGGAACGGTAAGCTAATACTATATATTATGTACAATAAAACCTATATATCTTTATACATTATATGCAAGATGTAAAAACAATCTTTGATTACGTTGCCTTTAATTCAGTGAGATAAAATCGAAATAAATATACAAAATTCACGTTAAATGAATAAAACAATTCGTAGATTTAGCATTTTTTTATATTAATCTTTGATATTTAGTAAAAAATAATACAATAGACAATCTGAAAACCCGATAAGCAAAGCAAGCTATAATTGGTTGTGTAAAAAAATTGAGATACAATATAACACTCAAGCTTAATTGCGTATAGCAAATAAGGAGATAGATAATGTAATCCGCCCACTAAAAGCCGAAACGTTTAAAATTAACTTTGATATTTATGTTTTGAAGAATATATACATGTCGGAGAATTAGAGAACGGAGAAGTACATAAAGCACAGGGGCGTAGGGTTCTACGCCGACATCGTCATTAATTGGATCCATTATTTAATTTCTTATTCTGTGGGCGTTTGTGGGTAATGTTGGTGCAAGCAAAAACTTTGTTAATTAACTCGGATTATAATGTTCAATCACTTAATGTTCCCGATATCAATTTACACAAACTCATTAACAATAATAGCTAGGAACGCGACAGTTTCATTAGTCGACCACTCCGGCCGACCGCCACTCGAGAACTGCCGAGAGACGCGCCGGACTGCCACTTATTGACTCTGCCCCCACGCCGATACACAAATGGCGCCAGCGATGCACAGACTCTTGCACTTCGACATACATATAATGCTTCTCTGCGTGTGTCTGTGACTGAAGTGCTGGAAGGGTTTTGATAAGTAGAAGGTAAGATAAGTTTTATCATATACGAGTATGTTCATCAGGATTTCAGAATGATTTAAATTGACAATTACATCCAATAAATATTTACACGGATTCGGGAACTACGCTGCTACTAACATTCCCTGGGACAACTCATCAAAATATAAAATAACAGAATTTGTTCTTTTTTTTGAGAGTTTTTGTATTTTTAATAATAAAAGCCAGTCCTATCGAAACCTTATAAGCTACCACACAAAAACTCAAAAATAAAATTAAATATAAATATAATCACAAACAAGAAACACTAAAATTCTTTGAGAGAATCATTAAAAAAATTATATAACTTAAAAACCAAATATACAAAAGATTGAATTAAAAACACCAGTATACCTAAAATTTAAAATTAATTCATGCGATAATGCTTTGATTCCAAGTCGCTCTTCCTCTTTATCATCATCATCTGCCTCTCGATATGGTTTAGTTTGGTAAAAACCAGAAGAATTCATTATAAAATCTATCAATGAATTTATATTCCTTTCGTATAAGAGAAACGAATAGTCGAGCAACTTATAATGAAGGGAAAGGGCCCACGAGATCAATTCAATACAATAGGTTCTTGATGGAAAGGGAGGTCATTCAAAACTCAGGGGCCGGTTTGTCATCAAGCGGTTGATATAAAAACATTGACCCAGTTCTTTCAACTCTCCCATCCTATTAGTAAAGTGAATACATATTGAAGTTTATCAATAAAACCCTAGATTGTTCACTTTTCTAAGTGATAAATCAAATGAAATTCCTTTTTCATCATTAAATAAAGTGAAGTGTGTAGTTGCTGTTAGCCCTGCTGGCTTTTACAGCGTAAGAAGGGTCCTACTGCGTCGTGGGAGAAACGTTGCTCTAAGGGCGCCTCCTGTGATGCTTGGAACTAGGCTTAGAGAAACGTTTGCTGCTGTTGAAAAGGGTAAATGACAGATGCTTAGTCTTGACGCCCATGGGTCCGCGACTGGGGGCCAAGGTGCGTCAGATAGCGAGGACCTCGTCTTCGCCGGCGAAGACGCTGTGTATATGTGATAGTGTAAGGAGCGTTGTCAATAGTAATCTGGGCGTCTGGGTCGTCAAAGACGTGTTTGGATCGCCTCTCCCTAGGCGGGATGTTGAGTCTGATACCATAAGAGGCGACATTTCTAATAAGAGGGTTAAGGTGACTGATGGCTCTCCTGAAGTAGTCTACGGAGAGCGTTTTGAAATTACTGTTGACCGTTGTGCATGAACCAGCGGGCACCCGTGGCTAGAATTTGTTCTGCAGCGTCTGGAGTTGAACCAGCCAGCGTGCAGGAATGTAAGCGAACACTACGCTCCTGGCACAAACGCTGCCCTGCCACGGACGTTACGGATGTGTTCGGTGAAAACTAGCAGCTAATTAACGTTCCATTGCTGGGCACAGGCCTCCTCACTCTTACGAGAGAGAGTTATTAGAGCATAGACTCACCACGCTGCCCCACTGCGGGTATAGTACACAAGTGCACTCTATTCCTTCAGTCTCATAGTCCGATGTGACGAGAATCCGAAACGACCGGAGAGAGATCAGGCGATTTTTCATCATAGCTGAATCTAACTAATCCAAAAAGTAGGTATATTTTCAGATTTGTTGCCAATGGAAAGACTACTGAAGATTCAAAAGAACTTTCTGACCTGCAATATAGTATATTACACACGTAAAGCCGAAAGTATGACAGCCGCCCGCGTGATAAAAACGCGGGTGGCAATGCCATATTTTTGCCCCGTGGTGCGTATACAATTTTTCAACAGACCGGAATTTAAAAATTGATAAAAATGTGGATAATAAAGTGTAAAATAATATGAAATAAAGTTTTTTTTTATTGAATCAATATCTCGCATGCTTCGACTACGTAACTAAGCAACAAGTTGTTTACTCATTTATTTATGACTAGCGGTTATGCGATAATAACCAAAGTTTTACGGAATTTAATTTCCTACAATTTTGGTCCTTATCAATTTCTCTTAAAATCGATATTTCTCGAGTAAAACATGAAAATAAGTGGGGACGAACCTAAATATTCTATTATATCATTTATTATTGATTTATTCTTAAAAAGATAATTGTCTAAGCTTCTGTGAGTGAACTGAAACTTCTTTAGGCGTATGAGGGTAAATTTTTCACGGATGAAACGCGTGTGAAGCGTCACGAAGATGTGCAGCGTTTCCAATGCTAATCCGTTTGAAGGTTAGGTGGTTTTAATATTTACAAATAACATGTGACATTTTCATTTGTCTCTCGTCATTGAATAATTTAATATACTATATTTAATATAATATAAAATAAAAACATATCATTTTTAGGAGCTTAGAGCCACCACGCTGCTCCACTGCGGATTGGCAGGCATAGTACACAAGTGTACTTTCTGTTTCTTCACCCTCATAGCCCGACGTAACGGCAATCCGACACGACCGGAGAGAGATCAGGCGCAGGACCGACGGCTTAACGTGCTCTCCGAGGCACGGGGGGGGAGCACACCGCCAAATTGTTCCCAACTTCGGGCAAATATTGAGAATATCTTTATAGAAAACTCAATACCGATTTCGAATTGGCCCGACCTGGCATTCGAACCCAGGACCTTATGTCTGTAGGAGAACATGCTAACCATTAGACCAATGAGGCAGTAAAAACTTATTTCATATTTCCACGGGATTGAGAACCGAGATGGTGACACCGCTGGGATCAGCTGGTTTTAATATATATATTCTTTTGTTCGTATGTAACTGAACTTATAAACGGTTGGACTGAACGAGTTCGTGGATGGTTTGGACTGATAATTTGATCAAATAAATAACGGGTTTTGCCATAATTTCATGATGTCGGAAACTATTGAAGTCTTAAGCATGCAAAAAGTATTTTTTTAATGACAACTTTATCGAATAAATTTTACATTCAAAAATAAAATTTAAGTAATAATTTCTAATATTGACACAAGACACGTAGCAACTTTATTTACAATTCGTCATTTAAGATTTCAATAAATTATTTGTATTAATTTTGGACACTTTTAATATCTTAATGATAATTAAATTCATTAAATTCCGTTTCCCCTCCCTCTGAGTCTCGGAAATCCAAAGTTTTAGATTTCAAAGTCTTGTTTATTTTATAAATATAAACAAGACTTTAAAATTACTTTGCCAAGGAAGTTTCACTTCTGACATGAGTATTTTGTACGCTCGCACTTTTTTTTTATGTTTTTCAGACGCACACTGAAAAAAATAGGGTGGGAATGAATCAATTTCATCATTCCTAAAAAATTTCTTAAGGCAGCGCTTAAAACACGAAGAAACAATTACTACTTTTTATATATGAAACATTGTTAAATTATTAAAATAATTATAGCTATCTTAATGTTTATTATATAGGTATATATACAAGTTACGCAAGTCAAAATATTATTTATTAGGCGATAACGATAAGAGGTGATAACGGAATAAATGATTATTAAACTTACCTAATAAAGCACTGTCACGCACTTTCAAACTAAACTGTTTATACGTTTTACGTAATTGTTTTTGCTACTTATGTAACGATCATCAAATAGGTAGCATTTCTAGGTATTGTTATGAATCAACAATTTGCTACTAACTTTGAACGAAGTTATTTGCATGTTTGACTTCAAATAGTTCGTGGTGAGTTCGAGTTATTTTGGGAAAACTTTTGACGTAATGTCAACTATGTTATTAACTAGGTAATATTTAGGATTTAGGCAAACTTCGTACCGCCTCAGAATTTTATTAAAAAACGTGGTCAAAACTCAACCGAAACAAAAAGAATTCGTATTCGTATTGAGATTCCCGCCAAAATCCGTTAAAAATTATAGATGCAATTAGCAATTGTTACTTGTCAATGTCAAAAACAAATGTCATAAAGATGAACATCAAACGTTTGACGTCCAAAATCAAATAATGAAAAAAAAGTGCGTGTCTACTTATGTACACGCGTTAGAAGTTATACTTCTTTGGCGTAACAAGAAAAAATTTTTTTTTCAAACAATGATATGCATAAACTTTGTCTCGGAACTTTTAGAGTATCAGTCATTATCATTGGATAGCATAACTTTTAGTCTTATTGAAATACACGCTTGATTGCATTAAAAAAATGCAAAATAATATATAAAAACAGTTAGTATTTTCGAAATTTTAACTGTAAATCCACGCCGTAGTTTTTGTTGCTTGTCAAATAAAATACATCCATCATTCGTTCACTCAATGAAAGGCAAAGGCCAAAACGTAAACTAACTTTCATTGGATATAAATAGTTTATAATCTGGATTCTATAGTCGAGTCTGAAAGTTATAGTTTTGATAAGAATGTCACGTTGATATTTCCAATGTCACAATATATCTAACAAGTTATATAATAAAATAATTAAGGTATTATAATTATAATATAATAAAAAAAAACTAAAATGTTGACTATAGCTAACTTCAGGGTGTCGGTTTTTTACGACAGTACCAGTATCGTATAAATTTACTCACATCATTTTCCCCTAACGCGCCAAAAGAAGTATAACTTCAAAAAACTTCACTCTTTATTTTAATTTGATTTCAGAACGACTTTTAATTTGAATGGAACTCTATACGACCGGAAGACCCCCAAATGTTTGACTTTTTTTACTAAACTATTAAACCACAAATAATTTAAAACCAAAATTAGCCAAATCAGTCCTGCCAATCATGAGTGCTAGAGAGACTAACGAATAGAAATTGATTTTAATATAAATAGATGAATACGTCGCCATAATTTATAATCTTCTCCCATATTCCACGATGTTTATCAATTCCTTCCTTTGAAAATGTGGCTAGTTTAGATTTGAATAAATCAGTTCTTTTAAGACAACATGCATGTATATAATGATAAAATGGTAGCTCGATACTTAAAGAAAATACCAACTGTTTTATATTGTTGGATCGTTGTCGTCGTGGCTTTAACCGATGGACGTCCACTGCTGGACGTAGGTCTCACGTAATGATGTCCACAAGGCCCGATCTTGCGCCGCATGGCTTTAGCGGCTACCGGTGACGCTCCTTATGTCGTCGGTCTACCTTGTGGGGGGTCTCCCCACTCCAGCACCTTCGGGCCCCAACGTCCATCGGTCCGTCGGACTTTGTGCCCCGCCCATTGCCACTTCAGGTTCGCGATTCGTAGGGCTTTGCCGGTGACTTTGGTTCTGCTACGGATCTCCTCATATCTGATTTGATCGCGTAGAAACTCCGAGCATAGCCCTCTCCATTGCACGCCGAGTGACTCTGAGTTTTCGTATGAGGCCCATAGTCAGTGAACATGTTTCGGAGCCGTAGGTCATCACTGGCAACACGCACCTCTTCGTCGAAATTGGACCTAACCAGCTGGACTATGTGTCCCAGGTATGTGTACTCGTCTATAATTTCGAGTGCTGAGTTCTTAACGATTCTCTGGGTGGAGCGGAACATGCATATTGGTAATTGGTAACAATATTGTTGGATAATAATCGCAAAAGTATTATTAGTATTATCTTACACTATTATGAAGATGAAACACAAAGATGAAACTTTAATTGAAAAATGATTGATAGGTATACGAGTACATATTTATCTCCCTTTACTAAAACATAGGTGATCATGGCAGTTTAAACCTTAATGCCATACAGAAAAAGTAAAGTATATTACATAGCAATATAAATACCTTTGAAAAAAAGACATATGAGAATCTCTACGATTCATAGCACATTTAGTTCAAGTCACGTCAAACCCATTGCTTGTTCCAGAAGCTGGCTTGCATTTGTTAGTATGAATGCAATTGATTAGGGTTACCATTAGATACGCATAATATAGGAATTCATTTGGTTAGTTTTGACGTGAATACGTCTTTTGGGAAAAAAAGGAATGATAAAATTGTGAGATACAGTTTGATGTTGTAGCTACATATCTATCAATCCGCAATTCTATACCACCACTGAATAGCTAAAGGATCAAAGGACTTATTAATACTAAGTAAGCACTGTAAATACAATAAACTGCTATGTCTAAAACAAAGTGCTTGATATGAGGTCCTGGGTTCGTGTCTCGGATTGGGCCAATTCACAAAACGATATTGAGGATTCTATTAAGATTTTTTCAATATTTTCCCAAAGTTGGGAAGTTGCCGGTGTGACCCACCCCCATGCATCGGAGAGCACGTTAAGCCGTAGGTCTTGTGTCTGAATTCTTTTCGGTCGTGTGTACTATGCCTGCAAATCCGCAGTGAAGCAGCGTGGTGTATAAATGCTCTAAAAACCGTTTCACATATGAGTGAGAAGACCTGTGCCCATTACTGGGACGTTAATGGGCTGCTCCTTACCTTATTCTGACAGATCATGAACATAATCACACACCTACACACACTTTAATCTCCCTCTTCAAATTACAAACAGACACACTTGTATGGTGTTTTACTTACATACAATTTGCAAATACAAAATTCTTATCATATTGAATCAAACAATCAAAAATATGGGTTCAAGAGAGTCGCTAAGAAACAAATTCAAGGCAGTTAACATAATGACAGTTCACTGCGTATATATATTAGAAAACTTGTGGTATGTACATAAAAACATTGACTCTTTTAATAAAAAGAGTGAATGTACATAATATAACTTACGAAACAAAAACAAACTTGTTGTAAATTCTAGTAGGCTGCATAAAATTAACAACTCATTTAAGGGTAACTGTATACGTTTCAATAATAAACTCCCACAAGACGTTCTAAAGATGTCAATTAATAACTTCAAAGTTTTTCTTAAAAGAAAGTTGATAAAAAAATCGTATTATAAGTTGCAAGATTACCTAGACGATAGAAACGCCTGGGAGTGAATTGCTCTAATTTGAATTAAAATATATTAAACTAATATGATATTGTAATCATGATGGTAACAAAAAAAAATTCCCGTCTGAGTTTGTTGTGGGTTCTTCTCGGATCAGGGCGCGAAGGAACCCTCGTAACTTTACATTTTAAGCTGTTCTTGAGTACCATCATCAGACGTATATTAGAATCAGAGTGTGGAAAAAAAATATAATTTGACGATTCAAAAGTGCTGTAATATGCCTACTTGAATAAAGATATTTTTGATTTGATTTGATTTGATATATGCAACAAAATGTATGGTGACCCTATAGTAGGTGCAACAGTGCAGTTGTTTACAATCCGTGACCCGCTTATCCAAGGCATGTTGTTGCCCCGTCGCAGCCAACGTTACTTGATACCGTTTATGATTAACTGATCACTGCGTTATAGATAATGGTTGTACATTTATTTAAAATAGCGTGAATGTATTTCTGTATCAGTTTCTTTCATAGAAAAAATATGAGAGCCTGGATGATGACGGGTGGATTCTCGTTTACAAAAGTCGCGGGTTCCTTTTTTGGACAGACATCGCTAATAGTTTCTCTTTATAAAAAGTTACTGACATTAAAAAATAGTTGGTCTAGCGGTCTAGGCGTGGTGCTACTTAGAGCGATCCCCCTTGGGAGTTGAAGGCGGAAGTTCTCGCAGCTTCTTATCAGTACAGAGTAGCTTCGAGGGCCAGAGGGGAACCACCTGACGCCGACGAGGTCAATATTATTGCTGACAGAGCCTTCATTCAATCATGGAAGGAAGACCTCGGGTCCCCAGTAGCCGGTGGGGTCATAATAACGGCACTCCGCCCTCACTTGGAGCAATGGCTGGGTAGACGACACGGAGTGCTTTCCTACCGCTTGGTGCAGGTGCTAACAAGTCATGGATGCATTGGAAAACAGCGCACCATACGATGGCCGAATGTCCTGCTTGGGGACCTCAGCGTCATCTTCTGACGTCGCAGATCGGTGCGGACCTCTTGCTGGCAAGTATTACTGGTTCAATGCTTGTCAATGAGCGCTCCTGGAATGCTGTTGCCATCTTCCGCGAAATTATCATTTCGTTAAAGGAGTTACGGCACGGAGGGAGAGGGCGAATGCAGCTGAAACACAGTACCCCCGACGGAGGGGAATAGGAAACAGGAGACGGAGGTTTATTAAGCTCGTCCCCTATAGTGCACTTAGAGCCGGCTTCATTTGGAGGGGCCAGAATGGAACGCCACAACGAACCTCTGGTCTTTCTATTCCTAAATATCGAGCTTACATGCTTAATTGTTTATTTTCAATTTATGGTGAGGAAACTTGCACATCCCAGAAGCTCTTTTGGGGTGTGTAGCTTGTAGCTTGCCAACCCACAGTACAGCAGCGTGGTGGGTTTACGCTCTAAAATCCTCATTCCTATGAGTGAGGAGGCCTGTCCATAGCAATGGGACTTTAATAAGGTGCTATTTACCATGCCTTATGTATATAATACACCAATATTTATCTACCATGTCCTCAATAGACTTTGAAACCATACGATGATAATAGATTCACTAGCTTGTGCCTGCTTATGTTGATTTTCAAAACCTTGATATATTCTTCTTTTGTACGTGTGTATTTTAATAAACTGATGCTGGGCCGATATTGATATGCTTTTTATGGGTTACCGTGGATTAAAAAATGTTTTACATTGAATTTGATCTTGACTCGACTAATACATTAAGGCGGCTTAAGAATTCTAAAGCGTCAGGATTTGAAGCTTAATCTAATCACGCCGCAGACTTGACTTGCTATACATATCCCAGAACTATTTCCGGGAATTTCAGGTTTCCTCACGAAGGTTTCTTTACGGAAAAGATGAATTTAGAGTAACAATAAGAGACATATATTTTAGGAAAGTAAGAGCTTCCATAAGGTGAAGTATTATACAAACAGTACCTAAAGTTACCTGCCTAATCCTCCATCGCGACGCTCTAAACAAGAGCCCACCAGTCTAGCCCTAGATCTATCAATCAATTTCATCTGATCAGATCATCAGTGTGAAACGGCTTTAAACTCGAAACTTTTTAATCAAAAAAGCTGACTACTAAACCAATGAGGCCGTTATCTTGCTAATATAGAAGAGATACAGCCGTATATATGATTTATCTTACCGGGAAACGATAAATTTGGCTCGCAACATAACCGGTAGAGCAATAATTACCCGAGGCCAATGTAACCATTAAACTAGACCTAACACTTGAAAGCGAGAAAAGGCAAGAATACATACTACTGCACTACGCACTTTAGATATAGGGGAGAGTATAGATATCTTTATTTTGTACGTTTACATAAGGAGATGAATACCTTTGCCACTTACAGAAATGTCAAAATACACAATTCTATACTTTACACGCTGTCATATAGGTGTAAATACAGGGGAAATTATCTTACTCGGTTGAATACATTCAAGAATACAGACCTGGACCTTGTACGCTTCTATATATAAAAGATTGCTTTCTATATCTTGTACCTTGCACGCTTACCTATAAGCGAGATTTTTACTTATATGCGAGATTACTCATACTTGTAGTTTTCAGGCTTACTTATTACACAGATTACACATACTTGCAGACTTACTTATAAGCGAGATTACACATACTTGTACCTTGCAGGCTTAATTATTAGACAGATTACACATACTTGTACTTTGCAGGCTTAATTATTAGACAGATTACACATACTTGTACTTTGCAGGCTTACTTATTAAAGAGATTACACATACTTGTACCTTGCAGACTTAATTATTAAACAGATTAGACATACCCGTACATTGCAGGCTTACTTTTTAAAGAGATTACACATACTAGTACCTTGCAGGCTTAATTATTAGACAGATTACACATACTTGTATCTTGCATACTTACTTATAAGCGAGATTACAAATACTTGTACGTTGCAGGCTTAATTATTAGATAGATTAGACTTACTTGTACCTTGCAGGCTTAATTATTAGACAGATTACACATACTTGTATCTTGCAGACTTACTTATTAGATCGATTTCACTTACGTGTACCTTGCAAGCTTACTTATTAAAAAGATTACACGTACTTGTACCTCGCAGGCTTAATTATTAGATATAACACTTACTTGTAATTTGCAGACTTAATTATTAGATATAACACTTATGTACCTTGCAGACTTAATTATTAAACAGATTACACATACCCGTACATTGCAGTCTTAATTATTAGATAGATTACACATACCTGGACCACGCTTATTTATAAAAGACATTATAATTGCACTTTAATATAAAGCCAAGCAGTATGTGCTACGTGTGTGTATGTTTGTATCACCCTGTTATATTTCCAGGAATACATATCTAAGTACGTTGCACGTTTTTATACAGACAAGAACTTCATTTTACACGCTTATTTGCAAGATTACATTCAAAGGAATAAATTAACCAACATTTGGACTGGAGGGAAGTTGCGGTCTTTATTTTAATACCACAAAAATAATTTGCGATTAATCTAATGTTGTGAAACGGTATTTTAGCAAAATTATATGGATTTAAGCGTATAATACATTGAAAATTTTGCAAACTAGCATATACCGGAAAAAAGTAGTAATCGATATAAATAAAATGATTGTTTTTATTTTTATTGTAAGAGTAACCGTTATCGTGGTTCACGGGTTACATTAAACATACTCTGTGACGCAAATTCCGTATGATTTATGTGCATGTTATATATAATATTAATATCATCTGAACGCAATAAACATTAATATAGGTCCTATGAGATTCCTCCTATTGCACTTAACGTAATCCCACCTAATGGTAAGTGATGCAGTCTAAGTGTTAGACTATAGATAGTTGGATGACAACACTGTTATCTCTGAAATGTTGGAAACTATTGAGTAATACAATGGCAACACTTAAAAGTAATAAAAACATTGTGCAATGTTACAAAATGTTATGCAATACGAGGTAATTTTAACGGACGGAACAATTTTGTGACGAGCTACCTTTTGGAGTAGTTGTTTTAAAGAGAATTAGTGCTAAATTGTAAAAAACACCAACTTTAACTAGCAACTCTTATTCTCTCCACTATTTAAATACACACAATTTGCTAATAACTACTTCACTATATGAATTTATACAAATTAGCACAACTTCTCTTAAAGCAATTGCTTCACGATACACAGCTCGAAAAATCTTCTTCATCTTAACAAAATTGTTCCGTTCGTCAAAATTACCTCGTATTGCATAATATTTCGTAATAATGTACAATGTTTTTGAGTTTTTTTAAGTCTTGCCCCTATAGTACTCAATAATTCCCAACATTTCAGAGCTATCAGTGTTGTCACCCAACTATCTCGTCTTTGTTTAACGCTGGGAAATGCCTTTATGTACCTCGATAAGAGTAAAATCTTATCGGGAGTATGGGACTCGCTGGTAAACCAGAATACCCACTAAAACCCAGCGATACCCTCCGCATCCCTTTGTAGAGCACCAGACGATCGGTAGACGCAATCTACCATCGCACTCCGGAAGATTCCTCTGGGAAACTTAAGAAGAAGGAAGGAGAAGCGCAAATTTACGCCTCCGACCTACCAAACTCCCGCGCCGAAGTAACGGAGCGTCCACAGCGTTCTCCCTGAGCCTCTCATGTGCGTCCTTCAGAGAAGTAACACTTTCACAGAAGAAGGCCACTGCCCTCTACTCCTTATCACTGGTGAGTATTGCGCCAACTATGGCCCTCCAACGAAAGGTTTCCTCCGACCAACGACGTCAATAGATGTGGTTTTGGAACGTTTTTTTTGTTTTTCACCAAGTTTCTGCTGATAGGCAGGTTACTAGCCATAAGCGCAGACCTTAACACATCAGAATATACAATTTCCTATCTTTATCCTACCGAAACGACCAAACCTGGGACCAATTAGTAAAAAAAGAAACACACATTTTAATTTGAATATGTACAGTCAAAACTTTCAATTACAGACATAACATATTATTACAACAAAGTCCCAGTTCATTGAAAACATCAGATAAAGAGGTTATTATCATTTTAACGATAACAAATTAAATCTTGAATGCTTCGTTAAAGCTCAATCTGTTATTAAGTAAAAAATAAGTAGTCCATTACCTTCGCACTGCTGAGCAAGGGCCTGCCTCTTTCATAGGAGAAAGGGTTTTAGAGTATAGACCCACCATGCTATTCCACAGACAACCAGTTGCTAATTGTGTGGAAATTATAAAAACTAGAGAAATATTCGATATACAGAACACCTTTTCCATTTGTTTTCATGTAAACATCATCTATACTTACATTCTAAAGTTGAAGAGTTAATCTGTTTGCTTCAACGTGCATATCTCAGGAACTACTGGGTCGATTCAAAAAACTCTTTCAGCATTAGATAGTCCATTTATCGAGAAGGCTATCGGCTATATATCATCGGACTAAGACCAATAAGAGCGGTGCAGCAATGAAGAATGTTTCAAAATCGGGGTCTGTTTTCTTTGTAAGAGCTTCCGCTGCGTGCGCTACGTCACCGGTTAAAGTATCGCAAAAATCTTGTATGACAAAATTGTTCCCCTTTAAAAGTTCTAAAAAAAAGTCTGGGACAGCATTAGTCTATCTTTCAAGGTTGGCTCACTTAGGGTAACCAAATATGCTCCTTAAACTAGTAATATATTTTAAATAATATCTATAATTATACGTTTTTGTTAAGAGAACTTATGATGTAGTAAAGTTTAATTAAGTAAAAATCCCAAATGTAACTAGTAGACCATCTTGTCTTTATATAAAATAGCTATAAACATATAAACATAATTGTTTACCTTAATTTTATATTAAATATAATCGCAGATAAACATAAAATTTAATAATACCGCTTCCTACTTTATAAAATCTAGTAGAAAACCTGATTATAAGATGTTTTTTTACAAAATATGTAACATATTATATTAATTCAGGTATATTTTTATCGATTATGTAATATTTGATGATGTAATTAAAACAGTACATACACGTTTAACACAGTTATTTGTTTCATAAAACAGCACTGGTTCTCAAAGGTGCCAAAAAACTTTATACTCATTATAGAAAGACTTCAAACCATTTATGACAGTTTAATGAATTCATTTTAATGAATAAACTGTATTAACGTCAAGAATCATTCGCTAATAGATAAAAAATTAAATTTAAACTTGGATATTTACATAAGTAATAAAGTATTTTGTTAACAATTGAATATTTTAACTAGTTATTTATCGGAAGAATGTGAGTTAGTCATAAACGTATATACATAAAATGGCTGATCTGACAGAGACAAAGAAGGAACAAGTTTGCCTAGCATAAAAAGGATTATATTGAGCGAACTTTAAAACTTAGACCTATGCTGTCTTTGACTCTTTTTTAGACCTTTTAAATGGGAACAATTCTGTGATACATTGTTTTTGCGATACTTTGACCATTTATACAGCGCACGCAATAGAACCTCTCAAAGGGAAAAATACCAATCTAGAAACATTCTTCATTGGTGAACCGCTCCTATTAGACTTAGCGTGATAATATATAGCCTATAGCTTTCCTCGATAAATGGGCTATTTAACACTGAAAGATTTTTTAAAATCAGACCAGTAGTTCCTGAGATTAGCTCATTCAAGGTAAAAAACTCTTCAACTTTATGTTAGTATAGATTTTTCTATACGTGTGCATGTTACTGAAGACATAAATTGTTTCCTCAGATTTTTTTGAGAACTTTGTGAACTTAATAAAAGTTTAAACGGATTCCCCCATGATTGCACTGGATCGGGAATTAGCTAGTAGTCGTATAAAATATAGAAATATTTTTCAGTGGGATAAACGCATAATATAACTAAATTATATAAGTAACTTTGGGCAACTGTGTTATAGTGTGACAAATATGTCTTTTTTATATGCACTACAATATAATTATTAAGGCTCTGTCCTCAATTTGTTGATTTATTATCAGATAAGATATGTTTTATAATATTGTTTTCATACTGTCACTTAGTTTATTATATATACAAAAGAATTTATATACACACGAATTGTGGTGTCATATTTTTACATATATTCATATATATTTGTAAAAGTACATATATTTGTGAGTTATATATTTCATTTCCTGATAACTTTTTAACATCTGTACGGAATCAGATGTATATTTTTTTTTTTCGAACTGTGTTTAGCTGTTAGCCCTACTGGCTTTTACAGCGTAACCGGGAGAAGGACGGGCTCTTAAGGAGGCCGCCACATTTCGAGTGCGAGCCCTGAAAAGGGCTCGCTCTCCGGGGAAACGCCGCTCCAAGGGCGTCTCCTGCGAGACCGAGCCTCGGCTTGGAGCGACGTTATCGCTGAAACATCACCTGAAAAGGAAGAATCAGAAGCGCCCCCGGGAACGTGGGTGAAGTCCACGTCCGGGTGACGTCAGAAATCGGGGACCTCGACTCCGCCGGCGGAATCGCTGTGTAACGTTTGTGTATGTGTCTGTCCCTACCTGGTAAGGTAGATTGTCGATAGTTATCGTATCGTCGGGGTCGTTAAGGACATATTTAGGCCGTCTCTTCCTAGGCGGAACGTTAAGACGGATCCTATAAGAGGACGCGTTAACCACTAGTGGGTTCCTATGATTTATGGCTCTCTCGAAATAATTTTCGGAGAGCTCTTTAAAATAACTCTTTATCGTGGGGAGTTCTAAGTCCCTATGTAGATCGACATTTCGGACGTACCAGGGGCATCCCGTGGCCATCCTCATGAATCTATTTTGCAGCGTCTGCAGACGGGCCAGTCTATAGGCTGGCACGTGTGCGAAGACGATGCTGGCGTACGATATGATGGGGCGGATGCAAGTTTTGTAGAGTGTCACCTTGTGGCGAAGTGACATTTTACTTTTCTTGCAGATGAGAGGGGATAATCTACCAAGCACAAACGCGGCTCTGCCACGAACATTGCGAATGTGCTTACTAAAGTTCATGGCTTTATCTAGGGTAACTCCAAGATATTTGGCTTCTTTACTCCATGGGATGTCCATGTCGTAAAGCTTAAGAGATGTATATGGTATCATCAGAATCCTTATTAAATCAATTCTTAAACAATTTTATTGAATTAATATTAATATGAGGGCAATAAGGCTTTATTTTATGTTTTTTTTTTAATCTTTAATTATACCTCTTGCATAATAAATTTACTTAACCTTGACTATAGCTTATTCCGTGGGAAAATGGAGTAAATCCGTTCTTAATGAGTAAAAATATCTTCATAGAAGTCACTTCACAAATTTTTAAGGTAATCAAGCAATTCGTTCTGGAAATCTCGTGAGGGATTAAGGCATCGTTTGTTGCTTATATATACTAAAACCTCCTTCGCATTATTGCATTTCCAATTACTCTTTCAAATGATCTTGTAAATAATAGTTTAATACTGCTTCTGACAGATCTTTACTTTAGGGAACCTATTATACATACAAAAAGCACATTGCAAGCTTCAAAATGGCAGTGCTTCTCCCATCGCCGCGCTCGATGTGTTACAATCTTTATTTAACGTAATAAATTCTTTGATCCTTTAGCTATCCAATGGCGAAATTAAATTTCGGATGGAAGTGATAGATATGTAGCTACAAAACCAAACTGTATCTCACGATTTTGTTACCATTCGGTTTATTTTTAAAATGCGTATTTAAAGACGTATTCACGTCAGAATGATTGTAACCTTTTTACCCAGTATATGTGCATTGAATATCTGTTACCTTTACCAAATTCTATTCAAAAGTTACTTTAAAAATTGTTTTTATAAACAAAAGATTTAAAAAACTGGGTTAAGCACCGCTAAAAGACCCTGATCAAACTTTGCAGTGAAGCTTTGCCTTTTATTGGAATCAAACTTTCTCAGTAAAGCAATGATTCGGCCCTAAATAAATAAGTACCAGTTAAACCTTCAATTTCGCATCCTTTGTAGGTCCTGACGACCTATTTTAACGAAAGCGTAGCGTGACCCACTTTCATTATTCACCCGATATTGGAGTTTTTGAGATAACTCTGTGATTGCTTTGACCAGACTTGGGTCATGTAATCTTGAATATTTCCGATATTTATACAGGAGCGAGAAATCTAGACTATGAATAAATTTAATGGATGTCTATGTTTCCCTTATAAATAGAGTGATTATTGAAGAAGCTTTACGTAAATTGCTTGAAATATAACAAAAATCAAGCCAACTGGAAGCTTTCATTGAAAACACTGCCTAATCTCTTAGAGATATAACAAAATAATGTATCGTAGGAAAATTCCTCGTTTATAGATCTACAAAAATAAAAATTTTAACAAAAAAAGAACCGCCTTCAAAACAAATTCTAACAAATATTAATATGCTCTAAAAAGTAAAAAAAAATAGAGTTCTTCGTATTCTTATATTCGGAGTATAAGGTAGGTGTTTCCCTTAACTTGGCAGTTCCGGCGCGGCTCACACCTATACCTATATGTGTAGGTACCTTGGCTGACACCGACTCCAAATATAAGAATACGAAAAACTCTAAAAAAGACTACGCAATTATTTATAATATTAGTTTTATATGGTAATCGAGCGCAAAACTAATACGTAAAAGTTCCCTTCTCCCCCCGCCCCTCGACCCTGCTACCACCGCTTCGCACGTAATACACCTTATAATATTGCAATGCAGCAACAAACGTAAGGTCATTGCCATTTGATTACAAACAGTTATTTATTTTGCCAAAAATCGCACCCTTACTGTAAGCCGTTGAGGAGTTCCATTGATCGTCATATTTAGCTACGACAACTACTTGACTATACCGATGTTATGGTAGGTGATTCAAATATCTGGATAAACTATAAAAGATTTTGTCGAGTATAGTTCATTTGCTCCAAGGAATTGAAGAGTTCCGTCACTATGTCAAGGAATCCATCATCACAACCTAACCAAACTATCATAAAACAACCCTTGAAGTATATTCTTTCTAATAAAAAAAAGAATAATCGAAATCGGTTGGTGTGATCGTGAGTTATTCATCCATTAGTCGCGCACAATCTTACGGCAAATTAATGCCGGTAACTCAACGGTTACTCTTTGACATACTTCAAAAAAAGGAGGAGGTTATCAATTCGCCTGTATCTTTTTTTATGTTTGTTACCTCATATCTCCCAACTGGGTGGACCGATCTTAATGATTTATTTTTAAAATGAAAGATGGTCATAGGTTCCAATTTTTTTAAAAACCAGTTCTGATGATGGCATCTATGACAAAACCAGATAAGTCTTAAATTTGCGTAAGCATGTGCCCGACACATGGACAAATAACTCAAGATCACGCCAACCAAATTCGATGATTCCTTTTTTAATAAAAAGGATATATTTCAAGGGTTGTTTTGTGATAGTTTGCTAAGGTTCTGATGATTGAATCCATGACAAAGTGACGGAACTCTTCAATTCTTAGGAGCATATCAACGATACTCGGCAGAATCTTCTATAGGCTATCCAGATATTTGAGTTGCCTACCGTAACTTCGGTATGGTCAAGTGCTAATCGTAGTTAAATATGAAGATTAATGGAACTCCTCAACGGCTTACAGTAAGGGTGCGATTTTTGGCAAAATATATAATTGTTTGTAATCAAATGCCAATGACCTTACGTTTGTTGCTGCATTGCAATATTTAAAAGGTGAATTGTGTGTGAAGCGGTGGTATAAGAGGTTCGGGTTCGATCCCGGATGTGACGATATTAATGTAAATTTATCTTTCTAAAGTTGTTTCATTTAAACGGTGTTATCTCATGCGTTTTAGGTGTACATGTATTGAGACAAATTTGTTAGTTTACTTCAGATTCACTAAAAATAAAAAAAATAAATGTAAATTTTAACAAAAAAAAGAACCGCCTTAAAACAAACTTACAAAGACATTAACATTAATATGCTATTAATATTGTTATATTCGGAGTCGGTGTCAGCCAAGGAAGATGTTACCCGGGTGTCCACTTGGCAGCTCTCGCGTTTCTCCCACCTATAGCTATATATGTAGGTACCTTGGCTGACATCGACTCCGAATATAACAATACCAAGAACACTATAAAAAAATACGCAATTATTTCTTACTTTTTAGAGCATATTAATGTATTTGTAAGCTTGTTTGGAAGGCGGTTCTTTTGCTGTTAAAATTTTTATTTATTTAAATATAGTTTTGTATTTTACAATGTGTAATATTTTGCTTATGTCTGAAACTGGAATCAAATCCAAATATTTTTATCGCTTGAATGATCTTCATCATTGTTATCAATCAACATTATCATTTGCCTATTGTAAAAGGATGTTTTAGATATTACTTAAAAGTAAGTAGCAGCCCATTAACGTCCCACTGCTGGGCACAGGCCTCCTCACTCCAAGGAGCGAGGGTTTCTAGAGCATAGACCCACCACGCTGCTCCACTGCGGATTGGCAGGCATAGTACACAAGTGCACTCTCTATTCCTTCACTCTCATAGTCCGGTGTGACGGGAATCCTACACGACCGGAGAGAGTACAGGCGCAGGACCGACGGCTTAACGTGCTCTCCGAGGCACGGGGGTGGATCACACCGCCAACTTCCCAATTTCGGGCAAATATTGACAAAATCTTAACAGAAAACTCAATATTGGTTTTTGAATTGGCCCGACCCGGGACTCGAACCCAGGATCTCATGTCTGTAGTCGAACATGCTAACCACTAGACCAATGAGGCAGTATTAATATTTCTTAAAATTATATGAAAATCCCAAACAATCCGTTTTGGTATCTTATTAAAGATAAGTATGCTTAACCTGACTAATAATTTATGAACCTTCTTCAATTTAACATATGGCATTACAACTTTTTATTTCTTGTATTAAAGTTATGAATTTGCTCTTTTTTGCTGTATGAGTAAATATTATTAAAGATATATAAAATGTTATTCAATATATATTGCGATGGTATAATATACTAAATATAAATATATTATTTGTCATTTCCGAAGTGATATTAACTTACAAGATTAACATCAGGATGAATAGATGGAATTACAGATATATGTATATATTTATTTATGTAATTATTTGTATGTACAAGTATATGTATGTATTTACAATATTCTGTATATATCTACATATTATTTTTAGAAATTGCATTTCTTCTTTCTTCTTCTTTCTATTCATTTACACACACCACTTACCTTCTCTCTCCTTTCTTTGACGGGTTCCAGGATTGTCTGGAAGAGATCGCTAATGAGCGATAAGACCGCCCAATTGCACACTAAAAGTACCTTATACTGAGTATTTCTAGCGTGGTGTTCAATGAAGAATATTATCTATCTATACTCTAATATTCATGCGAAACCGGGATTAGTAGCTAATATTACATAAAGTATGAAGTAAAATTGCAAACATAATTCAGACACATAACAGACTCGATGGCTAATGGCAGCGGAACAACATTCATAAAAGATAAGATAACATTTTATACACACAATGAAGTATGTACTATTTTGGTGTATGAGTAGCAGAGATAATAGAGGCTCGGGTGAACACGTAGTCACACATATAAATAACACTGAAATGTCTGTTTGTAAATCAAAACACAGACCAAATGCTTATTAATATTGTTAAAGAAATCAAAGTGTTCGCGTGCCTGCTTATTGTGGTTAATCTGAAAAACGGCTGAGCTGATTTTAATGACACTTGCACAACAAATAGCTGCTGTTATAGGGAAAAATATCAGCCACTTTTAAGGCATATCCAATGAGAATTAAATGTTCCTTTGATACCACATATCTCGGACACGACTTGACGGTTTTGATGCGACTTTAACTTGCTCATAACATAAGATGCCTTTTAAACTGACATTTGACGGATTAGATAATAATATAATAACAAAATCTGTCTCCAATATATCTGAAGGAACCCGAATAAATACTTATAATAGTCCTATACAGATGTGCATATTGCAAGATGCAATTGTACGGATAAAATTAAACAAAATAGTGCATTTGTTGTTGTGAAAATGTTCTAAAATCGTTGTTTTTTATGGATAAATAACAACAAATTAGTAATCTCCATTATAAACTTATCTAGTTCAAGAAATACTGTAGCACTAATGACACCTTTGACGATGGGACGGAAAAAAATCGATTCTGATTAAAAAGACAACAACAACAACAACAAAATACTTTATTGCACAAAAATTGAGTCTAACATATTTTACGAAAAAAAAAACACTTATTAATGTTCATTGGCGGCCTTATCACTTCAAGTGATATACGGGAAGGATAGAAAGGAGTGGATAACTTGTTATCACTGCGCGACTGAAGACGAGAAGGATAAGAGAAGTCGTGACCGAGGAAGGAGAAGCGGTTTTTAAGATATACAGAGGAGGCGTAGAGCATGAAAGTTACGTCTATCTATTATCGTCAACCATTTCAGCTGCAGGCGGTACTGGGTGATGTGGTCAAACTTTCCTAAACAACCCATAGATAAATCTTATTACTAGATTTTGCAGACGCTCCAACTTTTTATGAGAAATAGTGGTAAGTCCAGGTACCAAGTATCTGCATAATCAAGTATAGGTAAGAAAAGGTAGTTGGCTAGGGTAATTTTGGTTTTGATGGTAAGGAAATTTTTCCACCGTTGTAGTTTCCCAAGTACCGCGAAGATTCAGCGACTGACATGCGTGATATATGGAGACCAGGACAAAGTTCATGATAATACCCAGGTTTTTGACCGAAAGAAATGTTTTTAAAAACGTTTTATTAGCATTATTTACGCTCCATCTTGTTAGTACAGCAAAATGAAAGGTCAGTTTCACAAAAAACATATTTCTAAAAAAACCAGCAATTAGTGGTGGTCGTTGACCCGAGCTTTTTTGTTTTCACGCTGGGATATGCTTTTACGCACTCCAATCAGACCTAAAATGTTATAGGGCAAGCCAAAAAACCCAGTAAAACCCAGCGAAGGTCTTCACATCCTTTTATCGAGCAACAGAGGAACCGTAGACGCAATCTACACTGGGACCCCGGAAGATTCCTCTGGGAAACTTATGAAGGAGAAAGGAGAAGTGCAAATCGACACCTCCTACCTCCCAACCTCCTGCGCCGTGGTAAAGGAGCACCAACAGGGTCCTTCCTCTGCCTCTGATGTG
This sequence comes from Elymnias hypermnestra, assembly GCA_015832385.1. Lineage (NCBI taxonomy): Eukaryota > Metazoa > Arthropoda > Insecta > Lepidoptera > Nymphalidae > Elymnias > Elymnias hypermnestra. The sequence continues at coordinate 226,711 of JACTOM010000093.1, forward strand.
CTACCTTAAGCTAAATAGTTTCACAGAAGGAAGCCATTGCCCTCCACTCCCTATCACCGGTGAGCATTGCGCCAAATGCCTTCTAGCGAAGGTTACTTCCGACTAACGTCGTCAATAGATGCCGCTGGGGTACCCACGCTGGACATTCTGCCAGAGTATGTTGCATTGAATCCACAGGTACATCACACTCATTTCCTACTGGCAAACAATCTGACGCAGGTATTTGCCAAAATAACCAAGCCCAGTCAGCACCTGTACCAGCTTGTAAGAGAAATCTCCGTACCCTTAGACAACCAATTCTCCAGATGGGGCCGCATGTGGGAGATCCAAGATCCTCATGCCAACTCTAGATCAGTACCCTCTCTGCTAAAGCCCTGATCCTCCATTAACTAATTTGAATAGAATACATAGGAATCACTGCCTTACTGCCTCACTGCCTCATTGGTCTAGTGTTAGCATGTTCAACTACAGACATGTTGGTCCTGGGTTGCCGTCACGTCGGACTATGAGAGTGAACGAATACAGAGTGTGTACTATTCCTGCCAAACCGCAGTGGAGCACCGTGGTGGGTCTATACTCTAAAAACCCTATAGCATTTGAGCGACGAGGCCTGTGCCCAGCAGTGGGACGTTAATTGGCTGCTACTTACCTTTTTTTTACATAGGAATATCTATACCACTAGTTTTAGGAACATTCCTTGAAGTATTTAAAGGTTTTCAGTTAAAAAAACTCTAAACACGAGCTTTTTTATTTACTGTGAATTAACTAGAAAGTTTCGTAAAGGCTCGAGCAAACCTTTAGGTTATACAAACATTGAAAGGCCGGCAATGCAAATATAAACAAACGTACCTAAAAATACATCTGATATACTACGTATTTACGTGGGTATGTACAAATAAAACCCGGAAAGTTCATTAGCTGTTCCTCGCAGACAATTCGGCAACACTTAAGCGCCCACTCTACGTCTCTAGACACGACTAGAGACTGTTCCAGGCGTTACCCATCTATATTTATACTAGCTTTTACGTCATTGTCATGAGAAGTTTCATATAAACACGCCTTTCTACTATTTTACTCCATAAAAAAAATCCTGTTTTTAGCTAGATGCCTGATTTTACCTTCTTAAATAAGATTTATCTATATTCTTATCTTCTTTCTATGTTATCCTTACCCCAATAAGATAAATTAGATAAATACGTGTACTTTAATCTATATATATGTCGGAGAATAAGAGAGAAGGAAGCATAAATCATAGAGGCGTAGGGTTCTCCGCCGACATCTTCATTAATGGCAACAATAATTAAATTTTCTATACTGTGGGCGGCAGTGGGTATTGTTGGTGTAATCAAACACTTTATTAATTAACTCAGATTATAATGTCCAATCACTTAATGTTCCCGGTATCAATTTACATAAACTCATTAACAATAATAGCTAGGAACGCGACTGTTTCAACAGTCTACCGCTCTGGCGGATCATCACCCGAGAACTACCGAGAGACCGGAATGCCACTATTGACTTTGTCAATATGAATGGGTGTCAGAAGGGGCCTCATAGCGGTCTTGGCTTTCAGTGCTCATAGTGGGCTTTATAATTACAGGGATTTCAGAACTCGAGCATAATTATATTCTCCATCGTCTTATTATACTATCAATTCACAATTTTACACATAATTGATGAAGTAAACTTGATAAAGAGCCAATACGTTAGCACATTTACTACTTTACTCGGGGTTACCCGCTATTATTTTTATAACATTTAACATTATCAATTGTATAATTTGCTTAATTTACAACTAAATTAATTCATAATCATCACGCCGTCATATAAATCAATTGCTGTTCGTTAGTCTCGTTAATGTCAAACGTTTAATGATCGTTCAGAAATCAAATAAAATTTAAAGGAATACTTTTGTTTTTTTTTTTCTTATATATTAACTATAATATTTTACGGTATTTGGCGGAAATTTTAGTGCAAAGGTCGCGTATTTTTGAATACGATTTCGTTTTGTTCCGGTTAATTTTTGATCACATTTCTTACTGAAGTTGAATCAATTATCATTCAGTTTTTTTTTTTATTGATACTGAGGCGGTACGAAGTTTACAGTTAATATAATTGCAAAAATGCCATGAAATTTTGCCAAGAATATGAAAGTTTTATAAAAAAATTAATTTACCGAATTGACTGAAAAGTGACTTAATGCTGAGATTATCAGTCTTGACTACAACCTCATTTGATAAGTTACAATCAACATTTGGACTCCTCCTTTACTCTCTAAATCCTATTTATATAATAAACTAGCTGGTTCGACAGATTATGTTCTGTCTTGACTATTATAGTTTAATACGGATTGCTTTTAAAAATCTTAGTGTTTATTCTATTATTCTAATTTAGCCACAACAGCAACACAATCGAACATGGAAAAGGTAAAATGTTGCAATCACTTAATGAATGCCGTTGCATAATATGTTCATATTATTATTAACCCTCAGTGCCTGAATACCAAGTCTTCGAACAGTGCGTGTTGCCAGTGATGACATACGGTTCTGAGACGTGGTCGCTGACTATGGGCCTCATGCGGAAGCTCAGACTCACTCAGCGTGCGACGGAGAAGGCTATGCTCGGAGTTTCTCTACGTGATCGAATCAGAAATGAAGAAGTCCGTAGTAGAACCGGAGTCACCGACATAGTCCTGCGAATCGCGTACCTGAAGTGGCAATGGCCGGGGCACATAGTCCGAAGGACCGATGGACGTTGGGGGCCGAAGGTGCTGGAGTGGCGACTTCGCACCGGACGGCGCAGTGTAGGCAGACCCCCCACATGGTGGACCGACGATATAAAGAGTGTCGCCGGTAGCCGCTGGAGCCAGGCGGCGCAAGATCGGGCCTTGTGGACGTCATTACGTGAGACCTATGTCCAGCAGTGGACGTCCATCGGTTGAAGCGACGACGATTATTATTATTTCAAAATTTTGGCATGACTGAGTGTCAGAACTGAGAACATATTTGCTCACAGCCCTATAAAACCGAAAATGGGTTTTTTATACCATTTGAGAATGATTACTGCGTCGATTCATAGAAGTCCCATTTTTAGGACAAAAAAGACAGCAGTTGTGCTTCGAACAAAAGAAGTGTTTTGCTTTGAAAGTTCACCAAACATTTGTATTTTTAAATTATATTTAACTTATAGTAAAATTAAATTTAGTTTTATTGGTTACGCTATACATGAGGCTGGTAAAATGTTATACGAATACTTAAACCGTTAATTTGAGAATAATTTTTTAGCTTCTGGCTTTACAGCAAATACAATTTCTTACGACGATATTTTGATTATTCATTTACAGCGCGATTTCTGTCAATCGCTGACATTTATGTCAAGGTTATATTAAAAAAAAGGTTTTATAGTCAAAAGCACTAAGGAGGTTATATTAGAAAAGTCACTATGGTATTAGATTTTCTTAAATTCTCTAAAGTTCCACGCAACTTTCTTAACTTTTTCTTTCATAGGAATTTTCTCCTGTTCTTAACCAATAAAAGAACAAAAAAATATCGTAATTGGTTCAGCATTTCAAACGTAATGCCGTAACATAGGAGAAAAGGGAATTTTATTATAAATAGACTAATAACTATTCTATTATAATAGACAAATAACAACTGCCTCATTTGTCTAGCGGTTACAGACTTGAGGTCCTGGGTTCGAGTCCCGGGTCGGGCCAATTGAAATATCAATATTGAGTTTTCTATTTAGATTTTCTCAATATTTGCCTGAAGTTGGGAAGTTGGCGGTGTGATCCACCCCCGTGCCTCGGAGAGTACGTTAAGCCGTCGGTCCTGCGCCTGATCTCTCTCCTGTCTTGTCGGATTCCCGTCACATTGGACTATAAGAGTGAAGGAATAGAGATTGCAATTGTGTACTATGCCTGCGAATTCGCAGTGGAGCAGCGTGATGGCTCTATGCTCTAAAAAACCCTCGGTCCTCGGAGCGAGGCCTGTGCCCAACAGTGGGACGTTAATGGGCTGCTACTGACTTGCTTTTAGACAAATAACAATGTGCTGTTTAGCTTCATAAAGTATTATAACCTGTTGGTACCTAAACAAATGTCTTGTTTTTACCAGACTTGCTTTATTTATCATCGTCTCCGTATTGTTTACAAACATACGCCATGTTACAGTGAAGTGGGCGCCGAATTGTCTGCAAACTGTAGCAATGCTTGGTCTTTAGGGTTGCTACAAATAATAATGAAAACTGACAACATTCTTCATGAAAGTTGCCTTAATAAGATAGATAGCAAGTAACTTTGAATCACCCAAACTGATCTGTCCCAAACTGAAAAAGAAGCTAAAATCTCCGCGATTTTTCATGATAAATCAATCAATTTTGCGTATTGTTACACGTGTATAGTTAAAATATTTATTTCTTATTTAATTTCATACAATTTTGAGCATTATTTTTATATATTTTAAAATAATTTTCAATTTTATTTCACATCCCAACGTTACGAAACATTTTATAGTCACCAGTGACACGAAATTGTTCGTAATAGTGTTGGAAACTTTGGTATCTTTAGAGATATAACAAAACAATATATAGTGAGATATTCCTCTTTTGTAGGTCTACAAAAAAACCTGGTTTGGTATTTGTCTATCTTTTAAGGACAGTTTACAATTCTCATTTTTTATCGTCTAAAAAATTATCACTCACAGTACCTTGATTAGTAATACAAACGGATAGTGTTAATTCTTATTTACTTAAACCCAAAATAAAATATTTGATTCGCAGTGTATGGAAATCTTATTTTGATGAGAGATCCAGAACGAAGGGGATCTGGTATAAGACCATGCAGAGCGAACCTCCGCGTATACCCTGGTTTGAACAAGCTTCTTTAAGTAGAAATCATGTTAAAGTAGCTTTCAAGTTGCGGTCCGGGCATTATTCCTCAAATAAATATGCCTATGTAATGGATAAAGCGACTACGCTGAACTGATTTCTATGCGATCAATTAGAAGACGTACAGCATCTTCTCTTGTACAACAATGAACGAAAGACAATCGCTGACAAACCGCTATGGTCTGAATTGTTTTGATGTTGGCCTACTGCAGAGCATTCTAACTAGTCCAACTTCAGAAGTAGCTCTAAAATTTTACAATATGATCGTAGCGATTATAGCGGTTATCAGTGATTTATATTAAAGTTAAGTTACGAAGGGACTGAAGTGTCTTGTGGACAAAAGTCCCTAATATCGTCTCAATTAAAAAAAATACATTAGTTACCTTTAGCATTTCATGTATGGTCTTTTACACCATGTAATTTGAATGAAAATCTTTTGAATTAATCCAAAAACACTTAACGTGCTCAAATATAGCTTTGCCAGGAGAGATCCTTGACTGGTGGGCTTCGGCCGTGGCTAGTTACCACCCTACCAGCAAAGACGTACTGATATACAAAGAGATCTGCGCTCCAGTACTTCATTAGAGGTGTGAGAAGATTAGTTGGGAAAAACTTGGCGGTGTAATCCACCCCTGTGCCTCAGAGAGCACGTTAAGCCGTCGGTCCTGCGCCTGATCTCTATCTCCGGTCGTGTCGGATTGCCGTCACGTCGGACTATGAGAGTGCAGGAATAGAGCGTACACTTGTGTACTATGCCTGCCAATCCGCAGTGGAGCAGCGGGATGGGTCTATGCTCTAAAAACCCTCTCTCATATGAACGAGGAGGCTTGTACCCAGCAGTGGGATGTTAATGGGCTGCTACTTACCTTTATCTTTTTACTACATTAGAGATCAATTGCCTCTTACCAGATAAACACGCTTCCATCTTAGACTGTATCATCACTTACCACCAGGTGTGCTCACAGGCAACTGCTAACCTATCAGCAATAAAGAAAATAATTCATTCTTATATTCCTAATGTTGCACATTAAAATATTTCAAGTAGTTACATTTCCATCTAATCCACTGGTTTGACTCAAGCTAATGTGTATCTACAAGAGATAAAGAATGTAGGCCTAATATAGTTTATTATCCGTGTAAAATCAGGGTGCAAAATACTAGCTTTCCGTCCCGACAATAATTTCATATGAGTAGTCAGTTGATAGAAACATATAACACAGTGATTCAAAGCAATATACGTGTAAAATTTTAAACTGTTTCATCATTCTAGACAGGGCTTATTCACCAATGAAAGTTAAACTAACTTACTCATTACAATGATGAAATATGTCATAATTTACACCCTTTTTAATGCGGTTTAGTGAATCATTTTAATAGTTATAGAATCGATTTATTATTGTTAAATAGAGTTAATCATCTTATCGAACAAAAACTTACAGGACTACAATTATATAGCAACCATTTCTATTCCTCTTTCCATACCAAAAATTATAGTAATCTATCTTTGAAAGATAGATACATGCCATGCTTTTATTATAAATAATATATTTAGTATTGTTTTCTATGAAACTTTCCAAGTGGATAGACATATTCGGACTCTTCCAAATATTATAATATTATTATATTTATGTAATTATTTGTATGTACGAGTATATGTATGAGTTTTTGTACGTCGTCGTCGTCGCTTCAACCGATGTACGTCCACTGCTGGACATAGGTCTCACGTAATGACGTCCACAAGGCCCGGTCTTGTGCCGCCTGGCTCCAGCGGCTACCGGCGACCCTCTTTATGTCGTCGGTCCACCTTGTGGGGGGTCTCCCTACACTGCGCCGCCCGGTGCGGGGTCGCCACTCCAGCACCTTCGGTTCCCAACGTCCATCAGTCCTTCGGACTATGTGCCCCGCCCATTGCCACTTCAGGTTCGCGATTCGTAGGACTATGTCGGTGACTGTGGTTCTACTACGGATCTCTTCATTTCTGATTCGATCACGTAAAGAAACTCCGAGCATAGCCCTCTACATCGCACGCTGAGTGACTCTGAGCTTCCGCATGAGGCCCATAGTCAGCGACCACGTTTCGGAGCCTAGGTAGGTCCAATTTCGAGAAAGAGGTCAACCGCCGAATCCAGCTCGTTTGGGCAGCGTTCGGGAAACTACGCCAGATACGAGTATTTTCGTCCGATATCCCTCAGTGCCTGAAGAAGAAGCTCTTCGAACAGTGCGTGTTGCCAGTGATGACCTACGGCTCCGAGTTATTGTACGTATTTACAATATTCTGTATATATCTATATATTAGTTTTAGAAATTGTATGCCTATTTATTTATACACACCCCTTACCTTCTCTCTCCTTTCTTTGACGGTTTCCCTAACGCCAGGGTTGTCTGGAGGAGATCGCTAATGAGCGATAAGACCGCCCAATTGCACACTAAAAGTACTTTATACCGAGTTATTGTAAACCTATTTTTAGCGTGGTGTTCAATAAAGAATATTATCTATCTATCTATCTATTATCGTTTCAATAATAACCTATAAAAAAACATACCTAAACCTTCCTAATGAATCACTTTATCTATAACTGAAAACCTCATGAAAGTCTGTTCAGTAATTTACGAGTTTATCGCGTATAAACAGACAGACCGAGGACTTTGTTTTATAACACGTAAAGCAGTACATAGATCAATTTAAAGTTAATATATAAATAATATAAAAAAGCCATAGCCATTTTTATATTATTTTATATAGACATTTTAGTAATGCCACTTAATAAATAACTTGGATGATAAAAAAGCGTGGGATTAGATTGCTCTAATCTTAATAGAATAAATTACGATATTGTAATTGTGGGGATATAATAAAGTGACATCCAATTGAGTTTATTATGGTTTCTTCTCTTAACACAATCCCTCGTTACTGTATATTCGAAGTCATTCTTTAATATCTTCACTTCACTTACATCTACATTAATATTATAAAGAGGAAACATTTGTTTTATATGTATGCATGTATTTGTTACGTTTTCACGGAAAAACTACTGAACCGATTTCAAAAATTATTACACCATTAGAAAGCTGCATTTTCCCTGAGTAACAAAAGCTCTACTTCTTTTTCAAAAAAAATTAGGATCCCTAAGAAAAAACTCAATAATGAAACTCAAAGTGTGGAACAAAAAATCTGTTATGGCGTTCGCTTTGTAAAACTATTGAAGGACAATAGGACATAGAATGTATTAATATGTATAAAAAAGGCCGTGATATTATATGTCCAACTACTGTAGTCATGCCACTATAACTTCTTTTTAAATTCTATAATATTAAGACGGTTTCAATACCTGTAAAATACTTTTTGAATCATTAAAATCGGACATTCCATTCAAAAGATATAACTATATTAAAAATATAAACCTCTTCTCTAACATTATTGAAGATAGTTTTGAATTTTGATTTTTTGTTTTTATTTTAACAACTCATTATAATTAAGATAAAAATTACTGGACTGAGTTAAAAAATTCTTTCAATACCTGTAGAGTATTTTTAAATTTGCTAATGTCGGACATTCTACGTAGATGATGTTGCGAATTTAAAAATGTATTAGTTAGATACATATTCGTTGTAAAGTTAAATCTGTGTATTGATTATATTATTAACTAACAGACCCGACAGACTATATATCTATAGCTCTTACATTTTTGTGACTATTCAATTTGGTCGGGTTGTGACTATTCAATTGATTTTGAACTTTGTGCAGCGGTAATAATGTGCAAAATGACTCTTTGACGTTAGGAACACCTACATTGCTCAGACAACAGTGAGTATTTGTAATTTATTATGAACTTTATTGAATAGCAATAAAGGTCAAATTGACGTTTGTATGGGAACCAGAAAAGGACTGTTTTAGGGTTTTCCCCTGCAATTATTCGATCTTTTCTCGCCGTAAAAACCATCCTTGGACTTCTACGAACATTTAAAAAAAAGAATTGTCAAAATTGACCCAGGCGTTGTTGAGTTATGCGCTTACCAACACATTTTGTAATTAATTTTTATATTATAGAAGATTATAGATGTATGTGTGTATCTAATAATATGAAAGGAAGTAATTAAAAACTAAGTGAAGTAAGACTTTTAACAAATATAAATCTATAGGCAGACTGAAGAAAGAAAATATCTTTATTTATACATTATGCCATTATATTTAAATACGTTTTACGATACCCTGCGATGTGTGGCATAACGTAGAAAACGGACCCAGCTCAGCATTTATGCTGTACAGTCTCCAGACCATGCAGCGTTGATTTTCAGCTGGATAGTCCATATCCTGCGAGCCCGATACAATCATATACTTAGACTGCTAGTTAGAAATATTATGAAAACAATATTTGTCACAAAAAGAAAACTTTCCCGTTTTTATAACCAGCGATATTTCAAAACACATCGGCTATATTTCTAGAAAATATAACGATAAAACGGCAACGTCACATTGCATCGTTACGATACAAACCTAAATCCAACTAATCTGTGGCCAACTGTCACGTGTGAGTTTAATGAGTGGAAGATTTATGTAATACCTCGTGTTGTCAGCTTGTGCATTATGTATTCTACATAATCATAAATGCATTTTATACAGCCCTTAATACTATAGAAATAAGATCGGGTTTAGAGTGACACTTCGAAGTGAGCGAAGTAGGTCATGCGCCGTAACAGCTGATGGTCAACGCCCTCGAGGCTGAAGGGTCATCGAACCCGCACCCTTCGTGAATGAGAGGCAGTCTCTCCCTCCCTCTCTAGTAGCTTTTGTAAATAAATGTGCCATTATAGCACCTGTGAATACGTCACTTCATTCACCGCGTTCACTTTCGCAAATAACCGTATTGTTTAGATAGGAACCAATTTAATATTGATATATTTAACAATCTAGTTATTTACTAGCAATGCCCCGCGATTTTATACACGAAGATACCGATCACGTGGCAGTGGAAAATCTACTAAGTCTAGATTTATTTTTGTTACCATAAAAGTTTTATTTCAGTTAGTTTTTAATTACTTGCTTTCAGATTACTAAAAATCAAGATATTCTTTATTCAAGTAGGCTCAAAAAGCACTTTTGAATCGGCAGTCTGTCCGTTGGTAAGAAATCTACCACCGGTTCGGAAAGTTGAATCCGCTGAGAAGAAGCCGGCAAGAAACTCAACAGTTACTCCTTTAAATCATCAAGTCCAAACATCTTTGTCGCTTAAATTATCTTCAACATTATAATATGCCTTTTATAATAGGACATTGTTTAACATGGCTTCTTAAAACTATGTGGAGGCAAACCATGAAGTGATTCAGGTATCTCATTAAATATGCGTATGCTCAACCAGACAAATGACTTCTGAACCTTTTTCACTCTAAAATATGGCATCACAAGTTTGTGTTTATTTCTTATATTAAAATTGTGTGTTTCGCTCCTTTTGCTCTATAAATGAATAAAAAAATGTAAGTAGCAGTTCATTAACGTCCCACAATTGGGCACAGGCCTCCTCACTCATATGAGAGAGGGGTTTAGAGCATAGACCCACCACGCTGCTCCACTGCGGATTGGCAGGCATAGTACACAAGTGTACTCTCTATTCCATCACTCTTATAGTCCGACGTGACGGTAATTCGACACATGTATAAATGAATATTATTACGGATATATAAAATATTATTTAACATATATTGCGACGGTACTGTGAGAATTGATATTTCTTTGAATTGTTCTCTTAAGGAAACGCGAGATCCCAATTATGAGAGAGAGAATAATATATGGCACGTATTGCTCTTTTTTGTAAAATAAATCTAGTTTCAATGTCCTTACCCCATAACAGTATGCCTATAATAAGCGAAATACACCATTTTGGCACTTTCAACATCAGTGTATTACCTTAACAGCAAATGCAGATATCTGATCAATATACAGATTTTACTTTGCAACGAATATATACCTAACTAATACGTTTTCCAATTCGTAACATCATTAAATTTAAAAATACCCTACAGGTAATGAAAAATTCTTGTTTTAGAGGAGGTAATGATAGAATTGCTGTAAAGGCTCCATAAAATTGACAAGTCATTCAAGGGTAACTGTATACGTTGCTACAACAAACTCCCAGAAGAAGTTACATAGATGTTTCTGAATAAATTTAAATCTTTTCAATATCATTCTATAATTTGGAAGAATACCTAGGAGACCAAAAATGCTTAAGGAATATATATTTCGAATATCTTGTTATTCGGGCTAATAGTTTTAAAGATTTCGTAATGAGGTCTGAGGGAGTCGTAATGATAATTATGCAGAACAGTTAATTTGACACTCGTTGTCATTTGTTACATTTTTATATTTTGGTTTACATAGATATTTTTTATTTATTCAGAGATTATGAAGTTCAATCACATTATTTCTTAAGTACATAGTAATCTATGATGAATGACAAAACACTAAAGTTATGCTTTTTAAAAGAAATGAATCTATGATGACTGGCAATATTTTAATAGATGGGGAACAAGTGGAAGAGGTGAAAGAATTTGTATAATTGGGATCTACATTTACAAAAGATGGAGCATGTGAAAGTGATATTGAAAGGAGAGTAAATGCAGGGAATATGGTAAATGGTGCTCTGCACGCCTTTATGAATAGCCAGATGGTGACTCTCATAAATGCGTTAGAGATGAGAGTGTTGAGAAGCATGAGTGGATTAAAACTGAGTGACAGAGTAAGAAATAATGTGATAAGAGAACGTTGTGGTATAAAAGAAGACGTGGTGACTAAAATTGAGAGAGGTATGCTTAGATGGTTTGGGCATGTAGAGAGAATGAATGAAAGGAGACTGACAAAAAGGATTTATGAGTCAAGAGTGAATGCGAAAGTTGGAAGGGGAAGACCAAGGCGAGCGTTCCTGGAGCAAATCCAGGACATTTTAAATAACGGCCAGGTCAAGAGTACTCTAAACCGACGAACTTGTATGAAAAGTTTAATGAGAATGCTTTCATTCTCATTAAGCTAAGGAGATATGCAAGGATCGTGGCAAGTGGAAGGATGTTGTCTCTGCCTACCCCTATGGGAATGCGGCGTGATGCTATGTATGTATGTATATAGTAATATACCATATATAATTAAAGTGGGTCGTTAATAGGCTGCTTCTCTAGGTCCTGAATTTGATTCACGGCAGTCTTGATGGCGAGAGACTTGGTAAGAAGAGACTTGGTAAGATATCATCCTACCGGCAAATATGTGTAGCTAAGCAAGGAAATTGTTCACACACGATAGAAAGTATAAGATGTCGACGGCCCCTATGTATAAAGAGTCAAGTAAAAATCATAATTGTGTAAGACACCTTTTTAATGATTTTTTTTGATCATGCTTTCATAGTCATATGATTGAAAAAATTACACTGAAGATTAATAAATGTAGTTTTACAATCATCACTATTACAAAAACGCTATAATCATACCACGTTAACGCACTTCCCTTTTGGACTGTATCGTCATTTACCATAAGTTCAGATTTCTGATTTAACTTGTCACCAAAAACCGTATAAAATGAAACTATAGTACATAGTTTATACAGAATTTAATAAGACCGATGCCCCCTATTTCACATATAAAATCCTAATTTTGTAAGATAGAGTTTCAAATGGGAGATATATTGATTAAAATTACAAAAAAACGATGAACTTACTTGATAAATGGGGTGACATAATCACCAAGATTACAAAAAAGATCACCTTGCTTCATAAATGGGGTAATGTAATTATCAAAATTACAAAAAATGATGACCTTGCTTGATAAACCGGGTGATGTAATGATCAAAATTACAAAAAAAAACTTGCTTGATGAATGGGGTAATATTATCATCACAAATACAAAAAAACGATGACTTTGCTTTATGAATGGATATAATTATTAAATTTACATGAAACGATAACCTTGCTTAATAAATGGGATGATTAAAATGACAAAAAAACGACGATTTTGCTTAATAAACGGGGGGTTGTGTAATCTCAAAACTACGAAAACATGCCGAAAATACAAATTGTTTCTTTATACCTAGGAAATATTTTTCGGTGTTTTCAAATCTATAAACTATGAACACGAAATATGTTTTCCCCGCCTGTGTTTTTTCTGTGTTATCATAATCTTATCAGACGTAATATATGAACAAAATGTTATCAGTGATTAATTGATAAAGTTATGACTACTTAATCATCTGTGTGCACGTTTCACTAAAATGTTTCGATAATATAATCATAAATAATTAAATTCTTTATTGTATTCAAGTATTACAAGGTGTACAGCCTTTTCAGGGCTTTAGCTGACAGGAATTTGATACGGCAATGGAAAGAGGACCTTGAGTCTCCATCTGCGGGTATTGTTACGGTGGAAGCAATCCTATCCCACTTCGAGCAGTGGTTATGTAGGAAGCACGAATCTCTCTCGTTTAGACTGGTGCAGGTACTGACTGGGCACGGATCCTTTGGTAAGTACTTGCACCAGATAGTTGGGCATGAGGACTCACCCGCCTGTCACGAGTGTGGTGCCCTAATGGACACTTCTCATCATACTGTGGCAGAATGCCCGGCTTGGGGGCCTCAACGGCACCCTCTGATTTCTCTCGTTGGCGGTGAGCTCTCGCTGATGAGCATAGTCGGCTATATGCTCAGCAGTGAAAGTGGTTGGCGGATGGTATCATCCTTCTGTGAGAATGTCATCTCACAGAAGGAGACAACAGAGTGTAATCTTTGCGTGCAGTATAATATATTGATAAATCTAATTACCTGAGTTAGTATGTTTATATTAAATATGTAAATTGAAACTTCCAAATATATTCGAAGGCATTTTCAATCGCCAATTAGAGTTCAATGTTGAAAATGTAACTAACCTTACTCATTCTGACAGAGTTTTGACTAAAGCGACCAATCGCCTAAAGAGATGAGACATCTGCACAGGAATATGAAATTGCATAACAACCAACTCTTTTACAGATGTAAATTCTTTTCATAGGAAATTTCATATAGTATCTCAAAATTACAAAACAATTATAACCCTTCTTGATGAAAAGGTTAATATAATGATCAAAATTACAAAAAGACAACACGATGACATTGCTTGATAAATAGGGTGTTAATATCATCAAAATTATAAAAAAACGTTGACCCTGCTTGATGAATGGGGTGAAGTAATGACCGAAATTACAAAAAAGATAATGATGATAAATCATATAATGCAAACTTTTAAACAATATCTTTTGAAAGTTAAGCACACTAAAAGTGTAAAAGTTTCTTTTTCTTTCGAGGCGGTGAAAGATTCGTTGATAATAATTCAAAGGAGTTTATTGAGTCGACTTGTAGTAATAATACTTTGTCGTCGTCGATGCACGTCCACTGCTGGACATAGGTCTCACGTAATAGCATCCACAAGGCCCGATCTTGCGCCGCCTGGCTCCAGCGGCGACCCTCTTTATATCCTCGGTCCACCTTGTGGGGGGCCTGCCTACACTGTGCCACCCAGTGCGGAGTCGCCGCTTTAGGACCTTCAGCACCCAACGTCCATCGGTCCTTCAGACTATATGTCCCGCCCATTGCCACTTCAGGTTCGCGATTCGTAGGACTATGTCGGTGTCTTTGGTTCTACTACGGATCTCTTCATTTCTGATGCGATCACGAAGAGAAACTCCGAGCAAAGCCCTTTGCCTGATTGCCTGTGTAAGTAGAAAAAAGATCTTGTGGCTCGGACCAAAAATATTTTGGAAGTAATAGAAGAGAAGGTTTGGATCTTATAGAAAAACCGATTTTGAACGTAATAAAGGTATAGCTTAGAACGTCATTAAAAACAGATTTTGAACGTACTTTAAGCAAAGGTTTGGAGCTCATAGAAAATCAAATTTGGACGTAATAAAAGTACAGGTTTAAAGCTCAAAGGACGGCAGAGTTTAGACGTATTAAAAGTAAAGGTTTGGGGCTCATGGAAAAACATTTGTTGGACGTAATGAAAGTAAATATTTGAAGCTCATAGAAAAACTAATTTTGGACGTAATAAAAGTAAAGCTTAGCAGCTCATAGAAAACAGATTTTGAATATACTATAAGTAAAGGTTTGGCGCTCATAGAAAAACAGATTTTGGACGTAATAAAAGTACAGGTTTGAAGCTCAAAGGAAAGCAGTTTGGACGTAATAAAAGTGAAGGTATGGAGCTCATAGAAAAACAGATTTTGAACGTAATAAAAGTTTTAGAGGTCACAGGAATACAGATTTTGGGCGGAATTAAAGTAAAGGTTTGGAGCTTATAGAAAAACTAATTTTGGACTTAATGAAAGTGAAGGTTTGAAGCTCATAGGAATACAGTTTTTGGACGTAATAAAAGTAAAGGTTTGGAGCTTATAGAAAAACTAATTTTGGACTTAATAAAAGTGAAGGTTCAAAGCTCGTAGCTCGTATTTTGGAGTTAACTCAAGAAATATTTCGGAACTTTTAAGTGGAACGGTTTGTAGGTTAAATTCAACACACTTTTTCTTCTTTCCATTCCATCAGCAGCCTTTAATACCTCCAAATGTATTCAATTAGAGAAACTTAAAGAAAACATTATTCGAATAAGCGATACTTTTACAATAATAATGGCATTTTGTATGTACAATGTAAAATTTAAAAAAAAATGGGATATCGCTGTGTTGTACGACTATTTGACGTATGTAAATACGTCTCGTAAAATATATGTTGCAGTCTTTACTTAGTGTAATAAATTCTTTGATCTTTTAACTATCCTCTGGTGTAATTGAATTTCAGATGAAGTTGATAGATATGTAGCTACACCACTAAACTATTTCCCCCGATTTTGTTATCCCTCGTTTTTTTGAATTGTCTCCTTCTAGACGTATTCACGACAAATTTGAGCTGTTAAAAGAAGAAACTTCATTTACATTAAGATGCAATATTTAGTTATAACTGCTGTCATTTACGCTGAAACAGATTTCAGTGTTGAAAACATGTAAAAAAATGTTTCTATCAATCATCACGTCCGAAGGCGTTTCTTTACTGTTGAAAACAATCTCGAGTGATTTGTTTACTCGAGGCAGTGTTACGGTTGATATAAGATAAAAAAAAACTAATTTGTTATACGGAACAGGAAAAACAGTTTGAGAATACAAAATAATGCGTTTGATCTACTAACTTATGTATTACTTTGTAAACAAGTGATAGGAAGTGATATATTTGGTCTTAGAGTCAAAAATTAGGATCACTAGATTAGCCGCATCGATTGTAACGAATTGTAAATCGATTTTAATCTGATTTTCGAATTCAAAAATTCTTTAATCGAGTAGGCTTTAACAGCACCTTTAAATCATCACACACAGTCGTATATTATGACACTGAATGAGTTTAGAATCTCATATTGGTCGAATAAAAAGAGGGTTTCTCGCGCTCGGTTCTGAGAAGAACCCACAACAAATTCAGTGGAATATCCTTCTCATATCATCAGTATTACAGTATAATGGCCATATATTTTATGTTAGACCCATTCATTAAGTCCCAAGTTATTTTATCATCTAAGTAAGTAACTGTCTATCCGTCGCGCTTTCGCATCACAACTACTGTACCGATTTAAATGAAATTTGGTGCACAGATAGTCTACAAACTAGGAAAGCCGTTTTAGCCGTTGATTTGATATAAATAAATATAACATTCAAAGTTTATAAAAGTTTTATATAGCAGTGTTTAAGCAGCAGCCCATTAACGTCCCAGTGCTGAGCACAGGCCTCATCTTTCATAGGAGAGAGGGTTTTTAAAGCATAGACCCACCAGGCTGCTTCACTGCGAGTTGGTAGACATAGTACACCATTGGACACGACAGAAGAGAGATTTACGCCATAACTCAACTCAAAACTCATTAAAGTATATAGTCATTTATACGCAAGTGTCTTATTTGTAAAATAATAAGCTCATATTATTAAAAATGCTACTCAAAAACTCCATTTAACGTAAAGGAAGTCGCGGGCACAGCTAGTTTATTATAGAAACGTATACAGTTACCTTCAAAATTAATTGTTAATTTTATATAATAGATAAACTGCTTATTGTATAGGAATAATCTATTTATCTAGTCTTCTTTTATACTCTCCTTGATCTAACTGGCACTATTGTACAGTTTTTCGTTTGATTAATTTAGTTCCTGGCTGCGTTTATTACAATGTTATGCTATAAGATTGCGTAGCCCTAACTAGCCTGTTACTGTGACTACGTTTGCAATTAAATTAAATAGTAGTAGTATATTATAGATTGCTAATTTTTTTTATTTACTACATTAAGTTGACTTATACACAATTTATAAATTGCAATCACGATTTAATACTAAAATAATCCTCTATGTTATATTTTTATATTAATTATATATAGTATTATTAAAAAAACAACTGATATTAACTAACAACTTATACTCTCTCCACTATTTAAATATACACAACTTGCATTATACTATAACAACTACTTCACTATTTGAAAACACTGTTTCTCTTAAAACAACAGCATCATAAGGCAGAACGAGAGACTGATCACACAATTGTTCTGCTCGTTAAAGTTACCTCGTATTTTGTATTATTGTACAATATTTTCCTCAATTTGAAATGTTGCCACCTGATTATTTATTGTCTAACATTTGGGGAACATGAGAACATGTGAAAGTGATATTGAAAGAAGAGTAAATGTAGGGAATATGGTAAATGGTGCTCTGCACGGCTTTATGAATAGTCAGATCGTGTCTCTAAGGGCCTGACTGGCTGTGCATAGAGGAGTGTTGGTAAAGTTGTGAATGTTCCTTATGGCAGAAGAAGCACAAAAGTAAAATAAGTCATTTTGTAAGAGTGGCCTGGACAAAGGCACTATTTCCCATGTTCAGCTGTCCAAAAATATTCCTTCCTATATATGACATTATCCCTTCCACTATTTCTTTTCCTTTAAATGTTGAGTTAACCCTTGTATATAGACCCTACTTTATTTATCTCTGTAAATTTATTAAATATAATAGTACTTAGTGGTAATTTTTTCGTAGTAGTCACTATTTGTGTATGTACATTGTGTTATTCATAATCTTTTTTTTTTAGTGGTGGTGGTTATCGAGATAGTGTCAACTATTTATAAATTATCAAAATTTTGGTTTGGGATATACTAAATCGTACAATCTCCTCCGTACCTTCTCCAATTCACATGACACTGACGAAGTTGTTAGTGCCCTGTCACAACTGAAAGCCAATTACTGAAGAAGAAGAAGTCGTTTTCGCTATACTCCAAGTCTTTTTTTTTCATATTTACTAACCTTTAAATAACGAAACTGTATACGTTTCTACAACAAGCTCCCAGAAGAAGTTACAAAGATGTCTCTAAATAAATTTAAATCTTTTATTAAATAAAAACTAATTGAGAAATCATTCTATAATTTGAAAGAATACTTAGAAGACAAAAAAGCGTGGGAGTGAATGAATTGCTCTATATGTATATAGATATAGAATATTTTTAAATTAAATATTGTAATGATGATAACAAAAAAAAACCTACACCCGACTGAGTTTGTTGTGGGCTCTTCTCAGATCAGGGCGCGAAGGAACCCCCGTAACTTTAGATTGTAAGTCGTTCTTT
>JACTOM010000093.1:249690-263171 GCA_015832385.1 Elymnias hypermnestra
CTGCCTCATTGGTCTAGTGGTTAGCATGTTCGACTACAGACATGAGGTCCTGGGTTCGAGTCCCGGGTCGGGCCAATTCAAAAACCAATATTGAGTTTTCTATTAAGATTTTCTCAATATTTTCCCGAAGTTGGGAAGTTGGTGTGATCCACCCCCGTGCCTCGGAGAGCACGTTAAGCCGTCGGTCCTGCGCCTGATCTCTCTCCGATTGTGTCGGATTCCCGTCACATCGGACTATGAGAGTGAATGAATAGAGAGTGCTCTTGTGTGCTATACTTGCCAATCCGCAGTGGAGCAGCGTGGTGGGTCTATGCTCTAAAAACCCTCGCTCCTTGGAGTGAGGAGGCCTTTGCCCAGCAGTGGGACGGTAATGGACTGCTACTTACTTTACTTACTTATTATATATAAGTTACGGCTGAGAAATATCGTTAAATAGACTTCGATTATCATCAACTATAAATACTTTTTATCTATACTCTGCGTGATTGAAAACGCGATATAGGTTACTAGTTCGACGGCCTCGCTGGCGCAGTGATGAGAGTATTCACTTTGCTAGCGGTGGTTCTGGTTTCGATCCCCGGTATGACGAATTAAAGAAATTCTATTTTCTAATTTGTCTGAGTCTGGGTTGGTGGGAGGCTTCGGCCGTGGCTAGTTGCCACCGTACCGCCAAACAAAGACATTTGTGGTCCGGTATGATGCTGTGTAGAAACCATAAGAGGTATATCGCCTCTTAAGAGTTTAGCGCGCTTCCATCTTAGACTGTATCATCACTTACCATCAGGTGAGATCACAGTCAAGCGCTAAACTGTCAGCAATAATAAAAAAAAGCTGAACCCGCGACTTTGTCTGCGTGGAATATTTTTTGGGTAGCGTTTTCATTAATTTAGTAAAATTGTTTTACAAATAAGAAAATAATAAATAGAATACTCGGCAAAAGGAATATTGCTTTTTTTTCGTTGGGAAATGCATTTAGGCACGAACCCCGACCTACAGGTCAGGAGTGTGGGACTCGGCAAGGGAGGAGACCTCGCAATACCCACTAAAACCCAGCGGAACCCTCTTCATCCGTGAGTGAGGCACCAGGTATTCAACTTTCGCATTCGTCGCTGGTACCTCAGATGAGTCCAACTGAGGATTCCAGGAGGTGTAAGGACACGCGCGGCCTAGTACCCTGCCTCCTTCGGCGGTGTGCGGGAGCATCCGCTGCATTTCTCCCTCTCTCGCTCATGGGCTTCTTTGAGTGAGACCACGGTCTCGCAAAAGTAGGATACTCCGGCCCACATCCTATCATTGGAAAGCATCGCACCTATAATGCTCCCCAGCGAGAGATCACCGCCAATCAGCGCCACTAGGAGGTGACGTTGAAGTCCCCAGGCTGCACAATCTGCCACAGTGTGATGCGTTGAGTCGACTGCTGCATTACACTGTTGGTAAGCGAGTGACTCCACCCGGCCAAATTAGAAGAAATAGTGTGATAAGAGAACGTTGTGGTATAAAAGAAGACGTAGTGACTAAAATTGAGAAATGTATGCTTAGATCGTTTGGGCATGTAGAGAGAATGAATGAAAGGAGACTGACAAAAAGGATTTATGATTCAAGAGTGAATGCGAAAGTTGGAAAGGGAAGACCAAGGCGAACGTTCCTGGACTAAATGCAGGACATCTTAAATAACGGCCAGGTCAAGAGTACTCTAAACTGACGAACTTGTATGATAGGTTTAATGAAAATGAAAGAAGCGAAGGAGATATCCAAGGATCGTGGCTAGTGGAAGGATGATGTCTCTGCCTACCCCTATGGGAATGAGGCGTGATGCCAGGTATGTATGTATATCTCTTAAATATAAGCTGAAACCGCGACTTCGTCTGCGTTGAATGTTTTTTTTCATTCGTTTGAAAGGGTAGCATTTTCATTAATTTAGGCAAATTGCTTTACAAATACAAAACACGTATAAATACTTCAATGAGTTATTTGCTGTGTATAACTGCAAAGTGCTTATAGTCCTTTTTCTCGCTGTACCAAATTCCAATCAATTTCGTAAAAATCGTTCTTAGCTGACCTCTACTCGGCAAAAGGAATTTTCCTACCAAATTTCAAATCTCTACGCCTTATGGTTCCAGAGACATCGTGATGAATCAATAGATACCTGCATATCTCTTATATTGTATGTTGTTTAGTATTTTACATGGATCTGGGAAAATAATAAGCTTTTACTCCATTATCTGGTAGTTATCACCCTACCACTGTTTAGAAGCTAAGATGTTGGTTACCACTAGACTGTTTAGTCACTTGTTCTCACATCAAATCCACGAGCTAATCTCAATAAGAAAAAATAAAAAAAACTAGCGTTAACAATACACACGAAAATCGTTAAAACAAACTCTGAAATTCACATACATATTTCCATTACAAGTCAGGGGCATCGACTAGCAGGTGGACAAGGAAGGACTTCCTGTTTTCAATTCAAACAAAAACAACCTAAATACGTAATGGTGTCGATTCTGTTGTCCATTTCTCTAAACCAACGATAGATTTTTTTATATTTTGGAAACAGAAAAATACGATTGTTTTTTGGTAAATGATGAAACAATCAAAGATGGTAGCGCTGATCCAGTAGGAGGTAATAAATTACCTTTAAACCATTAAGAACCATTAAGAGGTAAACCTCTTAATGGTTCTTAATGGTTTGAAGTGAAACTTCTTTAGGCGCATGAGGGTAAAATTTTGATGAAAGAAACCTGAAACGAAAAAAAAAGGCTGGCAGTTTAATTAGCCACTCGTCATTTAGTAAACTATTTTTCATCTTATAATATAAAAATGAATCGCAAAGGTTAGTAAGCGCATAACTCAACAACGCCTGGGTCAATTTTAATAATTCTTTTATTTAAATGTTCGTTGAAGTCCAAGGATGGTTTTTACGGAGAGAAAAGTTCGAATGATTGCATGGGAAAACCCTAAAAACAGCCATTTCCTGCTTCCCATACAAACGTTTTCTAACTAAAACGTAGTCTATTTGCCCTTTATTGCTATTCAATAAAGTTTATAATAAATTACATGTACTCACTGTTGTCTAAGCAATGTAGGTGTGTTCCTAACGTCAAAGAGTCAATTTACACTTTATTACCGCTGCACAAAGTTCAAAATCAATTGAATAATCAACATGTAAGAGCTATAGATATTTAATACTTCTGTAAATTAATTTAGAAAATCATTCGTAAAACTGCAAACTGTCACTTTCAAAATCTTTCTGACAGAACGAAGTCTTTCGGATCTTCTAGTAAAATATAAAATAAAAATATTTCATTCGTCTTTTCTAAACTTTAAATTCATAAACAAAATTTAATTAATAATTTCTAATATTGACAAAAAACACGCGGTATTTTTATTTACAATTGGTCATTTGAGATTTCAATAAATTGTTTGTATTAATTTTCGACACTTGTAATATTTTAATGACAATTAAATTCCCAACATATCTTCCTTTTTCCCTCCCTCTAAGTCTCGGAAATCTAAAGTTTTACATTTGTATAAAAATAAGTCTTTAAAATTAGACTGCCAAAGAAGTGTCGCTTCTGATATGCATACTTTATACGCACGCAATTATTTTAATTAACTGTAATTGTAAAACTGACCACTATAAAATTGGAATATCCCATTCTCTAGAACTTAAAAAGAAGTAGCCAACAGAATGTCATAGTTATTTACAACATTAGCTATAACATAGGTTAGATATGGTTTTATTTAATAGATGGTTATTTAAATTGCAACTACCAAACCCTATTTACCCTTTAGATTTTGAATTAAAAAAGAGACAATAAAAAATTACCTTTTCCGTTTCTTGTAGACGTCAAACTTTAATATATGTATTAAAAAGATATTATAAAAGCAAATAAATTGATCATCAGCTGTAAGTAAAGTAAATAAGATTGTATATTCGTATCGCTGTCGATTTTATAAATTTCAAATAAATATTAATTAAAAAGGTTAAGAATTTCTTAATCAAACTTCATTTGTAACTATACGCTACTAAAGTACTTTATAGCTGTTCAGCTTAATTATTTTGTCACTGTTATATTACAGATATATATCACGCCTTTATTATCAAAACACCAACTCAAATTAACTAACAACTATTATTCTTTCCACTTTTTAAATATAAACAACTTGCACTATAGTAATAATTACATCACTATTTGAATTTATACAGTATAGCATTACTTCTCTTAAAACAACTACTTCACGAGACGCAGCTCGAAAGACTATCTTAACAAAATTGTTCCGTTCTTTAATGTTACCTCGCATGGCATGACATTTCGTAATATTGAACAATGTTTTTAGTATTTTTAAGTGTTGCCACTTTATTACTCTATAATTACTAACATCTATCTATAGTCTAACACCTTTTATCGCTTGATTGATGGTAAGTGATTATACAGTCTGAAATGGAAACGCGCTAATTTGGCAAAAGGCAATTCACCTCTTATGGTTTCTACACAGCATCGTATCGGAAAACAAATCTCTTGTTTGGTATTTTTTTGCTGCTAGTATGGCAACTAGCCACAGCCGAAGTCTCCCACTATTCCAGACTCAGACTATTAATAAAATGCAATTCCTAAACACGCCGAAGTTCGAACCCGGGTCCTTTATGTCGATGCTATCAATGTATGACAGATATATTGTATTTGTAATTTATCATGAAGCGAAATTTACTTAAAATGGTAATCTAAAAATTAGAGAATTTTAGAGAAGCTGTCACCAGAATTGACGCCAGTATTGAAAAGCAAAATTAATGCTTTTCTACCAAGAAACCTTGGCATTATAAGTTTATAACGCATACTTATCGCTAAAGAAATTATGTCAGCTAAATATGATTGAGATACATTGGCCTAGTTTTCAGAACACTTGTATCCTTGATAAGATGTAAAAACACATTTAAAAAGTTATCATATAGGCCATTTGTTACTACAGGCAAATTAGTACTTGATTGTAACCTCATCTGATGATACAGTCTAAAAGGTAATTTGCCTTTTCATGCTTTCTATAAAATCTTTAGCGTGACTTGAAAAAAACTAACTCTATACTTGCGATTAACGCTTCATACAATTCGACGAGCTGGAAAATAAAAACCTGCCCTCATTTGCAATTTTTATTATCGCCGTGTCAATAATTATTGCTTTTTAACTGCAATTATGCATGCATAATTAATCATTGTTGAATACATTGTTACCGAATTATTATCGTCTACATTTCGTTGTACAAATATTAAGGTATTATATTAATACTCATATGTATAAGTGCTTGATTATAATAAATACAAAATTTTAACAAAAAAGAACCGCCTTTATGCTTTAAAAAGTAAGAAATAATTGCGTTTTCTTTTATAGTGTTCTTCAAATTCTTATATTCGGAGTCGGCGTCAGCCAAGGTAGGTGTTCCCCGCGAGTCCACTTGGCAGCTCTCGCGTCTCTCCCACCTATAGTTTGTATATATATAGGTACCTTGGCTGACACCGACTCCAAATATACTGGTTCTTTTTTTGTTAAAATTTTTTTATTTTAAGTAAATCTGAAACAAACGTGTTGCAATGCAGCAACAAACGTAAGCTCATTGCTATTTGATTACAGACACTTATATTTTCTGCCTTAAACCGCACCCTTACTGTAAGCCGTTGAGGAGTTCCATTGATCTTCATATTTAACTACGACTAGCACTTGACCATATCGAAGTTACGATAGGCAACTCAATTATCTGGATAGCCTATAGAAGATTTCGTTGAGTATCGTTCATTTGCTCCTAAGAATTGAAGGATTCCGTCCCTTTGTCGTGGAATCCATCATCAGAACCTAACCAAACTATCACAAAACAACCCTTGAAGTCCAATAAAAAAAGAATCATCGAAATCGGTTGACGTGATCTTCAATTATTCGACCATTTGTCGCGCTCTTGCTTAATTCAAATTTAACACTTATCCGATTTTCTCATGGATGCCATCATCAGAACTGGATTAAAAAAAATGGAACCCTATGACGAGCACCACCTTTCATTTAAAAAAAAAAATCATCAAGATCGGTCCACCCAATCAGAAGTTATGGGGTAACAAACATTAAAAAAAAATACAGATGAATTAATGACCTCCTTTTTTTGAAGTCGGTTAAAAAGTGAGTGTGAAGACATCATTCTCTTTCACAGAAGGCGAAGGTTCGAACTCTTGCCAGAAGATTTCTCTTTAGAAAAAGAAATTTGGGCACTTATTTTTTTACTAACCTTTCGTAAAAGCCACAACTAACCTCTTCTACATTTTTGCTCAATTTCGTGGGTAGTCAAATAATGTGACATGTCTCACCAATGGCTTCTTACATTTTCACTATTGCACGTCTACTGTTCAAGTATAAAACGGCATTATTATTTTTAAAACCTAAACCGCAATAAAAACCAATAAACAAAGCATATTTATATACACTAACATTAAAAATTGTCACTTTTGAGGTTAGTTTAGTTATTTAGCCTTTTGTAGTTCTGTAAAATGTCATCGCAGCCAATAAAGAAAGTAATCTAACCTAACCTTAGTGATCCTCATTTTTGAAGTTTTATAGTTTTTATTTTCGCTGGGAAACGCCACCACAGCAAAAAAATTGACCTAAACTAACCTTAAATATTGTATTTTTTTAAGGTTAGGTCACGTTAGTTTTTATCGCTGGGAAACGATATCACAGAAAACCTGACCGCTGGGAAATGCCACCACAGAAAAAACGGACTAAAACTAACATTAAAATTCGTTATTTTTCGGTCAGGTTATATTAGTTTTTTATCCTCTTTTTGCCGCTGGGAAACACCACCACAACAAAAAAGGCTGACCAAAACTAACCTTACAAATCGTCACTTTTTTGGTTACGTTACGAAACGCCCCTAGAGCAAAAAAAGTCTGACAAAAACTAACTTAAAAATAGTATTTTTTTTGGTTAGGTTAGGTTAGTTTGCATCATCTTTTTGCCGCTTCGAAGCGACCTTAAAACAAAAAAAACTGACCAAAACTTAGCCTAAAATTCGTCATTTTTTAAGGTTAGGTTAGGTTTTTATCCTCTTTTTGCCGTTGAGAAACGCCACCACATCAAAAAAACTAACCTACCCTAATCTAACCCCAAAATTTGTCATTGCTTAAGTATAAGTTACTTTTTTTCCCTTATTTGTCGGTGGGAAACCCCACGCAGCTAAAAAACTAACCTAACCTAACTTTAAAATTGGTCAAGTCTGTGGCTGTTGCGTTAATACGTAAGTACCTAATACCGTAGTATATACTATACTACAATGTACAAAGACTTCTAAATATCGATCGACACCATGTCAATCTTCAGTTAGAAATATGGTTCATATATAAAAAAGGCCTACATAAAACACCCAGTCAATTGTATAATGAAATTCTATAGAAGTAACGTTGTCCCCGTAGTGTTTTTCCATTTTAAGGTCGGTACACAAACAAACAAAGATGTTTTCGATGATTTAACAGTAACTAACCTTCACGCATTTCCGTCGTACGTGACATGTATAAGCCCTTTGATGTTTATTATCCAGAGTTACAACTAGCTCCTGCTCGTGACTCCGTCTACTTTAACATCAGTCCCCACATTGATACAGTTTTGTCAAATATAAATTCATTAATAACATTTATTTTACGAATAAAGTTCACTGCTCAAACGTAGAAGATTTAAAGCTTAAATTCTTAGTCACTACCACTATTTACCTCAAGTTTCCCAGTAAAATCGATACTGAAGGTCTACGGAACCTACATCCACTCAAGATTGACGTACTCCTGCTGCTCAAGGTACTATAGGAGGAGACTGTAGATTCAGCAGATCAAGTGCCTGTGTCTGATGTACGTTAGGAATTAATTCATCGATCTGGACACCAGGACACCCACAAAAAGGGGGGCCGTCAGCTTGCGAGGAGTAGAATAGGAAACCTTTTATTGCATACCAAAAACAAATAAATTCTAGAAAAACTAATGTAACAGTTAATAAACCAAAACAACCTTTGGGTTAAGGAAACAATCAGGTAAAGAAATTAGATGGCGTAACAAAAAGAAGATTTATAAATTAAAATAAAAGTAAGTATAGAAAACATATATATGTTTCAACTGACAGACTACTTCCAACTACGTTCAAACTCCTCCATGGCATTACCAGCCAGAATCGAAGATCTGAAAGCACTGGGCGTTTGTGAGCTCATGTTGTCACCATCTCTAGGCTTTGGTATCACTAATAAAACGCTGAATTGACAAAGATTGGCCCAACTAATTCTTCAACATTATGCCCTTCTTGGTGAAATTGGCGGTCAACTGCTGGAATATGACTGGTCCACTCCCGTGTGTCGTTTATCCATTGCTGTTTCAGTCTACCAGGTGTTCTCGTTCTGGAAAACCTGCCCTCTTGCATCATTCTAGAGTAATCAGATAGTTTTACCTGTTTGAGGTTGTCCGAAAAAAGCAACCTTTTTCTGCATTACGGTCGGCATAAGCAAGTAGCTTATTTGTGCTCGTTTGAGTACCTGAGCTTTTAAGAAGAACTGGTTCCAAGAGATCTTAAACATTCTTCCTAGTGTCCATATCTTAAATTGCTTCTAAGCGCCTATTTTATTGTGGGAAAATACTTGCTAGACATCCCCTTTTACCCATCCTATGAAATTGAGAAAAACCCTGGCTCGATTCTGAGTAATGAATTAGAGAAATTAGGGCTGAATGAGGTAAGAATTTAATTCCGTGTGTTCCTCATTTGTCTGTTCGACACATTTTTCGAAATCCTTGGAAATTAGAAACGCAATAAAATCTTTTATTTTATCTATTCTCTATATTTGTAATACATGAATTCTTCATTAACTTTAGTGTTTTGTTGTAAATGAGTACAGTAGTTACAGGTGCACCCCAAATAATGAATATTAATTGTTCCAGTTAACGCATTGTTCACAAAATTAATCGCAGAAAACATATTACGAGTAGAATCAGTGATACCGTAGTCTTTTATGTTCTTTTGACACGCTTTTATTAGCTTCTATAGCCTATATGTTTGTATAAATGTATGCAACGGGAACATTGGACTTTATTTTTGAGGACTTTTAAACATCCGTTTTATTTTAAATTTAAAAAGTTGGCCTCATTATCTTCACTCTTGTTTTCTATCTCATCTCTTTAAGAGTGGGTAATTTGTACATGAGCTGCCTTCTTTAGATCTGAAATCCATTTTATTATCAAATAATATGGATTATAATTAATGTACTGTCAAAAGTTCTTGTAAATTGTACAAAATTTCAAGTTAATATGTTGTGATGTTTTTAGTGCTTAAAAATCTAGTTTAGATTCCATTCTGTATCAGCGAAGGCAAGTGGAATGCTTTTCAGAAGGGCAAAGGTGGTTTCTCATTAATTTTACAAATGCGAAAATAACTCTGTCTATCTGTAACATTATTATGCCTAAACCTTTCTTTGATACAATTATCCTGTAAATTTAGAATAGAACAGATATTTTCGCAGCACAAACAGACGTTTATATATATTATTTATAAAATATAGTACATAATTTGCGTCAGTGAAAGGCTATCTCTATATAAATATTTAGACAACTTCACAATCCATGTCCATGTTTTTGTATATTGCAGATAAGAAATTATATAAATACATCGTAATATAATAATAAAATTCTATAAATGTTTTTATTTTGATTGACAGATTTCCTTGTTTGTATTTTGATATTATATATGGTTAAACTTGAAAAGCAAACATTTTAGGGACTGTTATTTGTTTTTAGCTTACAGTACTTTATAGTTTAGTCAAAAAGTGAGATTTTAGCCAATTTTTTTCAACATACATACATACATAGCATTACGCCTCATTCTTATAGGAGTAGACAGAGACCAAATCCTTCCACTTGCCACGATCCTTGCATATCTCCTTCGCTTCTTTCATTCTCATTAAACCTTTCACACAAGTTCGTCGGTTAGAGTACTGTTGACTTGGCCCTTATCTAAAATGTCCTGGATTTGGTCCAGGAACGTTCGCCTTGGTCTTCCCCTTCCAATTTTCGCATTCGCTCTTGACTTATAAATCCTTTTTGTCAGTCTCCTTTCCATCTAAGCATACCTTTCTCAATTTTAGTCACCACGTCTTCTTTTATACCACAACGATCTTTTATCACACTATTTCTTACCCTGTCACTCAGTTTTAATCCACTCATTCTTCTGAACGCTCTCATCTCTACCACTTTTTGAAGGCACCAGATTGCAGGAATCTCATAAATATATGAACAAGATGTCATTCAGATTAGCAAATAGATGTTTTTATGAAATAAAAAAGTTACGTAATAAAAAAAGTTACAAGTTAAGTAATAGTTATATACTTTAGTATATTACTATTATTTAAAAAATTATACAATTTAAAGAAAATAATGAAAAATGAATTTCCTAGAACACATCACACACAAATCAAAAAATAAATTTAATTATTATTTCATTCATTTATTTATTTAATAAGAACGCTGCAAATAACATAATCTAGGACACATTTACTTATACATATATCAATTATAAGTTAAAATAACATTAGCAATATACAAATGAAAAATTAAACAAAAAAAGAGTTAAAAAGAATAATAAATTAAATTGCCTTTATTATCGAAATATGCAACTGTTTAAAGATTGTGATTAGTTAATTGTATTAATAGTAAATACATTTTTTTATATGTAATCCCTTAAAGTATAGTTTTAGTAGATTTTTATAAACAAAAAGATGTTTTTAATTATGAAATTTGTTATAGAATAAGCCTCTATAAAACACTTTATTTACCAATTTTTTTTATTGTCATGGAAGATTTTAAGGACTTAATCATTTGTGTGTTCTATTTTATTGTGATTTGCCAGAGGATCTCTGTATTTTATATAGCTATATAAAAAAATTTCGTATTAGAATACAAATATTATATTCATCCCCTTTTTTTGTCCACTGCAAGTTACATCTTCGCAAAAAAGCGTAGCCTTTATCCGTCTTCTAAGTTTCATCTTTCTGTATATCAAAAGATTGTTAGCATTTATGTTAATATGGATAACTTGATCTATATCTATACTAGCTAGTCCCATCATATCACCCACGTAGTCCATGATCCCGTGGAGATATGGGTAATTCTGTTAATCCATTCTCGACTCCACCTGAAACATGCAAAACATTTTAACAAAATCCCTCCAGATGTTTAGGGGGAGTTCAATGACATACACACGTACATAATAACTATATATATAAAGATTTAAGCCGTCACTATGTAAATATTGATGGTGAAAAGCCGTTATGATTATAATGAATGAATAACAACAGAAATGGATTGAGTTTTTCATAACTTGTAAGTTGTAGCACAAACTTAACGTTTGGTTGACAGTGAAGGGCACAAGAACCCATTAAACGTTTTGAATAATTTTTTTATGAGAAATCGGTGAAATTAAACTTTCTCGCGTCTTTTAGTATTGGTAGCTTTATCTTTTATTCGTTTGATCAGTTCATTCTTACGGATAAACGATTTGTTGATAGTTTTAAAGAACACACCAGAAAATATTCCGCCTAATGAATTATGTGTTTAAAAAACATACCTAAAATTATATTTACAATGTTATATGATGAGAAAATTATTAGATTATCTGTGTGTTTGATAAATACTTAAAATATTCCGAACCCAATCTCTTTTTTCGAGTAGTATTACAGGTAACTGTAAATAATTGATTGGCGAGACTTTTTACCACAGCGCCGTTCTTTAAAACACTTTTTAACCCGAAATTACCACTGGAACGGGAAATTTATTAATGGTTCTAAACTGAAAAACCACTTGACTAATTTCCACTAACTTTTAAATAATAGAAAGCATATATTATCTTTACTTATTACAGAACCAAGTTCTGCAGTGTGTCTGTGTGTTCGATCACAAAAAACTTAAAAAATACTGAATAGATTTTCGAGTGGTTGTCATCATTAGATAGAGTGGTTCATGAGGATGATTTTGGTATATAATTCATGTAGGTTTTGTGTAAATTGTTTAAAATATAATGATAATTGTTGAAAGTGTTCGACAATGGAACAATTTGTGGGCAAAATAAGCCGGGTTGGTTCGTTTTCAGTGTATATAATAACATAGTTTTCGTTTCATTATGTTATTTATTTATTTATTTATTTAAGGACCACCAGTAGTTACTACACTTAATGTCTTAAAATATAAAAAACTTACATCTATATAATGTTGAAGTGTGCAACTTTTTAAGGTAGCCATAACATGAGTAAAAATTTAAAAGTTTAAAAAAAATTGAAATTGAACAATAAATGGCTATTTATGCTTATATTCAGAAACCCTCGCATCCCTCAACAATTCCGTAACTCGATTCCGGAAGTGGCGATTATTAGGGTACAAAGGTAGGTCATACAATAATAAATTCAGTTTTTAATAGCCACAGGTTACTAATTTTATCCAATGGGTACATTCTCAGATGTTTTGGCATCTCTCTTCGGAATAACAAATGTAAACATGATGATGCTGCAAGTTATACAATTGTTTATTACTTTCTGTCGCTTGTATTTTCATAACTTTTTAAATACGATAGTTTGCCAAAATGTTTTTTTTTGATGTGGAATTTGTTTATGCTCATTATGCATGTGTGTATTGGACTAGACTGCACGATTGACTATGTCACGCTGTTTTAGAAAAACGATAAAATAGCGTTAGTGAATTTCTTTAATCAATACATACATACATATCAAATCAAATCAAATCGTAATATCTTTATTCAATTAGGCATATTACAGCACTTTTGAATCGTCAAATAATATATATTTTTTTCTTTTCCACACTCTTCATTCTAATGCACGTCTGATGATGATACTCAAGAACGACTTAAAATCTAAAGTTATGAGGGTTCCTTCGCCCGATCCGAGAAGAGCCCACAACAAACTCAGTCGGGTATTTTGTTTTTTGTTATCATCATCATTACGTTCAGCAGCAGAGCAGTTCGTTCACTCCAACGCGTTTCTATCGTCTAAGTAATCTTGCAACTTATAATACGATTTTTCTATCAACTTTCTTTTAACAAAGACTTTGAATTTATTAATTGACATCTTTAGAACGTCTTGTGGGAGTTTATTATAGAAACGTATACAGTTACCCTTAAATGAGTTGTTAATCTTATGCAGCCTACTAGAATTTATAACAAGTTTGTTTTGGTTTCGTAAGTTATATGATGTACATTCACTCTTTTTATTAAAAGAGTCAATGTTTTTATGTACATACAACAAGTTTTCTAATATATATACGCAGTGAACTGTCATTATGTTAACTGCCTTGAATTTGTTTCTTAGCGACTCTCTTGGACCCATATTGTAAATCGCACGAACGGCCCTTTTCTGCAGCACAAATATTGCATCTATATCAGCAGCATTACCCCAAAGTAGAATACCGTATGACATAATGC
>JACTOM010000093.1:266213-332189 GCA_015832385.1 Elymnias hypermnestra
GGCCAGGTCAAGAGTACTCTAAACCGACGAACTTGTATGAAAGGTTTAATGAGAATGAAAGAAGCGAAGGAGATATGCAAGGATCGTGGCAAGTGGAAGGATGTTGTCTCTGCCTACCCCTATGGGAATGAGGCGTGATGTTATGTATGTATGTATGTATTTACTCTCTCTATTCTTCTAAAAACGCGATATGTCTAACCACTTGGCTGATATGGCTTTTCAATTGAAGTATGTCTCGAATTTGAACACGTGAAAGCACTCCTTGTTAATCTCACGCGTCCAACCACGAGACTACAGTTGTTTGATGTATAACTTCATATCACGTTACATCATATGGCAGCAATTTGCACACATGTGTCGCCTCTAATTACCGCCACGTGAATTATTACATGTGACATTATATCAGAGACAGTCATAAACTAAATGATAATTCGGAATAATAAAAATATGCACCAATAAAAAGATAAGAGAGTCTTTGAAAATAAATAAAAGACTGGACATCTTAAGAATCTCCTATTCAAATTCTGGGTAGGCACTACTAAGTTCTATATGTGAAACTAATTTGTGCTTATTCCGGGAGTAATTCCACCCGATAACTGTTTTAAGATAAAAGTACATAAATGTAATATCCCCCTTCCAAATTGTTGCACGTGTGATGAAATTTCCAGAGATGATAAAGTGAAATACCTGGGGGTGATTGTCGACCAGATCTCACCTGGGTTCATCATATAAAAGTAAGTTAGTAGCAGCCCATTAACGTCCCACTGCTGGGCACAGGCCTCCTCACTCATACGAGAGAGGGTTATTAGAGCATAGACCCACCACGCTGCTCCACTGCGGGTTGGCAGGCATAGTACACAAGTGCACTCTCTATTCCTTCACTCACATAGACCGATGTGACGGAAAATCCGACACACGATCGGAGAGAGATCAGGCGCAGGACCGACGGCTGAACGTGCTCTCCGAGGCCCGGGTGTGGATCACACCGCCAACTTCCCAACTTCAGGCAAATATTGAGAAATTGTAATAGAAAACTCAATATCGGTTTTTTGAATTGGCCCGACCCGGGACTCGAACCCAGAACCTCATGTCTGTGGCCGAACATGCTAACCACTAGACTAATGCGGCAGTCATCATATAAACATATAAAAGGTCTTAATGATAGAGTGAGAAAACTCATTTGGGTATTTAAAAAATTAAGACATGTCGCTAGCGAAAATATTCTTATAACTACATACAAGGCGCTGGCACAGTCAATACTGAGCTACTGCATAACGGTCTGGGGTGGTGCAGCAAAGACTCACCTAATATCGTTAGAAAGAACATAGAGGTCATTATTAAAAATAATGTTTTTTAAACTGTTTAGATTTCCAACTTTTGACTTATACAAATCATATAAATTATTAACAGTTCGGCAAAAATTTATACTAAATTGTATACTTAAACGACATCACCTGTTGCCTTTTATATATGTTAAAAATATTACGCGCAGAACCCTCCCTATTTGTAAAATCCCATATACGAAAACAAAATTTAAACAAAGACCATTCGCTTTCAGTTCCTCATTGATATATAATAAACTTAATATCATATTAAATATATACCCCTTAATAAGATCGAAATTAAAACGCGTATTATCTGAATTCTTACTTACTAAAAACTACGATGTAATAGAGTATCTATTGGAAAATTATCAATTGTAACGCTCACCATCACTGGCACAAACCACACTCATAGACATACACTACAATCACTGACACCCCTCACCTACACCTACACACACACACACACACACACACACACACACACACACACACACACACACACACCCACACACCCCCCACACACACACACACACATCCTTATGTATAACATTTTACATTTAACACGGGTTTCCACCTAATACAGGGGCCCTTGCAACATAATTGTACTGCATTTATTATCCCAATAAAACATTTTTTATTTATTTTATTTTATATATACATCGCCTGGAAACTGCTGTAGAGCAGCGTGGTGGGTATGTGCTTTTAAACCCTTCACTCCTACGTGAGACAGGTTATGCCCAGCTGTGAGACGTTGAATAACATTGAATTGTTTTTATCCTTTAATTAACAGCAATAAATTTACAAATATACGATGGCTATAGATAGATAGATAGATAGATAGAACATTCTTTATTGTACACGACACACATGAAAGAAGTAATACAGAAAAATTCTTAAGCGAACTCATTGCTTATTAGCTATTTCTACCAGAAAATCTTTGGGTTAGGGAGATTTTTTAAGGTAAGAAGAGTAGGTGGTAACCCTTAATAAATATACATACATATATAATTATATCTCATTAAACCTTTTATACAAGTTCGTCGGTTTAAAGTGCTCTTGACCTGGCTCTTATTTAAAATTTCCTGGATTTGATCCAGGAACGTTCGCCTTGGTCTTCCCCTTCCAATTCCCCTCACAAAATTTCCCATTGACTCTTGACTCATAAATCCTTTTTGTCAGTTTCCAACCTAACCACTTAATCATACCACCACTTTTTTCCTAAATATACATATAAAAAGGTAAGTAGCAGCCCATTAACGTTCCACTGCTAGGCACAGGCCTCCTCACACGCCGGAGTAAGGGTTTTTACAGCATAGTAGAGGATTGGCAGGCATAGTACACAAATGCACTCTCCTTTCTTTCACTCTCGAAGAGAGACATCAAAGAGAGATCAGGCATAATACAAATAGCCGTCGTCATTAAAAACATATAAAAAGGTAATAATATTCCTATATAGACATATATTTAGACGAAACAAAGGATATGCGAATGAAAAAACACAAACGTTATGAATCTGACACTTTCACTTAATAAATCTATAAAATTATGAAAAGGTCTCTAAACTAAACATTACTAACTTTAGATATAACAATTCTGTAATCATTTTAGAGCGATCTTTGTTAACATATATAAACTACCTGAACCCGCGACTTCGTCTGCGTGGAATGTTTTTTTGGTAGCATTTTCATTAATTCAGGCGAATTGTTTTACAAATAAGGAACATACCCGCTTTGCCCTTTGAGGATGGAATTTCCAAAAATTTACTTTTGATGGTTTCCATTATGTGAAAAAAAAATTCCGACCAAGTTATACCATATATATAGACTGACTCAATGGTCTAGTGACTGCCTCATTGGTGTAGTGGTTAGCATGTTCGACTACAGACTTGAGGTCCTGGGTCGAGTCCCGGGTCGGGCCAGTTCGAAATCGATATTGAG
The DNA here is from genome assembly GCA_015832385.1 of Elymnias hypermnestra. NCBI lineage: Eukaryota > Metazoa > Arthropoda > Insecta > Lepidoptera > Nymphalidae > Elymnias > Elymnias hypermnestra. The sequence goes on from JACTOM010000093.1 coordinate 269,476, forward strand.
TTTTCTATTAAGATTTTCTCAATATTTGCCCGAAGTTGGGAAGTTGGCGGTGTGATTCACCCCCGTGCCTCGGAGAGCACGTTAAGCCGTCGGTCCTGCGCCTGATCTCTCTCTCCGGTCGTGTCGGATTGCCGTCATGTCGGACTATGAGAGTGAAGGAATAGAGAGTGCACTTGTGTACTATGCCTGCCAATCCGCAGTGGAGCAGCGTGGTGGGTCTATGCTCTAAAAACCCTCTCTCACATGAGCGAGGAGGCCTGTGCCCAGCAGTGGGACGTTAATGGGCTGCTACTTACCTTACTTTTTTTATACCATATACATAAAAGGTATAATTTGTATATGTGAAGTTTGAATTTCTTTTTAATGTCAAAAATGGATATAAAACCCCCGCAACCCCCATTGCGGGTGGAATTTCGTAAAATCCGTTCTTAGCTGACCTCTACTCGGCAAAAGGAATATTTTTACCAAATTTCAAGTCTCTACGCCTTATGGTTCCAGAGACATCGTGATGAGGCAATAGATACCTGGATATCGCTTTTATATATATAGATTAGATGTCACGGTTCACGATGGACTCATTAACTACTTAACCGATTTTAATCAAAATTGCACACCGTGTGAAGTTTAATCCAACTTGAAAGATAGGATAGCTTCTATAAATTAAGAAGATGTATCTTAATTTATAGTCGCAATATTATTTTATTGTAAATTATTTGTCTGTTAAAAACCTTAGCCACAGCAACGAAATAAAACTTAGAGGGGTTTCTGTTAATATATAGATGACGCTAAAATCTACATATCCAACTTTTATAGCACATTCTACATAACCAACAATTGATTATTAAATCAAGAAGAGAATATCGTAATACAGAGTCTCCACGATTACACAGTTTCTATGAAATACGTCGGCCATTGCTCTTACAGAAATAGCAACAAATGAATCTTCATCCTCAATTAAGTTAATTAACATACGTTTCATTCGCGTTATTCTAATGAAAATATCTCGATGTAATAAACAAAATATGATAGCCCATCATCATTTAGGGATGATGAAAACCATGGAATACTGTGTAATAATAAAAGTAATTTATAGAACAAAAAAACCTGTAACGCATTATTTTAGAGTGAAGAAGGTTCAGAAATCGCATTTTTAATAAGAAACCTGAATCACTACAGAGTTTGCCTGCTGATATTTTTAAGAAATATGTTAAAAACGTCCTATTACAAAAAGCATATTATAATATTGGAAATTATTGAAGTGACAAAGATGTTTGGACACGATTCCAGTAGCACATGAAAGCTAAACACATTTTAACGTACAAAAACTATGTTTAAAGAAGTAACCGTTGAGTTTCTTCTTAGCGAAGTCAATTTTCCGAACCGCTGGTAAATTTATTAACAACGGACAGACTACTGATGATTCAAAAGGGCTTTTTGAGCCTACTGGAATATTTCGAATTTGATATCTTTCTCGGTTCATAAACTATCATACAGGTTATTTAAACGCCTCTAAAGCCATTTTATATGACATTAAAAGCAATAAATTCACTTGAAAAAAGGTCGTCGTCGTCTCAAGCAATGGACGTCCACTGCTGGACAAAGGTCTCTCTTAATGAATTCCGATGGACCCGATCTTGCGCCGCTTGTATCCAGCGGCTGCCAGCGACTCGCCTGATGTCATCCGTCCACCTGGTGGGGAGTCTGCCGACGCTGCGTTTTCCGATGCGAGGCCGCCACTCTAGCACCATCGGGCCCCAATCCATCGTCCATCGGTTCTGCGAACTACGTGCTTTGCCCATTGCCACTTCAGCTTTGCAATTGGGTAGGCTACGTCGGTGACTTTAGTTCTCCTACGGATCTCCTCATTTCTGATTTGATCACGTAGGGAAACCCCGAGCATAGCCCTCTCCATCGCCCGCTGAGCGACTCTGAGTCTTCTTACGAGCCCCATAGTCAACGGCCATGTCTCGGAACCATATGTAATCGCTGGCAACACACACTGATCGAAGACCTTAATCTTCAAGCACTGAGGAATTATGGATGAAAAATGTCCCGTAGTTTTCCGAACGCTGCCCATCCAAGTTGGATTCGGCGGTTGATCTCTTTTTGGAAGTTGGACCTACCTAATTGGATCGTGTGTCCCAGGTGGATGTACTCGTCTACAACTTGGAGTGCTGAGTTCTCAACGGTAACCGGGTGGAGTGATATATGGATGTTCGACATGATTTTTGTCTTATCCATGTTAATTTTAAGGCCCACCTGTTGAGAAAAGGTATAATGGTTAATTTAATTAGGACAACTAACAAATGTCACATTTACACAGAAAAAGAAATACAAATTACATAAACAGAGTCGTGGACAATGTACACTTTAGTAAAAGTAAATGCATTATTATTTAATAACGGAATCAATAGGTGAAGAGAGCAACAAGTTTCTTTTGTATAAACTTATGTATCTTATTTTAAAATCTATCGGTTTGGTTTTTGGTAAAGGTAAACATCGTGAGAAGACCTTCCTATCTCTCTAATCTGCTAAACTTCTTTCCTATGAGTGACAAGGCCTGTAACCAGCTCTCACTCATTTCAAGCGATGGACGTCCACTGCTGAACATAGGTCTCAGCCTAAAGAAGGCTCCAGCGGCTACCGACGACCCTCCTTATGTCGTCGGTTCACCTTGTGGGGGTTTGCCTACACTGCGGCATTCCAGCAGCTTCGAACCCCAACGTCCATCGGTTCGTCGGACTATGTGCCCCGCACATTGCCACTTCAGCTTCGTGATTCTTAGGACTATGTCGGTGACTTTGGTTCTGCTACAGATCTCTTCATTTCTGATTCGATTGCGTGAGGAAATTCCAACCATAGCCCTCTCCATCACACGCTGTGTGAGTTTGAGCTTTCGAATGAGCCTCTTAATCGACCACGTTTCCGATCCGTAGGTGATCACTGGCAATATGAACTGTTATGTTAATTGGAGGAAAAGATCTTATGTAGCTTTCCGAACACTGCCCAAACGAGTTGGATCCGGCGGTAGACCTCTTTCTCGAAATTGAACCTACCTAGCTGGACTATACGTACCAGGTATGTATACACGTCAACAGTTTCAAGTGCAGAGTTCCCAACGATAACTGTAACCAGCAGTGAGCATTTAATAAGCTACTTATCAATACCAATCGTAAAAGCTGGTAATTGTTATGTTAGTAGCTAGATAATATCATGGTTTTATGATAAAAAGACGAACATTGTGTCTAGTGTTCGACATGTTAAAACTTCCGTAAACTAGACTGTTATGATAAACACTGTCTGATAAGGTACATGTTAATGTTTTTCTATTACTATTAGAAACATCGATACTTCTACTTATAGGTTTAATATATACCGTTTTCACACAAAACTACTGGACCGATTTCAAAAATTTTGTTACCATTACAAAGCTGCATTTCCATTGAGCAATATATGCTATACTATTTTATCAAAAAAAATAGGGATCCCTAAGAAAAATGCATTAATGTAACCCAAGGTGTTAATGTAACCCAACAAAAATTCTTTAATCGCGTGCGCTACGGAAATGATTGATGACAGTATTATAAAGCGTATTTGTATTTACAAAAAATTCAACAACTGTATGTTCAATAAAAGTTATGCCACTATAACTCCTTTTTCACATTACAAAAGTTCATTAAAGTGCCGACAACAATCAAACCTTTTTATTCAACCCTTTGCATTAATCCTCATCCCATTTTATAAAAGACTGTTTCAATACCTGTAAAATACATTTCAAATTATTAAAATGGGACATTTCACATAAAAGTCATAACAAATTTTAAAATGTCCATCAAAATATATAACAAATTTTAAAATGTCCATATAAAACTAAATCTGACTTAGCAGACTTTCCATTGACACGATATATATGTGGGTAAAACGCGGGGCATTGCTAGTATATAATAAATATAAGAAACAAATGATCAATAACCACTATCGCGAGATATACAAAACTTTTTGAAAGTAAAACTTCTGGAGTAAGCTTGTAAATGCGTGATAAGAGCATTGTGAAAAGTATGATCCCGCGAAGCGTACGAAATTTGAAAGCGATACAAATTAATGATGATAGAAATGGGGAGAGAGAGAGAGAGAGTTACGTTTTGTATAGTACTGTAGAAGTAAAAGAGTTGCGACCACACAATTTCTTTCGCTCTTTCTCTCATACATGGGTATGGCTCACTTTATCCCCACTCCACTCTACTCCATGGGAGTCTGCTCCACTCACATGAGTGGAGTCGGAATAAGTTGAAACGCACTCGATAACGCAGCCAAGGCCAACATGGTGACACCCATTGCTCGCTTGACTGCATTAATATTCTCATCCATTCGTGCAAATTTGAAATAGTTTTACTTCCATCGTGGTTTTATAAAACCAAACAGTTTTTTTTATTACTGGAAAGTTAGGGATTTACTGCGATCTTACCTAAAGGTAAGTGATGATATAGTCTTTCTAGGTAGAGTGTTAACTACCCACGGCCGACGTTCATCATCCCAAAAAGCAAAAAGTTTATAATTTGCATCTATTCTATAAGTTTCAAGAATCCCCCATTCTCGGTAATAGTTAAAAATGCATTAATCTAAACATTATAAGAATGTACTTTAAAACACTGCATCTTAGTATCTGGCTGCTCGCCAACAATCCCACCTTTCATCGGGTCATGTCTGGAATAGCTGCTTATCAGAAGTCAAGGGAGAAAACATTAAATCTACGGGATCTACGACGTTGACCTATTTTTTGTGTATTGAAGGTTGAACACATAAATCATGTTATAAACACGTATAAAACAGTTTTTATGGGGTAACACTACACCTTTTTCAATCCATACTTTTAGTCCGCACTCTTTCAAATCGTCAATAAAATATCTGGTTTTAAGGACCAAATTCATATGATGCTGTTCTGGCTTCCTTTGTATAATGGCTTTAGATAAATTAATGGAGTACATGAATGACTCGCATATTAATGATAATATTAAATGCGTTTTTATTCTCCTAAACCTCAACGGCCTAAATGATGCAATGATAAGAGTATATGCTTCGTTAGCAGAGGCCCTGGGTTCTATTACCGACAGGGCAAATATAGAAAATTGTATTATTTACTTTGTCAAAATCAGTTCTAGTGGGAGGCTTCGTCGTTGCTAGATTCCCTTCTAGCAAAGACGTGCTGCCAAGAAAATAATTTACGATCTGATACAACGCAGAAGAAATTATAAAAGCTAAACTACCACTTACCACATCAGCACACTCTCCACCTTAGATTATATCACCACCGTTCATCAGCGCTATTTACATTTTACGAGAAATTATACATAAGTACGATGCTATTTTTTTACGCTGAGAAATGCGTTTACTCACCACAACCGATCAGTCATCGGTTGTGAGAGTAGGAGTCACTCGAAACCACTAGAATACCCACTGAGACTGACTGAGGCGCCAAAGGCTCACTGAAAAACATTCTACTCTGGCACTCGCCAAATGGCTGTCTAGTATTAGGCCTAGATATTTCACTTGTCCTTATGTCCACAAATGTGCCCCTCAAATTAAGTACTGCTCCCCGTGAAGGTCCTCTCCGAGGTCCATGATATCGATTTCTCAGCGCCGCGACAAGGGTGTCATCCGCATAACATAACACTCTCATGCCAGGGAAGAACGGGCATCGCAGAAGCCAATTGAAGCCCAGATTCCATAATAAGGGCTCTAAGACTTGCCACGGTGAACTGTATGCCAAGACAAACGGCGCTCTCCTAAAGGACCTCTCTGTCCTGGAGGTACGGCTGCAATATTCTCCTGAGATACGAAGGCACTCTGTGGTAACGTAGTGCCTCCAACAACGTTTCATGAGAGAGACTACTGAAAACGTTGATGTCAATCGAGACCGCCAGAACTACATTTCCTCTGATTGTGCCATCCTCTGTTAGACCCCGCAAGTACTCCAGAGCGTCGATTGTAGAACGACCACTTAGGAATCCGAATCGAGAGTTCCACGGTCCGAACCCTACGACTTGAAGGTATTGAATGAGGCGAGCGGCAAGTATTTTTTCACCTCATTCAGAAATATTAGTTACTTCTTATCAAATCAGCACACGTAAACCTTAGATTGCATCATCACTTACCATCATGTGAGACTACAGTCAACCATTGACCTGTCAGCAATAAAAAATATATCACGATCTCACTGGCGCAATGGCGCGAGTACTTGCTTTGTTAACAGAACTCCCAGGTTCGACCAGTAGGGCGACTGAGGCTTTGACCTTGGCCACCCTATTAGCAAAGACGATTATTATGAAGCAAAGAGATTTGTGTTCCGGTACGATGCTGTGCAGAAACCATGAGAGGTAAATCGTCTCTTATCCGATTAACGAGCTTCCATTGTAGAATGTATCATCACTTATCATGAGGTATCTTCACAGCATAAAATAAGAGATGCCAATATTGGAGTGAATGGCATCAGATTTGAACATCTCATGAAAAGGGAATGATTCAGTTTGCTTGTCTAAAACTACCTTGGCATTATTGCCCTTCTAATGTACCTTACGCCCTTTCCTATAAAAAATATTGATTACATAATAAAGTATAAAAATAACCTTGGTCTTACGTATCACGAGGTTTTAAGGTGACTCCTATGTACCGAGTGCTGACGTACTTTGGGATATCTGCATTTGCGAACACGACTTTCAGATAAATGGTAATTGGTTAAACAAGATTTATTAGTAAACATTGCTGAATTTTTGTATATTTAAAAATATATTCTTAGAATAAATATTTGTACAGTCAATATTTCAATTTAATTGCATTACATGTATCAATATTCCTCAGTGCCTGAAGACCAAAGTCTTCAAACAGTGCGTGTTGCCAGTGATGACCTACACTTATGAGACGTGGTCGCTAACTATAGGCCTCATGCGGAAGCTCAGAGTCATTCAGCGTGCGATGGAGAGGTCATAGCCCTCGGAGTTTCTTTACGTGATCGAATCAGAAATGAAGAGATCCGTAGTAGAACCAAAGTCACCGACATAGTCCTACGAATCGCAAACCTGAAGTGGCAATGGGTGGGGCACATAGTCCGAAGGACTGATGGACGTGGGGACCGAAGGTAATGGAGTGGCGACGCCGCACCGGACGGCGCAGCGTAGGCAGACCCCCCACAAGGTGGACCGATGATATAAAGAGGGTCACCGGTAGCCTCTGGAGCCAGGCGGCACAAGATCGGGACTTGTGGGCGTCATTGCGTGATACCTATGTCCAGCAGTGGACATCCATCGGTTGATGCGACGTAGACGACGACGATATTCATAAGCCTCTGACAGATCGACGGCCCCTATCGCGTTTTAGATATTTTGTGATTTCGATGATTATATCATCCCATTTAACAACTTCATTGTTTATACTTGACTCTATATACGTTAGGGTCGTCGATATATTAAAGTAGCTGTTCCTCATTGCTTCCGAATCGTGGAAATATGTAGAAATCAGTATATTGTGAGCCTCTATATTATGAAAGGAGACACTTTACTCAACTTCTAGTCAGTCGCAAATAGTTAACCCTTAGATTGCCCGGTCGCGTTTTAACGGAAATAACCGTCGCCTACGTCGCCCAAAGTGGCTTTTGTGTCTTAAATGTTCATAAAAGACTACCAAATGTTATGATTTTTATGTTTGCTAATATTTAAACTGTACAATGTTATCTTTTGTTTGTTAAATTACGACTACGAGTAACGTCATGTTACGCTAAACTTTTAGATAGTGAAAAAAGTTCGTCTTGTATTTATAGTCTCATATCTTAAAAAATTAAATCTCATCTCAAAGGTTTTCATTGTTATCCACATCACTTATATAATCAAAAATACAAAAAAGCACTAATAAACACTCACAGTTTATAAAATACGACAAAAAAGCGTAAAGGCCTTCGCCGCGACACACGCACCGTTAGTAACGGTGGCTTTGTAACTGATTTACTTCTTGTTTTTTCTATTGTCTGGTGCTATCTCTACGCATATTTTGTTTTGTCAGTTACCGAGTTAGATAATGCACTTTATGGCTTAAAAAGAAGAGATGCTTATATTTCTGATTGCACGAGTTGAGACAGAGCTATAGTATCATTTCAACCAGTAGTTGACACGGGTAATCCAAGGGTTATATACATCGCTAGAAACAATTTAGAGATAATATTTTATTTTTTCTAAACATAGTATAATTTGAAGTCGTCTCCGCTGTCTGCTCCCATAGATCTTTTAAACCAATCAACAGATTTTAATGCGGTTTTCAGCAATAAAAAGAGTGATTCAAGAGGAAGATATATATATATATATATATATATATATAAGACATACATATTACAGTACAGGAAAGCAAAAAAATCAAAGCTTTGTAATGTGATGTAACAAACGTATTTTTGTTGCGCTTAAAGCGCAAATTCTAGATAAACCTTACGAGATAGATCAAATAAATGTACTACGTAATTGTATATCTTAAAAAGAACTATAATTAGTTCCAAGAAGGTATACATTTATCTCTAAACCATATCCCACATTAACCATTTTTATCTTTTACATCTATCGGCGTGGGTCAATTGCGACAATCCGGCGCGCGTGTCTCTGCAATCTCCATCTGGCTGTTGTGCAATCTCCATCTGGCTGTTGTTTATTTACCACCAGACAATCACTTACCTCAACATATAAAAGAGTTTAATGACATATTAACAAACGTAGTATCCCAAAACATCGATGATCTTTTTTTAATATGCGGCGATTTCAACCTTCCCTGCTTGAAATGGTCAAATAATGACCCCATTCTACTTAAAAAAGGAACTATAGAAGCGCAAGCTTCTGCCAGTTTGTTTCTCAACTGCATTAATTTATTAGGTTTTCAGCAACACAACACGGAGTTAAATTCTTGCCATAACACTTTAGATCTTGTCATAACTAACTTTACCGCAGAGGTTACTAGGTCGATATTCAATATGGTTGACGAAGATAAGTACCATCCGACCCTATCAATAGATATATCCGATATAGTAATTAGAAATTTACCGAAAAAAGACACATTTAAGCTACTGTACAGCAAAGCCGACTACGACTCGATATTCCAAAAACTCTTAAATACTGATTGGTCTTTTCTTTCCAAAAACTCTTTCAAAAACGCTGTAACGTCTTTTTATAATGTGCTATACGAAGTAATTGACGAATTCGTCCCAAAGATTATCGTTCGTGACACCACATACCCTATCTGGTACAACAAAGCGCTTATCAACATAATTAATGAGAAAAATAAAGCACACTTTATCTGGAAAAAATATCGAAATCCCGTTGACTACGATAGCTTCTCCTTATTACGAAAAAGATACAAGACACTCGAAAAGGAACTGTTACATAAATTTACACGTAATGCAGAGGACCAAATTAAACATAATCCCAAACAAGTTTACAGCTATGTGAGACGCAAGCGTAAATCCAGAAATGGCTACCCAAAAAACATGATATACCTTGATAAAAATCACAAAACTGAAGAAGACATTTGTGGCGCTTTTTGCAGTTTCTTTGAAAAAGTATTTCAGGCTCCAATACAAAATTATACATCATTGCCCTCCTCCAGTCTCTCTGTAGATATCATTCCACAATTAAAAATAAATTCCGAAATTATTCACAAACATTTAAGAAAATTAGATACATCTAAAGGCCCAGGTTCTGATAATATTCCACCACTCTTTATAGTTCGATGCGCTAAAGTTCTCGCGGAACCACTGAGTATACTTTTTAATAGATCTTTCAATGAAAGTTCAATACCTGGAATTTGGAAAGAAGCGCACATAGTTCCTATTCATAAAAACGGCTTAAAAGCAAAAATAGAAAATTACCGACCAATTTCTGTCTTAAATACTTTAAGTAAATTACAAGAAAAAATCGTTTACACTCACATTTACCCTTACATAAGTAAGGTTATTCCAGAAGAACAACACGGTTTTTTCAAACGTCGTTCTACTTTAACAAACCTAGCAATTTTCACGTCAGATGTATTAAAGCATATGGGCAACCGCACGCAAGTTGATGTAATCTACACGGACTTTGAAAAGGCCTTTGACCGTGTAGATCACAGCATACTTCTTCAAAAACTATTAGCTGTAGGCATTTCAGGTGATTTATACCGTTGGTTTGAGTCATACATACTAAATAGATCACAAGCAGTTATTGTTGGTAGCAGTAAATCTAACTTCATTAACATAACATCGGGCGTTCCACAGGGCTCGTTGTTAGGCCCTTTACTCTATTCAGTGTACATTCACGACATAGGCAAGAGCATAAAACACGGGAAATTCCTTCTTTATGCTGATGACACAAAAATATATAAAAATATTTCGAATACTGCTGACTGTTCTTTACTTCAAGCTGACCTGAACAGCTTGACGCAATACTATAAAGACAACCATATCACAGTAAATACAAAGAAATGCATACATATCACTTTCACACGAAACACTAATGACATTAAATCAAGGTACTATATCGATAATAACATAATCAACAAAGTTGTCACAGTAAAAGACCTGGGACTAACTCTAGACAGTAAGTTGACATTTTCTGAACACTTCCAAACAATCGCAAACTCAGCTTATAAAAATCTTGGCTTTATCATTAGAACATCAAAATCATTTCACGACAAAAATACCATTAAATTACTGTATTTCTCATATGTTAGAAGTGTACTGGAGTATTGTTCTCCCATCTGGAATCCACAACACGTAACATACTCTTTTATGCTAGAAAAAATCCAACGGAAGTTCATGCATTATCTCGATTTTCGCACAAAAAACACGTACACAGATTACACAACATCTTGCAAAAAGCACAACATTCCAGCACTAACAGACCGTAGAACAATTGCCGATATGATGTTATTGTATGACATATGCACTGGAATTCTACAATGTCCTGATCTGACGTCAGAAATTCTACAGTTATCTGTTCCTCAACGACGTACACGCCACACAAGCCTATTTCACGTTCCAAGTAGCCGTAATTCGTACAGTAGTAATTCGGTCGCTTGTCGGTTACCACTAACCTATAACAATCGATTTGAAGACGTCGATCCTTTTTGTACATCTAGAATCACTTTTAAAAAGTTAATTAAAAAAAACACATTATAACCCAACACAACACACGCACCTACACAAACACAACACTACACATCACTTACACATACATGCAAGATTATTTTAAGCGATTAATTATATATATATTATAACATTAATTTTGCAAATTAAGATACCATTATTGTATTAATTGTAATACCATAGTTCTTTTCCACTTAGTCTAAGTTAGGTGTAAATAAAGTAAATCCGATTTGGCTTAAGTAATAATAAACTTCTAGTGTATGTTTTTACCTAAGACGAAGCTGTGGATTTAGTAAATAAATAAATAAATAAATAAATAAATAAATAAATAAATAATTAGTTCCAAGAAGGTATACATTTATCTCTAAACCATATCCCACATTAACCATTTTTATCTTTTACATCTATCGGCGTGAGTCAATTGCGACAATCCGGCGCGCGTGTCTCTGTGACCTGTCAATTTTATTTAGCCTTAATGTTAAGGTATCAATCGATTGCACCAACATTACCCACCAACGCCCACAGTATGGAGATTGAATTATGGATACCACTAACGACGATATCGGCGGAGAACCCTACGACTTGAGATGAGATGAGAAAAAGGGCGAAACGTATGGCGTGCTATGTTAGGAAAACAGATTTATAATATGTGAGCACTGATCGAAGACCTACAAAGCAATGTACCGTTCCAGGGTCAAACATAGTCTCTGAAATGAAGAATACCGACAAAATCGTAGTTCGCAACAGCTAAATTGTGTTTTCTGAAAATCCACCACGTTGGCCATTTTGTGTTAGCCGTCAGTAAGGCGCTTAAAGTGAATCTTTGACGTGGCTATCTCAAATGGCAGACTCCAAATTATACAGACAACCATACAAGATAATTGCAATACACGCTAATCGTTACGTTGCCAAGGCGGTAATATCATAACCAAATAAACCTGATAAACATCTGACTCACAATGAATTTTATTTTCACGTAAACAAGTGATAATTCTAACATATCGGACATGTTTTCTGTTTATTCAGATATCGATCAAGAATAGATTTCTTGATAAAATGCTAAAGGAACAAGAATTTATCAGCTGTTTTTCACGATAACTGGTAAAGGAACAAAATAACATCAGCTGTTTTTTTTACGTTGTTTTTTACAAATTATGTACGGCATGTTGGATTTTCCGCGATTAACTTTATTGATAAATTACTTAATTAAAAGTGCGTGGGCACAAAGTATACATGTCAGAAGTGTAGCTTCTTTGGCAAACTAATTTTTAAGTAGAGGGAATAAAAAAGTAAGATATAATAGTGCCGAAAGTTTATACAAACGATACTGCTGCTACTACTTACTTACTTTTTTTTAAATATAGGGGACTGTTTTGTGTAATTAATCTACTTTCGGACTGTCAATCTAAAGGATATTTATATTATAGAATGAATAAGTATTATTTAAATAAATTTCGTCTTTATAAAGAGAGAGAGAGAATACACTTTATTGTACACCGTAAATAATACTTACAATACATACAACTTAATCATAGGGTACAAAAGGGCGGCCTTATCGCTAAGTAGCGATTTCTGCCAGGCAACCTTAGGGTGAGACAAATTTATTACAGAAATGGGTAGGTGGTGATAAAAGGTGTAGTTTATAGATACATATAAAACATACATGAGTACATAAACAGATACATACAAAAATACATAGTAAGGTAAGTAGCAGCCCATTAACGTCCCACTGCTGGGCACAGGCCTCCTCGCTCATATGAGAGAGGGTTTTTAGAGCATAGACCCACCACGCTGCTCCACTGCGGATTGGCAGGCATAGTACACAAGTGCACTCTCTATTCCTTCACTCTCATAGTCCGATGTGACGGTAATCCGACACAACCGGAGAGAGAGATCGGGCGCAGGACCGACGGCTTAACGTGCTCTCCGAGGCACGGGGGTGAATCACACCGCCAACTTCCCAACTTCGGGCAAATATTGAGAAAATCTTAACAGAAAACTCAATATCGATTTCGAAATGACCCGACCCGGGACTCGAACCCAGGACCTCATGTCTGTAGTCGAACATGCTAACCACTAGACCAATGAGGCAGTCAAAAATACATAGTAATAAATATATATTTACATACGAACCCAAAAATACATATTATAACAAACTAATATATATAATTATATATAAATATAGTCGTCGTCTAAGTGCACAGGGAGAGGTAGTGAACCTTGACGAGGTTTTTAAAGACATTGAAAGAATTGGCCTCTCTGATCGTCAGAGGTAGCTCATTCCATAATTCGATCCCCTGTGCCGCAAAGAATTGCCCAAAGAACATAGTTTTATGGGGAATAATATTTAGTTTAAAGGATATTTTCATTAGATTAATTACATATATCGAGTCTTAAAGTAAAAAAGAGATGTAAAGTAGATTCTGTTAAAAAACTGCCTTGAGATGATTTTTTTTCATTAGAAGCTATAAAGATTGATAGATAGATGTATACTTTAGTGAACACTACAAGAAAAGTACAATAACTTAACATAGATTACATTTAATGAGCAATTTGGTCTTCCCATTGACTAGTCTCTTACAGACAAACATCATAGAAAGGAGAGAGAAATGAGATGGTGTTTATAAAGAAACAGACCTACATATATTACTTAGAATATTTACAAACATATGATACGAAGATGAAACCTTGGAATTTGGAAATAGCACTTCGGAAAACTATAAAATCACTAGTTTTCTAAGTAACCCCTTGATTTCGAACCAAATCACTCTGAAAGGCTACTACTGTGTCTTACACTTTAAGTATTTTATGACATTCATTAAAAAAAAGTAATAAGTTTTTATTCAAGGCAACATTTGGCCCAAATTGTTAAAATACAACTAACTTATAACTATGTTAGTGACACATAGAATATAATAATACAGAAAATAAATGCAATTAAACTAAACTAAATTAAATTAAATTAAAATCAAAATCACGACTATCAATTAAGCAAATGTGAAAACACTGTAAATATAAAGACGTCTTATATACTAGCTGAGGGTTGTCCCTAGGCATCATTTTCTGTTGTTCGTCAGATGAACAGACAGCCAATATGTGAATATGCTGTTATGCGATGCCCTCATTCTCTCCCAAAAAGAGGCAATACGTGTCCCTCATAACAGCATAGAAATCGGGCACTCCCGATTCAGCAAACATGCCAGACGCGCTGCAGTATCTGGACAAACCCATCAAGATGCGAAAAACGTCGTTATACTGCACGCGTATTGCCGTGTAGGATTTTCTTAAAAAAAGTTGTCCAAAGTTGACAGGTATAAAAGCAATACCCTCTCCGATCCCTTACCTGCCCGAAATGCCATTACATTTCTGATTTATTTACATTATAATTCAGTCCATGAGAACTAGCATAACTCTCAGAGACTGAAATTAGTTTTCTCAGCCCTTTGATGGAAGGGCTGAGTACTACCATATCATCAGCATAGCTCAAACTATTAAAGCATGTGTTGCCAATATGACATCCGACTTTTGTAGTTCTCAGCTCCTCATATAGATATAATCTATTTAATAATGCAATAAGTTTATTAAGTAACATAAATAAAGCTACGTAATCACGCCAATGTAGACATAACATATTTCACAGTCGTCTCCACGATCATTGGATTAACTCCATTATCGATGTGTCATTAATTAATAATAAACAATGAACACACTGCGCAGTAAATGGAGGAAAACAATATTTAACCAGATAAGGTGGTAATATTAGCTAGCCAGCTGATACGTGCTAATTACAAGTGTTTAATTAGACGTGTGTTTTGATCGAGTACGATTCGATTGATTTTTGTTACAATCATACCAGAATAACTTTATTTATTTGGGCATAAAAAGGATGATACAGAATTAAAATACCCGGGACCCCTAAACTAGGTAAGCCCGTGACTTAGGGGTCAGTGTCTTCCCAAGTTTACAATTTATTCTATACCTAATCTACATATTGAAGGGAAAATTAAAAATGAAAACTTAATTTAAAACTAAAATATAAATAGATAGTATAAGCTATAAAATTATACACACAACTACAATTAATTATTCGTGGTTGTATCTTTTTATATCGTTTAAAGTTATGTGGTACCATGAACTATATGGTTTTTATATCACTAAATTAAGGCACTCAAGTAAGGCTTTATGCTTAATATTCTATATAATACTTATGTGCGTGTTTATGTCACAGAAATCCCATCGTCCCATCCCATCCCATGCCCATTTTTTTTTTGTTTTCAGATGGATTCGAGGATAGTTTACATTGAAATTTCGGTCCGATAAATAAAAAATGTATCCATATCTCAACGGGATCATGAACTACGCAGGTGACAACGTCGGAAACATAATTGTTTTATATAAAGCTTAAAGTTATATGGCAATCTACTTTAACTGCACCACCCCATTGTGTCCCATACCTTAACTGTGTATTTGGCAAATAAATGACTCGATTTTATTTGATAAATCCAGCAATCTAGCATATAGTTTACTATATCATAAGTAAATCCCATCGACTATACATGTTAGCAAAAGAAATGGAAACACTGTTGAATTTCGAGCTAAAATGGGCTATTTTAATAAACAATTACCAACCTGCTACCCCACTCTAAGATACTCTTATCCAATATAAAATTAATTTACTTAAATCTAGTTACGATGCAATACTAAAAACCAAAAAACATGTTCTAGAAAGGTCATAAAAAACTGTCACTAGTTTTATTCCGACAAGACATTTCTCTATAATTAACATTTAAGCTATGAATAATGCTAACGATGTGTACGTAATGACTACCGAGTGGTATTAGGCAATACTGGTTAGTCTGCTTGCACAGGAAATTGAGCTGATAAAATGGAATATATTAAACTTCACTTTAATTAGTAGTTGAGTATCCACGTAGATGATATAAGAGATTATATCCCGTCCCATAAAATATTTCACAAAGGCACATTTTTCTATAAATATTTATGTATAACATACATACATAGCATCACGCCTCCCATAGGTGTAGGCAGAGACCACGTCCTTCCACTTGCCATGATCCTTGCATATCTCCTTCGCTTCTTTCATTCTCATTAAACCTTTCATACTAGTTCGTCGGTTTAGAGTACTCTTGACTTGGCCCTTATTTAAAATGTTCTGGATTGATCCAGGAAAGTTCGTCATGGTCTTTCCCTTCCAACCTTCCCATTCACTCTTGACTCATAAAACCTTTTAGTCAGTCTCCTTTCATTCATCCTCTCTACGTGCCCAAACCATCTAAGCTTTCTACTTTCCTAAATTCGTCCTAATGGGAATTGAACCCAGGACCTCTGCTAGCAAAACGATGTGTGATTATCCCCGTGCCTCGGAGAGCTCGTTAAGCCGTCGATCTCTCTCCGATCGTGTCGGATTTCCGTCAAATCGGCCTAAAGAGTAAAGGAATAGAGGGCACTTGTATACAATGCCTGCCAATCCGCTGTGGAGCAGCGTGGTGAGTCTATGCTTTAAAACTCTGTTTCATATGAGTGAGGAGGCCTGTGTCCAGCAGTGGTACGTTAATGGGCTGCTACTTACCTTACCTTAACTTAAATTGTTTACGAAGTTAGATTGTACATTAGCGTAGGTGTGTTTATATACCATAATGATATGCAAAGATGTAAGACATAATACATAAATTCACATATCCATACAAAAATTATAAAAACCACGCCGTAAATAGAGATGTAAAATATATTTAGCGAGCGCCATTAAATACGAGATGCTGCGCAGTTTGTTATTTCCGATCGGCGTGAGCAACGCACATGGCAACTATGGATATATGGAGACTTTATAATTGGATTAGGTTAGGTTTAAAGATCTTTATTCTCAAAAGAAAAACATTCACTTCATGGGAAAATAACAAATAATAAAAAGGAAAACATAAGAAAAGTAATACTACATACATACATACATAGCATCACGCCTTATTCCCATAGGGGTAGTCTCGTGGTTGGACGCGTGAGATTAACATGGAGTGCTTTCACGTGTTCAAATTCGAGACATACGTCAATTGAAAAGCCATATTAGCCAAGTGGTTAGACATATCGCGTTTTTAGAAGAATAGAGAGAGTAAATACATACATACATACATAACATCACGCCTCATTCCCATAGGGGTAGGCAGAGACAACATCCTTCCACTTGCCACGATCCTTGCATATCTCCTTCGCTTCTTTCATTCTCATTAAACCTTTCATACAAGTTCGTCGGTTTAGAGTACTCTTGACCTGGCCGTTATTTAAAATGTCCTGGATTTGGTCCAGGAACGTTCGCCTTGGTCTTCCCCTTCCAACTTTCGCATTCACTCTTGACTCATAAATCCTTTTTGTCAGTCTCCTTTCATTCATTCTCTCTACATGCCCAAACCATCTAAGCATACCTTTCTCAATTTTAGTCACTACGTCTTCTTTTATACCACAACGTTCTCTTATCACACTATTTCTTACTCTGTCACTCAGTTTTAATCCACTCATGCTTCTCAACGCTCTCAGCTCTACCGCATTTATTTTACTTTTGTGATTCTTCTGCCATACCATTCTTCTGTGTGTGATACATGTGATAAAAGCTAAAATCTATATTATCTATTCATAAAACTGTGGGAAACTTCAACTTCAATTCGGAATAAGGTTTTTATGAGTTTGTTTTGCGATCTTTTAAAATAGTTTTACACGCACTTCCCCACATTTCTATCAAGTATTCTAACAACGATGGATTAGCAACTTTAACTTATTATGTATTAATACGTGAAGGAAAAACTTTGTACCTCATTTTTTCGAAGATTGCGTAGACTAAGGAGTGTCAATATTGCCACACTTATCTAAAACATTAAAGAGGAAACATTTGTGTCTTTTATGTATCATATAGATATATTTTATGTCGAGTTAAGTCGAATGCTTTTGCGATCTCCTGGCCCCCTATTTCAGGTGCGGAGGGCTCCGATGGGTTTTAGTGGGTATTCTGGAAACAGCGAGTCCCACACTCCGTACGTATATGTATTTCGTAGATATTAATACGTTCTATAATATTGTAGAACATTTTTTTGTTCTATCTTTAATAGTTACACCAATGCACGCGATAACACATTTTTGAGACCAATTTTTTCACACTTTAGGTTACGTTAATGCATTTTTATTAGGGATCTCTATTATTTTTTTCAGAAATTAATATAGCCTATGTCACTCAATGAAAATGCATCTTTCTAATGATGAACAACATTTTAAAACCCCTTCAGTAGTTCTGGAACGTTCGTTATTTATTCACACAAGTGTTACAAAAGTTTTTATTTACAAACACAATGAAAACTGCATCGTCAGTGTTATAACGCGAAGGTCAGTGTATAAAACAAGTAATTGTGCTGACTCAATGTTCAGTCTGGAATCCCGTCGCATTGTCTATTTATATCTATTGAAAAATTTGACTAATATAGACCAACAATCTCGTTTGTCTTGTAGGCAGCAAGTTCGACTGGTTACGTTCCTGGTTCGAGGCCTAGGTCGTATCAAATCAAATCAAAATATCTTTAGGCATATTACAGCACTTTTGAATCGTCAAATATTTTTTTTTCTTTTCCACACTCTAATTCTAATGTACGTCTGATAATGGCACTCAAGAACGACTTAAAATCTAAAGTTACGAGAGTTCCTTCGCGCCCTGATCCGAGAAGAGCCCACAACAAACTCAGTCAAGTATTTTGTTTTTTGTTACCATCATCATTATTACATTTCAAATTAGAGCAGTTCGTTCACTCCCACGCGTTTCTATCGTCTAAGTAATCTTGCAACTTATAATACGATTTTTCTATCAACTTTCTTTTAACAAAGACTTTGAATTTATTAATTGACATCTCTAAAACGTATCAAAATACGAAAGTAATTCTTTTAGTCGCGCTGTCACGCAATTTTACTGGAGCTATTTAAATGAAATTTGGTGTACAGATAGTCTCGAGCATGAGAAAAAAATTAGGCTGCATTTTAAGGTAGACAACGTAGACAGGCATTAAGAACGTGGATTTGGATATGTAAGCGAAAAATGACCACTCACTGCAAGGTCTCTATAAATATTCACCAGATTGATTTAAAATTTATCACATATCATCCATTTATGACGTAGTCTCTAACCGAGGACGTGTTTCCCCATATTTCCACGCGATCTGGATATAAGAGAAATTTACTGAGAGGTTTCCTTTACTATTTGCCATTTCATACTCTTCCTTTCGTGACGTAAACTTGCACTAATTTTCTGTTGTTACTGAACAGCTAGTCTTTAATATATGTCTGCCCTTCAAATTATACTATTACTACGGGTTCTTTTAGAATCAAGAACAGCTGGACTTTTTTGTACTGGGAAATGCTTTAACGCACCCCGACCAAGAGTGTCGGGAGTGTAGAACTCACTGATGAGACAGAATACCCAGCGGAATACCCAGACTAAAACCCAGCGGTCCCACGTCATCCTAAAGTTGGACACCAGCGGCTCGCTTGCGCAATTCCATGTGGTGTCCCGGATGAAACCGAATCAAGATTCAAGGCTGTGAAACAAGGCGCATATATCCCTGCCTACGGCGACGGATAGCAGGGGTATTAGGAGCAACCTCCCGCTCCCTTTCAAGTGCCTCCTTTAGCGCGACAGGGGTCTCGCAAAAGGAGGCCACATCTCTCCACCCTGGCAACCATTGCACTTGCAATGATGGTCAGTGAAAAAGAAGAATAGCTAGCCTGCTTAATCAGGGAAAATATTTTGAAGAAAAGAGCAATTCAAGGATATGTGTAGCCTTTTTTTACAAAGTTTAATGCACGCACCTCGATCGATCGAAATCGATCTGATCTAAAATATTATCGGTAGTGTGGGATTCGCTGGTTAACTAGAATTCCCACTTAAACCCAGCAATACTCTTCAAATGCTTTAATGGAGCACCAGACGATCGGTAGAGAGTATGTTGTATTGAATCCTAAGATGCATCACACTCATGGCAGGAGGGATATATGGATATGAGTAGCTTGACAATCCACAGACAAGCAGAGTGGCAGATTAAAGCTCTAACCATCTTTCTATGAGTGTTAGAATTATTTTTATATAGGATGGAGAGAACTATTCGTTGAGAAAAGACAACGTTGAGTTATAATGGAAGATGTAGTGACTAAAATTGAGAAACGTATGCTTAGATGGTTTGGGCACATAGAGAGAATGAATGAAAGGAAACTGACAAAAAAGATTTATGAGTCAAACGTGAATGGAAAAGTTGGACGAACAATAGCAAGGGGAACGTTCCAGGACCAAATCCAGGACATTTGAAATAAGGGTCAGGTCAAGAGTACTCTAAACCGACGAACTTGTCTGAAAGGTTCACCGGCCTACCCCTACGGGACGCTAAGAGAAATATTCATTAAAACATAGCTTTAATTTTATTGAAACAAATAGCTGAAAGCTGCCCGTTAAAAAGAGAAAATTATAAATATACATAAGTAACCGCTTTTCTGACCATTCACCTTAGTCAAATAGGAATTTATTAATAAAATATAGTCTACACAATATACGTTGAAACTACACTGACTCAGCACGTGAATGCTTAATCAACCATAATTAATTTTTTACGTTGTGCGTGAGTCAGACGATGTATTTCAAACAACAATGTACACGAAGCAAATCAAATAGGTATATGAATCACATGGCGACATTACAATAAACATTAATCAGGCATTAATCAAATTATTTGCTGTTGCTAAGTAATACCCGATATGCTATGCAATATCTGAAAGGTTTACCTGTCACTTATACTATAATAATAATAACTTTATTTATTTGGACCCCTAAACTAGGTAAGCCCATGACTTAGGGGTCAGTCGTCGTCGTCGTCGCTTCAACCAATGGACGTCCACTGCTGGACATAGGTCTCACGTAATGACGTCCAGAAGCCCCGATCTTGAGAAGGAGGTCAATCGCCGAATCCAACTCGGCTGGGCAGCGTTCTGGAAATTACGCCAGATATTTTCGTCCGATATTCCTCAGTGCCTGAAGACCAAAGTCTTCGAAAAGTGCGTGTTGCCAGTGATGACCTACGGTTCCGAGACGTGGTCGCTGACTATAGGCCTCATGCGGAAGCTCAGTCACTCAGTGTGCCATGGAGAGGGCTATGCTCGGAGTTTCTCTACGTGATCGAATCAGAAATAAGGAGATCTGTAGCAGAACCAAAGTCACCGACATAGCCCTACGAATTGCGAACCTTAAGTGGCAATGGGCGGGGCACATAATCCGAAGGACCGATGGACGTTGGGAGCCGAAGGTGCTGGAGTGGCGCCCTCGCACCGGACGCCGCAGTATAGGCAGACCCCCCACAAGGTGGACCGATGATATAAAGAAAGTCGCCGGTAGCCGCTGGAGCCAGAAGTCAGTGTCTTCCCAATTTTATAATATATTATACGCCTAACTTAAAATTATAATTCATAATATAAGATATAAATACAATATACATGATTGTGTGTGGGTGTGCTTATACTTATGTGTTTGTGTGTGTGTGTGCGTAATTAAATCAACATACTTTTATGTAATCGCTATTTCAAGAACTACAGCAGAAACGTTAATTAAGTTTAGCACAGAAGACAACGATTTCATTGCAAATAGATTGACGCTTGACTGTCTCAAATTTGTCTGTGTCTGGACTGGTGGGACTTCGGCTTGTTACCACCCCACCAGCAAAAACGTACCGCCAAGTAAGAGATTTGTGTTCCGGTCAATGCTGTGAAACCATAAGAGGTACATTGCCCCAAATCGGCCAAATTATAAAAAGATGAAGACTTGAATGTGATTTTCACACTGTAGACGGTATCTCTCTAATTCCACGGAATCGGGAAGTACTGGGATGATACAGCGAGAAACAGCTAGTACATTATAGTGCTTATAATCTTCTCTTCGTGGTCGTTAAGGATGACACTTCCATGACAGTATTTTAATGAAGTTGACACAGTCTCCTTAACTAGTATTATAGTTGTTATCTATGTCAACTCGGTCGCCGTAATATCTTGAAGGCAATGGCTTGAGCTAGATAAGATAGTGACTACCGCGGTCAAAGCCTCCCATATTACTCCAGAAATTGAATAATAAAAATCTTGTCTAAACTTCACTATCTCATGAAACTGATAAATCTACTTATCAGCTCAATAAAATTCATAACATTGCCTCATAAAACTTTAGGGATTTTAAGATATCCTTGCAGAGATTTAGGATTCTGGAAATGACAATACGACTTCCAGTCTAGGTTAGGCTAGATAATTAGGAGTAGTTATTTAAATGTAACATTTTAAAGTGATATAGAAAAACTGAAAGCAGGAAATTTGGTAAATGGTGCTCTGCGCGCTCATGAATAGCCAGATGGTGTCTCAAAGGGTCAGACTGGAGGAGTATTGGTGACAACATTTGTGTATGGTAGTGGAATTTGGGTATGGGAAAAGAAGCATAAAAGTAAAATAAACGCGGCAGAGATGAGAGCGTTGCGAAATATGAGAAGAATGACAAACTAAGAAATAGTGTAATAAGAGAACGTTGTGGAATAAAATAGTATTTAATGACTAAAATTGAGAAAGGTATGCTTAGATGGTTTGGGCACGTAGAGAGAATGAATGAAAGGAGACTGACAAAAAGAATTTATGAGTCAATAATGAATGAGAAAGTTGGAAGGAGAAGACGAACTGAAGGCGAACGCCCCTGAACCAAATCCAGGACATTTTAAATAAGGGTCAGGTTAAGAATACTCTAAACCGACCAATGTAAGAAGCGAAGAAGAAGAAGAATCATGGCAAGTGGAAGGACGTGGTCTCTGCCTATCCCTATGGGAATGAGACGAGAAGTATGTATGTAATTAGAAATAAAAGGTAAAAAAATAACTGATGCGTCCTTAAGTTATGTGCCATCACACCATGTTATCACAGAGTCGCATCTACCCCTAATTTGTAAGAAGAATATGGACTTTCACTCGTTCACAAGGTGATAATTTACTTCAGGAGCCAGCTAATAGACCAGTTCGATTTCAGATCCTATCAAATTTCTATAACTTAAGGATCGTACTGAAATGCAAGTCTGTTGCTTGGCCGGGCCTCTTGATGGTCCAGAAGAAACTAATCCCAGGACCATTGCACCAGCGAGGGCGTCACAGCTCATAGACCTTCAAAGTGACGTTAAACTTCCTAAGAACACTAAACACTATACAATAAAATTATTTATTGTATTGTGTATTATTTCCTCTTAAAATTATTTTAAAAGAGATCTAGATTATGAGTACCAGACGATGCAAATCTAAGTTTTGTATCAGGTAAAGACAAAGACAAAGCCCTGTCTTTTGTCTGCCGAACTAAACACTACTTCATGGTCTTTTTGCCATAGCAACGGTAATCCAAGTCCAGTTCCAGCTTTAAGGAAGGAACCATAAAGTTAACGTTCCCGATGACGCTGTCGAGTAAAAAGGCTCGTCTCCATTTTAATTGCCTTTCATCCAGCTGATGCTGTAACATGAGGAATTCATGAAAGCAGATTCCAAAGATAACAATAAGTCACAATTGTAATATAAAAATGAAATTGCGATGTACTTAGTCATGGTGTTTTCATATGTTTACGATTAAGGAATGACGTATGTAATTCGCGACGGTTGTAACTCTTGATAAGAATTTAATTTTTAATGAAATTACATCACGTGACGCTTTGAGAAATAGAAAAATATCTGATTAAAAGTAAAAACGAGGTCAAAATTGTTTTTATGACGATACGTGACGCAATATGCATCAAATCAATCGGTTTTGCGATACTAGAAACATACAGGATACTAACAGTATTTTAACATTTTTGGGTGTATCGATGCAGATTGTCAAGAGACGTTGTGATCCCTTTCACCATTTTGGTAATCAGACAATCAATAATGATTAATCAGACAATTACTTGCCTCATTGGTCTAGTGGTTAGCATGTTCAGCCACAGATATACACCGACTCCAAATATAAGAATACGAAGAACACTATAAAAGAATACGCAATTATTTCTTACTCCTTAGAGCATTCGTATTAATATATTTGTAAGTTTGTTTTGAAGGCGGTTCTTTTTTTGTTTTTTTTAATAAATCTGAAGTAAACTAACAATTTTGTCTCAATATGTGTACACCTAAAAACGTGTTGCAATGCAGCAACGAACGTAAGCTCATTGCTATTTGATTACAGACACTTATATTTTCTACCATAAACTGCACCCTTACTGTAAAGCCGTTGAGGAGATCCATTGATCTTCATATTTAACTACGACTAGCACTTGACCATACCGAAGTTACGGTAAGCAACTCAAACATCTGGATAGCCTATAGAAGATTCTATCGAGTATCGTTCATTTGCTCCTAAGAATTGAAGAGTTCCGTCATTTTGTCATGGAATCCATCATCAAAACCTAACCAAACTATCACAAAACAACCCTTGAAGTATATCCTTTCCAATAAAAAAAGAATCATCGAAATCGGTTAGCGTGATCTTGAGTTATTCGTCCATTTGTCGCGCACATGCTTATGCAAATTTAAGACATCCGTTTTTCTTATGGATGCCATCATCAGAATTGGATTTTTAAAAAATGGGAACCTATGACGAGCACCACCTTTCATTTTAAAAAAAATCATCAAGATCGGTCCACCCAGTCGGGAGATGAGGTAAAAAAAATGAAGAATTGATTACCTCCTCCTTTTTTTGAAGTCGTTTAAAATAAGACACCTCCGTAATACTTTATTGACAATCTTTTTTTTAAATATAATTGAAACAACACTGATAATTCCAGAAAAATCAATATAGAATATTATACTTAAACAATAGTTGATAATCTCAAATAATAACATACTTACCTACTTACTTAAATAACTCAAGTTGCTTCAACTTATCGAAGTCGACTGGACATAGGTTTTTTGTAATGAATTGCACAAGACCTGATATCACACTATTTGGGTACCAGCGACCTAAGTGTTCTCATCTATGAAAACCGTGCTGCTGATGATTACCATTCTAACACTTATGGACCCAAAAGCTTGTAAGTTCTTTCTACTGATGGGCGTTGAGACCCGTTGCCATTTCAGCTTCAGTACAAAGCTATGTCAACGATTTTGTTACGTTACAGACCTCCTCATTACTGATTGAGTTCTTCGGCGGTTGAACACAAACCTTCTCGCATCAAGACCAATTTAACTGCTGGACTGGATTGTTTTTGTTTGACTGTGAATATAACTGACCTCACATCTTTAGGTATTGCTTGCAGCGATTGTAATGAAAGTTTAATTATGATACTATAACATACAATAGAAAAAGAAACAGATTTCTGATTTCGTTGGTCATTGAGCAAATAGGTCTTGAATGACCACGAGGAACAACTCTTCTTGAGATGGTATATTCAACAGGAAGTCAGTTATTTGGACTGCATCTTTTAAGCCTTAGTTTCGCCTTCTTCCTGTAATCTGGAGTAATTGGTACCAGTCGCACGTAACCTCAAATAGCCTTAAGAAACAAACTGTATGAAATCAGTTTGTTACATTAGAAAGGATATTTAATTTGAATACAATTGTCGTTGTATGGACAAGTTATAAGGTTAGGAATTTCTCATCGAACTCACCTAACTAGTTTCAACGTTACATCAGTTATAGAACAGAATAATAATTATTTACAATTAAAAACAAGCTTCCTTTCTTTATAAAAATGTAGATACGTTATCATTGCACCGAAATGTTAAATTGATTGTTTATTATTATTTTAAACATAAGTGTTTTTTGTTCCCGTTCTGGTAAAAGGAACTCTCCTCTCAGTTAGATTGTCTTCATCAATATATCTCTGCACAAATTTGAGGTCAAATCATCTGTCGGTTCAAGTATAGGCATTTACAACAAAACTTGTCTCGGATTTACTTTTCAATAATTTTAAGGAGCCAAAAACATACTTAAATACAAAACATATTATAAAGTTGAAGATATTAAAAGGATAGCAATTCTAAAGCCTATTTTCAGAACCGAGGGTAGCTTGCTTGTTGCCATTGATCACTTACGGATTCGAAACGTGGTCGCTGATTATGGGCCTTAATTGAAAGCTCAAAGTCACACAGCGCGCGATGGAGAGGGCTATGTTTGGAGTTTCTCTACGCGATCAAATCAGAAATGGGGAGATCCATAGAAGAACCAAAGTTCGCGACATAGCCCTAAGAATCACGAAGCGAAAGTGGCAATGGGCGGGGCACATAGTCCGACGAACTGATGGACGTTGGGGTCCGAAGGTGCTGTAATGGCGACCCTACACCGAATGGCGCAGTGTAGGCAGACCCCCCACACGGTAGACCGACGACATAAGTCTGGTCGCCGGTAGCCGCTGGTGCCAGGCGGTACAAGATCGGGCACAGTGGGCATTTGGTGAGACCCATGTCCAGCAGTGGTGAGTGAAAGGGTAGCTTCATTATCAACCGACAAACTAGTGACGATTTTAAAGACCTTATTGATCTTCTTGTATTCAAGAAGGTATTTTCAACATTCATTAAGAATATTTTGATTTTTGATATGCCATTAGGTTATCATGACCTGATACCATGGTTCTGTTCTCAACTCGGTCAATCAGAAATAAAAGCATCTTTTTTTAAGCCATAATGTGTTTTATCTATTTCGTTTCTCGGTAATTTGACGTCACATATTTTGTTACGACAATAGAAAAAAACATAAAAATAAATCAATTACAAAGTAACCGTTACTAATGGGACGTGTGTCGCGTCGAAGGTTTTTGTTGTATTTTATAAATTGGGAGTGTTTTTGATTATATAAGTGATGTAAATAGCAATGAAAACCCTTGAGGTATGTTTTAATTTTTAAGATATGAGCCTACAAATACAAGGCGGAATTTATTCACTATCTCAAAGTTTAGACCCAAGACGACGCTACAACAGAGTCTTACTTCAATAAACAAAAGATAACATAGTATAGTTTAACTATTAGTAAACATAAAAATCATATCATTTGGTAGTCTTTCATGAACATTTAAGTCCCAAGAGCCACTTTAGACTCGCGTGGCAATCGAAGCAAAAATGTCCGGGACGGGGCAGGAGAGGGCTATTTCCCTTAAAAAGCACAGGCGAATTCCGGTGGCCAATAAAAAACGCGGCCGGACAATCTTAGCATTATTCACTTTATTTCCATCTTAAATCATATCACAACTTACCATCAATTTGGAATACTCAATTAGGCATCAATTTTAATGGCGTCACTGTTGCAAAGAATGAATTTAAAAATCTCAATCGAAAGAAAATAATGTATCACGAGTCGAACACCAGAGTGTCAAATAACGTGTATAGGGAAGTTCTGAGACAATAAAGTATTACAAATAAATCTTTTCTCTAATATTATAGAAGAAAGCTTTGCGATTTGTGAAAACGAATTTAGAATTGTATCAGTTAAGTGAAATAAAACTTTTACGTTAACGAAAATTAACCTATAGTCTAGACTAGATAGACTTTCCACTAGACTATGTAGACTTTATATAGATATAGACTTTCCACTGCCACGAGATCGGTTTCTACCCATTTTGGTACATTTCAGTTTATGAAAGACCTCAGTTTGTCATCATAAACTATATCATCTCTCACCATCAAGTAAGAAGACAGTCACACCAATCTGTACACAAAGAAAACAATATGACATCGCGTTATTATAAAAAATATACTTCGTGTATCTTAAACGTTATTTGTGGATACAACACAAAACTGGTTTTCATACCGACTGTATACACATTGACAGTGAAATATGATAATTACTTTACGATACAAGTTACCATGGAATGTGCGTAGGGTGCATAGTGAAAAGGTTTCTCGGACGGTTAATAATTACAACCCATAAGAATAACGGTTTTAAAATCCAAATACCTACTTTATATACACATTTCTTTATAAAAATACAACGATTTTAAGTGAAACATTTGTAGAACTAGTGGAACTGCTAAGATATGCCCTAACACAAGCAACTTAACACAGCAATATTCTGTGAGCAATTTAGGCCACTTACCAAGTTGAGCCAATTACAAGGTTTAGTATGAAGACGATTTCAATAGGGATCTGCTTCTAAAACATGATATACTTCGACGAGATTAAGGTATAAAAATCTACCTTGAATGAAGTAGTTTAACAGAAAAAAGAATGGTCTAACAATGTCCCGGACCTTAGAATATTTAAAGCTGTAACCTAAACTGTAAATTGGAAGCTGTACATAATTTGCAACCTGAGGATCTTAGCGTCACCTGATTTGATTGCGAGTAGCTCTGTTCTGTCAGAAGAAGATAAAGTTAGTGTAGTGGATGCTCCCACCCACAGTCAGAGGAGGCGAGATATAAGGCAGCACATGTCCTTCCGTCTTCATGGACTCTCAGTCGGACTCATTAAGAATATCAGAGATAAATAGGCGTTTGATCCGCAGTTATCCCAATAACGGATGTAGATGATTCCGCAGGGTTTAAGTTAGTATTGCGAGCTCTCCTCCCTCGTTGGGGACTCAGCCAACTTCCCAACTGTACAGTCAAGGTGCACAAATTCATTTCTCAGCGAGAAAAAAAGGCTATCCATACTCTAGAAATGCACTGGCCATAAGCTGGATTCGTTACGCTGGTTTTCATCAATGCTTGAGCAAAAATGATGTTTTTAACTACACCGAAGTATTTATGTTATGTTTTTTTTATAAAACGGAACTTGGCAGTGCAGTGAAGTAAAATACAGAACGTTAGCAAGTGCTTTGACCACTTGCGTGTTAACATTCCACTAGCTTACTTAAATATGGTTACGATCCAGTTTATAAACGTACAGGTTACACAGAAATCATACTTAATCTGTTAACTTGAAAATGAAATCCATGTTTGCTTGTTTGTATTTCTTTGAAACTTGAGCTAGGTTTGATACAATGAACCAAATAAGTTACACTAAGTTGCATGCAAGTACTCGCTTTACTAGAAGAGGTTTCAGGTTCGGTTTCCATTTTAGGGTAATTTTATTTTATAATTTATCTAGGAATAAATCTTTGGTATAAGATGCCTAAGGTTGCGCAGATTGTGCAGCCTGGGGACCTCAGCGTCACCTCTTGGTTACGCTGATCGGCGCGGCTTCTCACTGGACAGCGTTGTAGGCACGATGCTCTCTAGTGAGAGGGGCTGGGCGGGAGTGGCCTTCTTCTGTGAGACGTTCATCTCACTGAAGGAGGCCCACGAACGAAAGAGGGAGATTGCAAAGGCAGCGTCTGTAAGCGTAAGTCCTTCCATCGTCGAGAATCCTCAGTTGGATTCATTCGGGACACCAAGGATGAATGCGAAAGTTGAACCCCTGGTGCTTCATTCATGGATGAAGAGGTTTCCGCTGGGTTTTAGTGGGTATTGCGAGGTCTGCATGTTTGCCAAGCCCCACACTCTTGACACACGGTCGGGGTCAGTGTCTTTCAATGAAGACTCTCAGTATTTTTTCCAATTCTTACCACAATTACCAATATATTCATTAGTGAAGGCCACATTAAAATCTCTTCATTACATTTTGAATTTATCGCGAATGGACATATAGATGAGGTGGAGGACTATATTTTGAACAAGCGTGTCTTTTCTAAATTTGTAATATACAAATCCGTCTTTGATAAATGCTTTTTGTTAACGATAGAATTATATTTTTATTTTGCTAATGAACTTCGGAATATTATAATAAGTTATCATATGATTGTATTATCATCTACCCTAGATATACACTTATATCTAAGAATTGAAATAAAACGTATATCTTCTAGTTAAATTTACGTTGAAAGATACCGTTATATAAATAGATACATGTGTAAGAATTTATTTAACGGTTTTGCAGCGGAAATATATAATAATATGATACATTTAAACAGTGAAAACCCGGAACGTCGACAAGAGCTTTGACCGATCGTGCGTCAGGAGAACGGAACAGTTCATAGTCACGGAAATAGATGCAATGCCCTGGCGAGGCACCGCAGGAGACACGCGGCTAAATATGATTGCTTTGTAGATTTAAATCATAACTATCCATCATTTAAATGGTGCATGCTTTTATATAGTTTACTAATCTACAAATACAGTGCCATACATACGTACATCACGCCTTATTCTCATAAGGGTAGTCAGAGACCACGTCCTTCCACTTGCCACGATCCATATCTCCTTCGCTTCTTTCATTATCATTAAAACCTTCATACAAGTTCATCGGTTTAGAGTGCTCTTGACCTGGTCTTTATTTAAAATGTCCTAGATTTGGTCCAGGAACGTTCGCCTTTGTCTTCCCCCTTCCAACTTTCCCTTTCACTCTAGACTCATAAATCCTTTTAGTCAGTATATTTTCATTCATTCTCTCTACGTGCTCAAACTATCTAAACATACCTTTTTAAATTTTAGTCACTACATCTTCTTTTATACCACAACGTTCTCTTATCACACTATTTCTTACTTTGTCACTCAGTTTCAATCCACTCATGCTTCTCAACGTACATAAGTGTTGGCAGCAACACTCTTCCATGCACAGCCAGTCTGGTCCTGTGAGACACCATTTAGCCACTCCAAAGGCCTTCAACCTTTTAAATGATGATGAATACAAGTCGATGATAATATGAGGTAACAAGTAAAAATACTACTTTGATGAACATACTAAATGAATAAGACGTATTATAAATAGATGTCATTATGACCGTAAGGAAAGTATTACTGTTACAAAAGATAATAAAAATGTTGATGTTGTTTTCAAATACAAACGTAACCGATTATTCTAGAACTAGTAGACTTAGTAAAGGACATAACAAGCTTCAACAAGTGATTACACACACTCTAATGTGAATCCCAGATATGTTGTCACGTACAGAATTCAGGCTTTAAGAGACCGCTCCCGAAAACGAAGACGATTGGATAGAAAAAAATGGATTCTGTTTAAAAAAAATTTATTATTCTGCATTATGTTAGTACAGCTAAATGAAACGAAACCTTCATAAAAAAATACGTTACCACACTAAACAAAAACGACGAAAATTAAAAATCAGCTGACGCTCGGGTCAACGACTGCACGGGCGTGGAGCAGCGGTTTTTCGCACTTTCGCTTAATATAGTCATTTCTTTTACTCAACAACTTGTATAGATATGCAGATCAACAAATATTTAGATAAATATGACGACAGAAAATTAAACGTCTTAAGAAGAAGTAACAACTAACTTAATCAAGTCCCTTATTTTACAATATAATTGGAATTTATTTAAGTCAGATAAAATTTTTGATATATAAATATTACTTATACTTTCCTCATCTATAAATGAACAAGATTGTAGGGATAGTTGGAATGTTGCTATGTATTTAAGCCTGATGAATTACCTTGATACTTTAGAGAGTAATATAAATATAAGTAATTTGACAAGTACCTTTATATTTACATAAATACTATACTGTACTTAACCACAACATCCATAATCAATTCTTATCTCCGAAAAGATTCCCTGGCAGAGGTAGCTTTAAACAGAAAAACCACCTTTGCACGTATATCTCCTTTTTAATCTCCTAGTGGTGTGATGCAATAAAGTATTTCTTCTTTCTTTCTCTTCTTTACATTAACGAAGTCGTCGGCACCTTGTAGTACAAACTTCGATTTATAAAATACACATGGACTTACCATTAAACAAGCATTTATTATTGCTATCTCGTCAATATATAATCAAAATATACTGTACATTTCTAATTTGTTGACGTCTATCGTCTATTACTAAGTCGTTGATCCAATGGCTTGATGCCAAGTTTGCCAAATCCTTTGGGAAAAACAAAGATTTGATGACGATTTTCATGCAGCAGCTGAATAGAAAGCATCGGATAAAACATCGACATCAGAGCTGCCTCAAGAAAAATAATTCTCAAATTTGTATACAAACTTTAATATCGAAATTAAAATAATCTTTATCACTTACATTGCCCGTGTCAACTACCAGTGCCCGTGACAAACAACTAACTAACGATAGTTCTGTCTAAACTCGTGCAATCAGAAATATTAGCATCTCTTTCCTTTTAAGTCATAATGTGTATTATCTATTTCGATTCTTGGTAACTGTCGTAACAAAATATGCTTAGAGATAACACTAGACAATAGAAAAAACAAAAAATAAATCAGTTAGAAAGTGACCGATACTAAAGGTGCGTGTGTCGCGTTGAAGGTCATTAACTTTTTTTGTGGTATTTTATAAACTGTGAGTGTTGATGATTTGTATTTTTGAATATATAAATGATGTGAATAACAATGAAAACCTTTCAGGTAAGTAACCTTTTTAATTTTTAAGATATTAGCCTATAAATACAAGACAGACTTTTTCACTATCTCAAAGTTTAGCGCAACGTGACGCTACACCAGAGACTTAATTAAATAAACAAAATGTAACATTGTATAGTTTAACTACGTAAACGTAAAACGTATAAAAAATAAAAAACGCGGCCTGACCATGTAAGGGTTCTCCAAGAAGGTTAAATAACTTCTTTTGAAACGTCGCTAAGCAGTCTCTTTGGGAAGTTGCACCTACCGAGAAAACACCACAAAGAGATTTCCTTGTTTAAAATATTGTATTTATAAGTACATTGTAAGAAATTGAGCTTACGTTTCTAACAGGAACCAATTGAGAAAAAAGGTTTATTTTTCAAATAATCTTTAATTACAAATAGGCTTCGTATAAGAATATTCTTAGACACTGACCCCAAAGACGCGGGCTTTTTTGTGCCCAAATAAATAAAGTTATTATGATTATAAAAATTGACTTAAAAATGCTTATGCTTAATCCAGTAAATCATTTTTTTCTACGGTCTTTGTCTAAGCTAATATTTTAAAGAGGAAACATTTGTGTTTTTGTATGTATATTTGTAATGTTGTCACACAAAAACTACCGGACCGATTTCAAAAACTTTTACACCATTAGAAAGCTTTACCCTTCAAATAGCGAAGTCCATCAAAAAAATTGGTATCCCTAATAAAAATGCATTGATACAACCTTAAGTGAGAAAAAATTTGCCACAAAAAATCTGTCATCTGGTGTGCTGCGGGAACTATTGATGATGAAACAAAAAAATGTTCTACAATATTATAGGTATTAATATCTACAAAAAAGTCCGTAATACCATATGTCCAACTACTGTAGTTATGCCACTATAACTACAAATAAATCTCTAATACTATAGACGAAAGTTTTGCATTTTGAATTTTTGTTTTGTTAAAAAAAATTTTAATGAACCTAAAAATTGAAATCAAGAACTGTTAAATATCTCTAGAGTATTTTTAAATTGACAAATGTCAGACATTCTACGACGACGTCTACTCCTGGACAAAGGTCTCTCTTAATGAATTCCAATGGGCCCGATCTTGCGCCGCTTGTATCTAGCGGCTGCCAGCGACCCTCCTGATGTCATCGGTTCACCTGGTGGGGGCTCTGCCGACGTTGCGTTTACCGGTGCGAGGCCGCCACCCTAGCACCTTCGGGCCCCAAAGTCCATCGGTTCTGCGAACTATGTGCCCTGCCCATTGCCACTTCAGCTTTGCAATTCGGTAGGGTACGTCGGTGACTTAAGTTCTCCAACATCCGTTTTCCTCATTTCTTTGATCACGTAGGGAAAACCCGAGCATAGCCCTCTTCATTGCCCGCTAAGTGACTCTGAGTCTCTGAATCACATGTAATCGCTGGCAACATGCACTGTTCGAAGACCTTAGTCTTCAGGCACTGAGGAATTAATGATGAAAAATGTCCCGTAGTTTTCCGAACGCTGCCCATCCGAGCTGGATCGTGTGTCCCAGGTAGATGTACTCATTTACAACTGTAAAACTGTATTATATATATATTCGTTGTAAAGTAACATCTGCATATAGATTAGATTACGAATATGTGTAATTAATATTCTGTATAGAAGTAATTGACAATTAAGTGAAATAAAACTTTTGTTGGCGAAAATCCGGTCCGGTTGTTATGTGGCAGTTAAACAAACTTGTCCTTTTTGTTAAAAACTATTTATTCACTTAACTTTATAATTTAAAATAAAACTAAACAATAACTTAATTACGATTTAAAAGAAACAGAGTAATGAGAAACAAAGTAATGAGAAACAGAGTAATGAGAAACAGAGTAATGAGAAACAGAATAATGAGAAACAGAGTAACAATGTTAGAACTAAGAGTGTTGGATATAGAATGTGTGTGTAATCGGGAATGAGGGAGTATTTATATAGGACGATGTGGTAGGGATGAGGCGTGGAGGGTGTGAGAGGGTTGTTAACTTAACTAGCTTGTTTATTGTAACGAACCTTATCCACTAATTGATGTTTACAATGATAATGAGTGAATACTAGTGAGAATATGGAATGACAATACTGAATGTTACTAAGCTAGGTATTTTATATGTATAGATATGAGTATTATATAACACGGTCTGGGGCGAAGGTGCAAAAACGATATTTATTTAAACAGCTATACTCTGATTGTTATCTGCTGACAGTAATGCAGTTATATATACTTCGTACCTTAATAAGACTACACAAAACTCTTTCTTACAAACCCTTCCTTCCGAACAAAAGAAATCGCCACGCTGTGGCTCCTATAACTATAACTCATACAGTTTTTGCAAGCCGTCAATACATCAAACAAGCATCGCTTCTATATAATAAAATTAATAAAAAGTTAAAAATATATATGTCGGAGAATAAGAGAGAACGGAGAAGCATAAAGCACAAGGGCGTAGGGTTCTCCGCCGACATCGTTATTAATTGGATCCATTATTTAATTTCTTATTCTGTGGGCGTTCGTGGGTAATGTTGGTGCAATCAAACACTTTGTAAATTAATTCGGATTATAATGTTCAATCACTTAATGTTCCCGATATCAATTTACACAAACTCATTAACACTAGTAGCTAGGAACGCAACAGTTTCAATAGTCGACCACTCCGGCCGACCGCCACTCGAGAACTGCGGAGAGACGCGGTAATACACAGATGGCGCCAGCGTTCCACAGACTATTACACACGGGCCGACATATAGTTTGAAATCTTATGATTCTAAAAAAACCCTAATTGCTTGGCTTCAATCGCTAAGCTACTATGCACGGAATACACGGAATCTCTTTTGCTGCCACTTATCTAATGTAAATAACAAGTTAACAATATTAAATCCATTCACAACATCAGCTCATTCTCTCGTGAAATCGTACACACACACACACACACATGTACACCTTTTATGTATAGCATTCTGTTAATTTTGTTATCCTAGTTATGGAAGAGTCTTTGTATACAGTTTGTGTAATGAAATAAACAATTGTGAATTTTGAAAATAAATCTATTGTGCGATTTAGTCGACTTTACAATGCCACGAGATCTATATCTACGGGTGAAACCGCAGGGATTTGCTAGTTAATGATAAGCTTAAAATATATTTGCACGGTATGTGAATATGGTAACATCTCGCATTTATTTTTACGATCGAAGCACATTACACGTAAATGGTTTGACGCAAGCACTAAATTATCGGGCATCCGTCCAAGCCGAGAAGATCTTACATGGAAACACATTACTAATACGTTTGCATTATAATATTGCGACATGTCCATAGGACAAAAGTTGTCCTTATTTAAGTTAACCTTCTTATAGCATGCTGGGGAATAAAATTTGTTATTCAGTCACACTTTACATAGAAATAATTGCGATAAAATACTGCTGTATAAGATGAATTGAAAAAAAGTTAAAAGTGCGTACAAAGTACACATGTCAGAAGTGAAACTTCTTTGGCAAACAAACGTTTGTCTTATTTATATTTATACAAATCTAAAACTTTAGATTGCCAAGACTTGGGAGGCAAAAAGGAATATATGTTAGGAATTTAGTTGTCATTAAAATGACGAATTGTAAATAAAAATGCGACGTGATTTTCGTCAACATTAATTAAATTTTGTTTTAAATTTACAATTTAAAAAAGAGAATTTATGAAATATTTTATATTGTATGGCAAATAAAAACGCCACATGTTATTTGTAAATATTAAAACTACCAAACCTACAAATGAATTAGCATAAAAACGCTGCACATCTTCGTGATGCTTATCACGCGTTTGTCTAAAACGTTTCACTTCAAAAAGTCCGCGATATATATTTATTGCTAAACGATAACCCACTGTAAACATTTATTACATCTTATTTGCCAAGCCATTTTATACAATACTGTGTTATTCTTTATCAAAACTGTCTTTAACTTAGATTGCCACTGTCAACCGGTTGACAATGCCGATTTGACGTAGATTGCCTGCGTTATCTACTATTTGACATGATAAGATAGTTCTGTCTCAACTCGGACAATCAGAAATATACGTAGAAATAACACCATACGATAGAAAAAACAAAAAATAAATCAGTTACAAAGTGACCGTTACAAACGGTGCGTGTGTTTTCTTGTGGTATTTTATAAACTGTGAGTGCTCATTAGTGATTGTTTGTATTTTTGATCATATAAGCTATGTGAATAACAATGAAAACCTTAAGGTATGTTTTTAATTTTTAAGATATGACCCTATAAATACAAGACGAAGTGTTCACTATCCTAAAGTTTAACGCAATGCGACGTTACACCAGACTCTTAATTTAATAAACAAATGATAACATTGTATAGTTTAACTATTAGCAAACATAAAATTCATAACATTTGTTAGTCATTCGTGAACATTTTAGTCCTAAGAGCTGCTTTAGTGCCATTCGACCCAGTGGCTATCTTACAAAAGATAAGATCCATTACACACATCAAACAAATGTCGCCGCAGACGCAGATGAAGTTGCGTGGGTAAGCTAGTATCTTATATAATGTATTTCAATAAACCGATTTAAATAACGAAATGGAATTATAATGTTATCGTCGATATCTAAATTATTCACAGCCTTGAAATTGTATATCGTAAATCGGAACGTTGCTGAATTGTAGATATTTCGCTATTTTCTAACCAGTCACTACATAATCACGGTGCCTGTTGCATTCTAATCATCTTAATTACTAAACAAGATAATGTTGTCAGTCTGCTTTAATATTCCAACTAAGTATTATATACTTCTGCTGGTATTTATATCCTAGACTAGCTGATTTGGGCCCTTAAACAACGTCACCTTCGAAGATTGCTAACGCTTAAGAAATGTATGGGAATTTTATTTATTAATGGTTCACCAACACTCTAATATGGAAGAAATATATATGCGTGTTGCCAGCGATTAGATATGGTTCCGAGACATGACCACTGACTATGTGGCTCGTAAAAAGGCTCAGAGTCACTCAGCGGGGAATAGAGAGGGCTATGCTCGGGGTTTCCCTGCCTGATCAAATCAGAAACGAGGAGATCCGTAGGAGAACTAAAGTCACCGGCGTAGCCTACCGAATCGCAAAGCTGAAGTGGCAATGGGCAGGGCACATAGTTCGCAGAACCGATGGACAATGGGGCTTAAAGGTGCTAGGGTGGCGGCCTCGCACCGGAAAACGCAGCGTCGGCAGAGCCCCCACCAGGTAGACCGATGTCGTCAGGCGGGTCGCTGGCAGTCGCTGGATACACGCGGCGCAAAATCGGACCCATTGTTATTCTTTAAGAGAGACCTTTGTCCAGCAGTGGTCGTCCATCGGTTGAGATGACGACGATATATGCTAGGGCTCACTACCTATGTAAATATAGCAATTTACTTAGTAAACACCGCATGCATGAAGTTAATAGAAATTTCTTATGACTACCGTCCATTATAATAACTTTTTTCAAACACTCACGAACCCTTCTGTGATACTTGCCAAGTGTATCGAAGTGTAAATCTATATTACTACTACAGCTATTTATAACATTACAAAATCTACCATGAGTAGAATTAGCGCCGAGGACGGTTTTACGAAATGGGCGACCATTATGGGGAAGGACGTTTTAAGTAGGAACAAACAAACAGAAACAGATCTTTTCACTTAAATTAAACTTAGGGCTAGTAAATAACTGTATTGGGGCACTTTTGTGGGTACATTTCAGAAAATTACATACATAACATCACGCCTCATTCCCATAGGGCAAAAACCACGTCCTTCCACTTGCCACGATCCTTACATATCTCCTTCGCTTCTTTCATTCTCATTAAACCTTTCATATAAGTTCGTCGGTTTAGAGTACTCTGACTCTTGGAATTTTCTTACATTTTCAGAATAAAAATGATATGTTGGAAAAATTTGTAATTATAATTGTTATTTAGTCAGTAGATGAGCCGACCTATATATAATAAACACTTGAATCTTTTCTATTTCGTTTTATTACCCAAACTTACACCAAGTAAAGTAAGTAGCAGCCCATTAACGTCCCACTGCTGGGCACCCACCACGCTGCTCCAATGCGGATTGGCAGACATAGTATACAAGTGCACTCTCTATTCCTTCACTCTCATAGTCCGATGTGACGGAAATCCGACACCACCGGAGAGATATCAGGCGCAGGACCGACGGCTTAACGTGCTCTCCGAGGCACGAGGGTGGAGAACACCGCCAACTTCCCAACTTCGGGATAATCTTGAGAAAATCTTAATAGAAAACTCAATATCGATTTTAAATTGGCCCGACCCGTGACTCGAACCCAGGATCTCATGTCTGCAGTCGAACATTGTATCCACTAGACCAATGAGGCAGTCCACCAAGTATTAATTGTAAATTATGTTGTTAACATAACACTAAAAACAGCTTAAGTACCTTAGCATTTTTAAATTATTTGTACATTTCACATTTTTATTTGACAAAACCTAATTAGTTGACATAGCAGTGGGGCCCTATTTTTTATTTTGTCCCAGGGCTTTGGTTACCTAGATACGCCACTAGTCGTCGACATGGGCTCATTTAAATTTTGTAAAATAACAAACAATATGTGTATTTAACAACAACCCTAAAAATCAGGAAGAACCTGTGAAACGGTACAAACTAATGATCATTTCTTTGAAGTTCTAAAACATTCTTTGAATACCACGCTCTCAGTAATTCGCCTCGTTTTGACGTGGACTAATGCTACCGGAAGCATTACTCAAACAGTGCCCCAGAAAATACATTTGAAATGTGACAATAAATATTTTTACTGCAACCAATCAATGAAATTATAATGAATACAATCTAAATAATACCAGCCATAAGTTGTTGTGAGACACGAAGTTTTCCCTTCAGCGAAGTCAAGGATTCGTATTCCTAGGCGTCAATAACTTTCTCTTTATAAAAAGATAATGACGTAATTTTCAATCCAACGTTGTGCTTTTCTGTGAAGGAAAATTTTGTGAAGAAATCTGCATATCACGGGAGCAGTTCTGGGATACATATAATCTGCCAATCTGCATACTTTCAGCGTGGTTATAAGCTTTAAAAACCCTCTCTCCTATACGTGTGGAGGCTTGTGATCAGCAGTGGGAAGTTAGATGACTGTTATATATAGTATCAAACCTGTCGTACACATTTTGTAGCTAAAAAATGCTTTTACTCACGCCGGATGGAGTTTACGGCTCCATCTGCGAGTGTAGGACTAACTGTTTACCAGAATACCCAATAAAACCCAGCGGAATCCTATATTTATGAGCATCACGCCTCATTCCCATAGGGGTAGGCAGAGACCACGTCCATCCAATTGCCACTATCCTTGCATGTCTCCTTCGTTTCTTCCATTTTCACACAAGCTCGCCGGTTTAGACTATTCTTGACCTGGCCCTTAATTAAAATGTTCTGGATTTGGTCTAGGGACGTTCCTTAGTCTTCCCCTTCCAACTTTCCCATTCGATCTTGACGCATAAATCCTTTTTGTCAGTCTCCTTTCATTCATTCTCTCTACGTTACCGAACAATCTAAACATACCTTTCTCAATTTTAGTCACTATATCTTCTTTTACCACACGGTTCTCTTATCACACTATTTCTTACTTTGTCACTCAGTTTCAACCCACTCATACTTCTCAACGCAAACATCTCTAGCGCATTTATTTTACTTTTATGCTTCTTCTGCCATACCCAACTTTCACTATCACTTGGCGGCGACCTCTCACTGACAGGTATAGTAAACGTTGTGCTTGGGGGGAGCCGGGTTACAGAGCAGTGTCCCCCTTCTGTGAGGCTGTGATATTACAAAAGAAGGCGTTACAGAGAGTACGGTCGATGTTGAGCATCTGCATGCTCGACATCGACCGTTTATTACCCGTATGCCCCCGCTTTCTTGAAATATTGAGTCGGATTCACCCGGCGTGCCAGAACTGAATGCGTCAGTAAACATCTGGCACTCAGGATTCGGATGAAAAGGGTTCCACTGGGTTTTCGTAGATATTCTGTTGTCAATGAGTCACACACTCCCGGAAAGAGAATTAGCTCATCCCGTGTGTGCAAACACACTTCTTGGCGAAAAAAAGGAAATTATAGATATGGATTTGTCTAGTGGTTAGCATGTCCGGCCACGGACATGAGGTCCTGGGGTCGAGTCCCGGGTCGTGCTAATTAAAAAATGGATATTGAGATATTTCTATTAAGATTTTCTCAACATTTGCCTGAAGTTGATCCCCCCCTGTGCCTCGGAGATCAAGCTAAGCCGTTAGCTCTGCGCCTGATCTTTCTCTGATTGCGTCGGATTCCCGTCACATCGGTAATGGAGAGTACACTTGTGTATTATGCCTGCCAACCCGCAGTGCCAACAGGCCTGCTCACACTCCCCTAAGAGTGAGCAGGCCTGTGCCCAGCTTTGGGACGTTAATGGGCCGCTATTTACCTTACCTATTTATTTCTAGATAATTGGTACGTTTTAACAGTTAGATTATTCATCATATTTTACCATATCCAGTGTACAAATATTAATGTAAACTAAGTTACTTGTTTATAAATTCATATAACAATATGTTTAACTGTGAACTTTAATTTTATGTCATTAGAGAAAAGTCACTGTCACTATAATATCCTTTAACAAATGGCCACCTTTTACCATCATTGATATAATATAGATCTTGAATGGTATATAGAGAGAAATTGAGACATCTCAGACCTGGTACA
Organism: Elymnias hypermnestra; assembly: GCA_015832385.1. Classification (NCBI taxonomy): domain Eukaryota; kingdom Metazoa; phylum Arthropoda; class Insecta; order Lepidoptera; family Nymphalidae; genus Elymnias; species Elymnias hypermnestra. The sequence goes on from JACTOM010000093.1 coordinate 310,738, forward strand.
TATGACGCAGCACAGTAGGTATATTAAAGAAATTAAATGTGAAAGTAAAACCATTCAATCAACAGCTAGTTATTACAATTCTTAGATGCCTCTTAATCTGTCATTGATGAATGTAATTTAAAGGGAAATTTGATTTGAATTGATCAAGCAGAGAGAAGAGACCACCGAATCGAGTGGGAAGCGACGCCACCAACCTGTCTGTTACACTGCGTTAGATAATTCACTCTTATAACAGGAAAGCTAATGCAAATATTTTACAAAGAAATGTGCAAAGCACAAGAGGCAGTCTTATGGCTTGAAAGCGATCTCTAGTAGACACCTTTGGTATAGGAATATTTATAGCAGAGAATAAAACATAGGTATATTCTCATAAACCTACATAAAGGTAACTATTATATACTTGAGTCGTCTATAGCTACTGTAAATTATAATTTTTTACAGAATTATGAGGGACATAAAGATTATAACCGGCAAAAAACCTTGAAGTAATCCAAATAAACTGGCTATGTGTTATTTCGAATATATTCGCACGCATTCACGTATACAAAACGTGTCAGTCACGTGTCGCTAAAAGATCAACGAGTTTTCCGCAAAGATATTATGTAACTACACAAATCGTAAGAATCTTTTGGCCGCCCAATTTTAATTTACGCAGAATTTTCTATTCTCGTATACGTGATATAACATAAACATTGCAAAAATTGAACTGAAAGGTAGACAGAGTGCGGGACTGCGTAGATAAAAATCGAAATAGATTTGGCTAGGCGCCGCATAGCACCAAACAATGTCTGAAACTAGGTCGACAATCTGTTTACACTCTCTAAAATGCGAGCAACCATAATGCATGCAAACTGGATATTATCTAACCCTCAAACCTACATTTTCTCAACATAATAATCTTGCCATGATCCTTGTATATCACTTTCGCTTCTTTCATTCTCATTAAACCTTTCATACAAGATCATCGGAATACAGTGCTCTTGACCTGGCCCTTATTTAAAATGCCCTAGATTGTGTCCAGGAACGTTCTCCTCGGTCTTCCCTTTCGAACTTTCCCATTCACTCTTGACTCATGAATTATTTTTGTCAGTCTCCTTCCATTCATTCTCTTTGCCCAAACCATCTAAGCATACCTTTCTCAACATATCCCCATAAGTATTGAAATTGGGAGCATTGGATGCTATCAAATTTTGCTAAACTGTCAATTATTTCTAACAACAAAATAATTGACATGGCATGTCACGAATATAACAATAGTATATAAAAATCGGAAATGAGACCACAAAAGCGTGATGGAGCCAAATTAACATGGATGGAAACAATAAGAAAAGAACCAGCGACAAACAAAGACGACCCAGAAACGTGAACTCTGGCAAAAAGCAATAAGAAGAGCCGACCCCAACTAAAGTGGGATAAAGCCGGCAAAAGAAGAAGATGTAGGACAAAAAAATCTTCCTACGTCTCTTTAAACTAGACTTTTAAACCATTCAATAGATATGTATCAAATTAGGCACATTACAAAGACCATGGTTAGCATGTTCGGCCACAGACATGTGGTCCTCGGTTCAAGTTCCTGGTCGGGCTAATTGAAATGGATATTGAGTTACCTATTAAAATTTTCTCAATATTTGCCCGAAGTTGGAAAGTTGGCGGTGTAATCCACCCCCGTGCCTCGGAGAGAACGTTAAGCCGTCGGTCCTGCCCCTGATCTCTCTCTGATCTTGTCGGAATAGAGAGTACTATACAATTGTATACTATACCACCAACCTGCAGTGGAGCAGCGTGGTGCATCTATACTCTAATAACCCTCTCTCCTATGATTGAGGAGGCCTGTGTCCAGCTGTTGAACGTTAATGATCTGCTACTTATCTTACCTTATCCTACAAAGACCATAATGTAATATTCATTACTCGGAAGATCTTCAAAATACACGTGATTGACTTTAGCAAAATAACTTCTTTTGGAATATAGATGTTCTCCATGGGATGGGTAATGTGATACCAATCCGGGGCAAAATTAATTCAATGTAACATTAGATTTTATATATATATAGATTATATTCTTTTCAGATCTTCTTAGTTAAGACGAAACTCTTTCCGATATGTCTAGAAAAAGACTAACTAAAGTGATTAATGAATTTGCTGATGTGTTTGGTATAAAAAAGATTATTGCGCTTTCGTAGATTTAGAAAAGGCCTATGTTCGAGTGGTGAGGAATGAGCTGTGGTCAACGTTATCTACGTATGGGGTGAGCGGTTGTCTGACCCAAGCATTGAAGTCTCTCTATGAGGGTTCTAGTGCTTGTGTCAGAATAAATGGACCGTACACGGAGTGGTTTCCTGTCGAAAGAGGTGTTCGACAGGGATGTGTTGCGTCACCATGACTGTTCAACCTATTCATGGATTACTGTTTGATAGATTTAAGAGAAAGTATGTATGGGTTAAGGATGAATGAATTACTCGTCAAATGTATACTCTACGCTGATGATCAAGTAATACTTGCGTCATCCGCTAATGAGCTATTAGAGATCGTAAATATTATGAATGAAGCTTTGAAAGGGAAAGGAATGAAAGTGAATGTAAACAAAACGAAAGTTATGCTTTTCGAAAGAGATGAATCTATGATGAATGGCAATATTTTAAAAGATGGGGTACAAGTGGAAGAGGTGAAGGAATTAGTATACTTGGGATCAAAATTTACAAAAGATGGAACATGTGAAAGTGTTATTGACAGGAGAGTGAATGCAGGGAATATGGTAAATGGTGCTCTGAACGCCAGATGGTGTCTCAAAGGGCCAGACTGGCTGTGCATGCTGGAGTGTTGGTGCCAACACTTATGTATGGTAGTGAAAGTTGAATATGGCAGAAGAATCACAAAAGTAAAATAAATTCGGTAGAGATGAGAGCGTTGAGAAGTATGAGTCGATTGAAACTGAGTGACAAAGTAAGAAATAGTGTGATAAGAGAACGTTGTGGTATGAAAGAAGACTAAAATTATATATAATTATATAGTGACTAAAATTGAGAAAGGTATGCTTAGATGGTTTGGGCATGTAGATAGAATTAATGAAAGGAAACTGACAAAAAGGATTTATGAGTCAAGAGTGAATGCGAAAGTTGGAAGGGGAAGACCAAGGCGAACGTTCCTGGACCAAATCCAGGACATTTTAAATAACGGCTAGGGCAAGAGTACTCTAAACCGACGAACTTGTATGAAAGGTTTGATGAGAATGAAAGAAGCGAAGGAGATATGCAAGGATCGTGGCAAGTGGAAGGACGTTGTCTCTGTCTACCCCGAAGGGAATGAGGCGTGATGCTCTGTATGTATGTATGTATTGATGTAAAATTTACTTGTGTATTATGTATGATTCATTATACGGGGCACCTGATAATAGTGTAAGTACAAATTTTATTCCTAGGTTTGACAAATTTAGGAAAATATTTTATTTTGACTAGGTGTTTGGACTAATAGGAGGTTACGTTTGGTATCAATTTATCATCAAATATTTGCCAACGAGCAATAATTTGCATTTTAATATTTATCCAGATTTAATCTTTATACCAGATGATACAGCCTAAGACAACAGGTAATATGAAGTGATGATGGTAAATATCATGTAGCCAGATCACAGACAAGTTATAATCTGTGGACAAGCGGAAATGTTGAGATTACTTTTCAACGATCGGATTACATGTTATCTAATTTTCACGTTTAGCTGCTTTTCATTGTAAAAGTGACACACTTTGTGAGACAAGTGAGTGATCTCAACCACTGACAGATAACGTCCGTAGATGAGATCACAATGAGTGAAATTTATTCGAAAATATAACAAAGTCGTGTTAGACACTTACTAGTTAAAATTCATAACTCAATAACTAAAAAAATAATCTAGAATCCAAATGCAAACAGAATATTAGGTTCAAATGATAACAACTGTCTAATTTATTGGTCTGAAACATTTCATTCCGTTCATTTGGATCCAATTAAACAGGAAAATAGTGAAATTTCTTTGGCAAACTAATTTTTAAGTCTTGTTTATATTTATACAAATTTAATTTAGACTTAGAAGGAGGGAAAAGGAAAATATGTTAGGAATTTAGTGGTCATTAAAATATTAAGTATCGAAAATTAATACAATTATTGAAATCTCTAATGACGAATTGTAAATAAAAATGCTACGTGCTTTTTGTCAATATTAGAATTTATTAATTAAATTTTGTTATTGAATTTAATCTATTTTATGTAAAATAGTATATTAAATTATGAAATGACGAGTGGCAAATTAAAATTATTGTTAGTTACCTAACTTTTAAACGAATTAGCATAAAAACGCTGCAATCTTCGTGACGCTAATCACGTGTTAAATCCGTTAAATTTTACCCTCGTGCTCCTAAAGAAATTTCACTTAGTGTTTCGGAGAGTTTACCAAGAGTAAAGATACCTTATGAATAATTAAAAGAAATAACCTAATTACGTTAATAACTATTTTTTGTCGGATTGATATATTTAAGATGCACGTGGAAACAACACATCGAGGACAAACGTTAAATGACCGTCTGAGACCCACTTCCTCATAAATTAGGCCGAAGCGTGGTCTACATATTTTGCCAAAGAGCGCGCCAGTCCCACCACTTTTTGCTAGTCTACTGAAATGAAATGTAAATATCAACACGTTGATTAATCGATGCATTTATTTCTATGATTTTTATGTAAATGAACTAGCGCACTGGAATCTACTAATTTTTTTTTTAAGCGACTGCCTTGTCGCATTTTTATTAGTTTATTATGGTAAGAGTTTACAGTAGATAGGTAGCTAAGCGGGTCGTAGGTCTATGGATCACACAGCACGAGGAGTCTTAAGGGCTCAATCTCTACTGCCCTGTTTAATCCGCGGTGCAGTTCCCTTCGGCGACAGGTTATAGGTAACTGGGCAGCACCCGTGGCAGACGACCGTGCAGCTCCCGTTGGAAGGCGCTCGCTCTGCGTTACTAGGAGGAGAAGGAGCCCTTGAAGTCGTCGAAAGTGGGTGTTTTAGACTTCCGCTTTCAATAGTTGGCCCGTAACATCAATTTTCAGCTTCGGTTTAACGCTGGTCGCGAGATATGCAGTGGCGATTCACAGCATCAAATAGCTATCAATGGTGCGATCATCATTGACAATAATAAATACCCACTACAGGAAATTTTTCCATCTATTAAGTGATCTTATTGACGAAAATAATTTCCTGCTCAAAGAGTTAACTTATGGTACCCAAGTAAAGTTGCAATCCATAACCACGACAAGATTTTTAAATGCATCATTTAATATCAACGCTTTGTTATGTAATAAAAGTGGGGGTAAATTATTGAAATTTATTTTATTGATTTGTTTAGCGTTACCAACTATTGCAGCTTGCGACTTATTGGGATTAAGCTTGAGACCAAACGATTTACTCCAAGAGCTTATTCCTCCAAGATCTGCATTGATTTTATCAATACCGTCCATAATTCCCGAAGCAGGGACAGACAAGCAAATCTGCAAATCGTCTGCGTAAAGATGAAACGAATCCTCAAGGATAAATGACTGATACTCTAAAAGTTCCGGGACAAACTTTATGCATATCATTGTTTGAAAAGATTTTTATCTTGTTACGCCAAAGAAGTTTAACTTCTAACGCGTGTAAATAATATAAGTACACGCACACTTTTTTTAGCTGGCAATGACTTTAACAGCATAACCGGAGGCAGTAGCGTAACTATACCTTCTGGGGTCCGTGGCAAATTCTTTTGATGAGGCCATACCAAATCAGCGCGTTATACTTAGTTAAATTATAATAAACCACTTAAAAAGATATCCGACACTAATAAAAATTTTAAAGAACATGAATTTATATATTTACATTAATTCCCATACACTAGCATATATATATATTAATTAATAATACAACTAAGAAACAAATTTATGCTATAGAATATCATAATGGCTCAGAATATAAACATAACCAGAGATTCGATGGAAACTTCGACTTATGATTTTATGAACGTAACATTACGTCCATCAAACAAAGTAAAACACACAACTACACAGAGGGAAAAAGTAGATTGGGAACCCACCGCTGAAAATATAAGAGATATTATTCGTAAAGAAATGAAAGTAATAATGGAAGATTCGTTAAGAAAGTTTAGTGATGATTTTGTTGAAAAATTTAAAACCGAAATACAAAATAATATGTACCACAAAATGTTTGATTTGATTACAGTTTTAAACAAAAAAATAATAGATTTAGAGGAAAAAATTATAGAACAAGCTACTAATATATCTTTCTTACAAAATAATATAGAGAATACAAATGAAACTCATATTGAAGCAAACAATTTAGAATATTGTACGATATCAAAAAAAATAAAAAATAAATTTCAACGCAGAAACAAAGAAAGTGCAGAAGCAATAGTAACTAAAAAGCAAAATGTAATTGACAAATATCTAGAGCGGTCTGATACTACAGAGTTGTCAACAAAGGTTACCGCGCCTAATTCACAGAGCTCATTTCAAAAAACAATAGTTGAATCAGCTCCAGAACAAGTAAACTCTGAAGGAACATTGGAAAAAAAATCTTACTCTACTATTGTGCGTGGAATAGCACCAGCTGGAGCGACGTCTTTAGAAGCTTCAGAAAAATGGAAATATTTGCACCTGTACTACGTCAAAGAAGGCACAACAGTGACACAGATTCAAGACCACTTGTATAGTATATGTAACTCTAATTCTTTAACTGTGCAATTACTTCAATCCCGTGGAAAATATGTATCGTTCAAAATTGGAGTACCAAACAAATTTGAAGAATCAGTGATGGATGCTAATAACTGGCCAGAAAACATCTGCATTAAACCTTGGCGGCAGACATTTCGGATCAGGAGAGAAAAAAATTAAAAAAATGTATAAAACTAAAAATATCAGCCTAATATATCAAAATGTTAGAGGATTACGTAGTAAAACAGCAGAATTTAAAAAGAATATCTACTCGCATTTCCCTGATATTGTGATACTTACAGAAACTTTTTTAACATCCTCGATTCTGGACTCTGAACTTTTCCCGCCTGACTACCAAGTACTGCGTAAAGATAGACAAGGTGATAAAGGTTGGGGAGGTGTGCTGGTAGCGGTACGTAATAGTTATAGTGTTAAATTAATAACAGACATTGATAATTTAAGTGCTGATAAAGAACTCATATTTGTCATAGTTAAATGGAAAAACATTAAATTTATATGCTCTGTTGTATATCTACCGCCAAATTATAAAGATGACCAATACTTAAATGTTATAGAGTGTATAGAAAACGCAATAAACAAGTATAATTCCTGGCAATTCTTAATAATAGGAGATTTCAATTTAAATTCATGTAGTGTTAATGTCAAGGCGCAATTTAATTTATTTTTAGAACATTGTAAGATACGGCAGCACAACGTTATACATAACGATTACGGAGGTATCTTGGATTTGGTGTTAAGTAGTTTAGACTCAAACCAAGTGTCCGTGTCTTGTGAAAACAACGCATTAGTAGCAGCTGATCCGTATCACCCGCCTCTCGATGTAGTACTTTCCTTTCAACGTAAACCTTCTATTAATAAATCAGACATATTCTTTTTAGATATTGCAAATAACAATTCAGGTCCTAAGTGGAATTTTCGAAAGGCGAATTTTAGGGCACTATATGAAAATATAATGAACATTGATTGGTCAAATTTATATAGAATACAAGATATTAATGAAGCAGTAGACATATTTTATTGTGAACTAAATAAATGTTTGAACGAAAGTGTGCCACTTAAGAAAGATGGGATTTACAATAGTAAATATATATACCCAAAATGGTTTACATCACAAATAATTAATAATATACAACATAAATATTATCATTTTAAAAAATATAAAAAGGAAGGTAAAGATTGCAACAAAGAATTATTTAAATATTATAGGGAACATGTAAAAAATTTAATAAACCAAGAATACATCCAATATAAAGAAAACACCCAAAAAAATATTTTGAAAGACCCAAATATTTTCTGGGACTTTGTTAGGGATTTCACAAAAACTAAACAACAGCCTAGAGAATACGTAGTTGACGACAAAACCGTGCGAGGACAGGACGCCGTCAATGCTTTCGCGGAATATTTCAGCTCTGTCTTTCATAAAGATATTCCAAAGTTAGACCCTATTACAGCACAAGCAGAATCCAATGATAACTTATATTTTAGCATTTCAATAGATAATATATCGCTCTCTGATATACAAGCAGCAGTAAAAAGATTAAAATCACGATCTGCCGCTGGACCTGATGCAATACCACCTTTTATTATAAAAGATTGTGTAGCGATTCTGGAAGAACCTTTATTATATTTATTTAGAAAGTCACTTCAGCAATGCGTTTATCCCCTAAAATGGAAAATTTCAAGAGTAACCCCAATACCGAAAGAAGGAATTACATCAACGATTTCCCAGCACAGACCAGTGGCAATACTATCATGCTTTGGAAAAGTATTTGAATCAGTGTTGAATAATAAAATAACTAGTCAAATAAATAGACATTTAAATGATTCCCAACATGGGTTTCGATCAGCCAGGTCAACGGACACAAATCTTATTAACCTAGTAGATACAGTAGCTTATGAAATAGATAATGGACGACAAGTAGATGCACTTTATTTTGATTTTAAAAAAGCGTTTGACTTAGTAGACAATGACATACTCCTTAGAAAATTTGCAGAGATGGGATTTGACTTCAAATTATTATGTTTTTTTGCAAGCTACTTAAGAGATCGCTCTCAGTATGTTAAGATCGGTAAATACGAGTCGAATACGTATTTCACCAGGTCCGGTGTTAGTCAGGGAAGTACACTCGGTCCTACACAATTTTTAGTTATGATAAATGATTTACCAAAAGTTATAAAAACATCTAAATGTCTATTATTTGCAGATGATTTTAAAATATATAATAGGGTTGACAGTTTTAAGGATGCTAAGACCATACAAATAGATGTTGATGCTGTAACCGAGTGGGCAGATCTAAATAAATTAGCATTAAATAATGAGAAATGTAAAGTAATAACATTTACAAGATCCAAAACGCCTATAATAAATAATTACATAATAAATGGGAAACAACTAAACCGGGTAAATGAAATTAGGGACTTAGGATTAATATTAGACCAAAGACTAGATTTCAAAAATCAGTACAATAGTATATGTAAATCTGCGCATAAAAGTTTAGGCTTTATAATTAGGTTATCATCACAATTTTCAGATGTCAGGGTAGCGATGTTACTTTATAAGTGTTTTGTCCGGAGCAAACTAGAATATGGGTCCATCGTTTGGGACCCATATGAAACAAAATACATAACATTAATGGAAAAAATACAAAAAAAATTCGGACGCTATCTTTATAAAAGACTATATGGATATTACCCATATTTATATCCATCTTTCTTTATTGGCGCTATGGTCGGCTTAGAGTCTTTAGAGTTCCGGCGTAAGCTATTATCTATCGTGCACTACTATAAGCTATTAAATGGCGAAGTGGACAATCCGCAGGCCCTCGCGCGGGTAGGCCTCGTGGTACCGAGACGATACATGTGCGGCGCGAACGCGGCCGATGGCCCGCGACGGCGGCCGCGGCTGCTGTCGTCGGGTGAGCAGCCGCGGACTCGTCGCGGGTCGGCAGCACCTACCCATCGCGTAGTGGACCATCTGAATAAAATGCTGGCCCAAATCCAGGATACTGATGTGTTCGGACAAAAGAAAACGTCATTTATAAAGAACGTTTTTTTATATCTGAATAAATAATTAAGGTATTTTATTATGAAGAGATATAAAAATAATAGTTATATAAGCATATTTCAGCATAAAATTGTAACAAAGCTAACTTGTATACGATTTGGCGCAAGCCGTTAGTGTATTTTGTATTGTTTTTAAATAAATAAATAAATAAATAAATACGTCCCACAACTGGACATAGGCCACCTCTCTTAGGCGAAAGGGAATGAGCTATAGTTACCACACTAGCCCAATTCCGATTAGACACTTCATTTTCCATTAGCTAGCTTTTTGGGACAAAACCTGCATACAATGCATTTGCAATAACATAGAAATAACTGTCGCTTATATAAGTTTTAGAATTAACTTTACTTTGCCACCATTTGCTGATTCAATAAAACAACTAAGATACAAATTACCGATTGTCAAAACAATCACACATAGAAATTAGAATGCGCAGTTAGTAGAACCCTCATAAAAAATCACAAATCCGAGATTCCCCTAACATTACTTGCTAGCTCGCCTATGCGTTCTAAAATTAATGAACATATCTTTGTTTATGACGTGTTGTTTAAAGATTAACTTGTGGATCGGGACCCTCTTGGGCCGAGGCCCGAGGCGAGTGACGAGAAGGTAACATCCTGATGTGTGCGTCTCCTTAGCTATACCAGGTTACCCACTAAAACCCAGCGGAAGGCTTTTCATCAAGGTGCTGGGGTCCAGATAACGCTTTCAACCCCAGCGCCTCGGATGAATCTGACGTAACGGATTAGATGAGGGAGACGGTCAAAATTACGCTTCTGCCCCCCCCCCCCCCCCCCCACCCTCGTGCTAGAGGCAGATCCTTAATATACGAGTATATTAAAACTGGCTAACCTGCGTAAGTACACTTAAATATGGAACTTAAATCCGATTACACCACCATTCCTTAAAGCATGACATAGACGATATTTTATTTCATTTTTATTGCTGACAGTGTAGGTTTAGTACTTGACTGTGATCTGATTCTAAATGATGATACAGTCTTAGATGGAAGCGCGCTAATCTGGATAAGAGGCGATATACCCCTTATGAGTTCTACACAGCATCGTACCGGAACACAAATCCGGAACACAAAATTAAGGCCTCATTGATGCAGCACCAAAGCACCAGCTTTAATAGAAGTTGTCCCGGGCTCCATCCCCTAAGTATGATGAATGCAGGGAATAATTGCATTTTCTAATTTTTCTGAGGCAGATCTGGTGGTAGACTTCGACTGTGGCTAGTTACTAGCAAAGATGTTCCACCAAACAAGAGATTTGTATTCCAATACGATGCTGTGTAGAAACCACAAGAAATAAATTGCATCAAGGGTTCACCTGTCAACAACCATTAGCTATAGGAAGAAATCTAGGGAAGATTGGTGAAATCGGATATGAAATACACTGTATTCTATAACATTTTTATATAATTGAGTTATCAGTAGTACTTAAACTTGACAATGTTTCGATTAAAATAAAAATGGCATATAAAAATCTGATTATTAATTAGAAAGAAGCCTGTTTTGTCTCGAATCTGAACAAATCCCAGAAAACAAAAACGACATTTATTTATGTATATATCAATCAATCAATAATAAGATATAATTATGAATTTAAAAGAAACCTATCCCATGTAAGAAGTTATCCTTTTTTTTAATGATGTATGCAACAATATTATTTACGGGTCAATATTTCTACCCAATTGCGACTCAAGTGAGTCTCATCGTGACTACAGCCCATACAATTGGGAAATATCGACCAATCATCTAAAAGCACATGTAATCGTGATACGTAAATAATATAACATGTTTTAATTGTAACATATTTCATCATTAATATGAGTAAGCAGCAGTATCACTATTGGTGAATAAGCCCTGCCTTGGGATATGATGAAACTATTTCAAATTTTACTTGAAAATTTCCTTGAATCATTGTGGTAGCGTAGGTTTAACCACATCACGCCATTGAGGTGAATATTTCAGAATTATTTTGTACATAAGACAAGAATTACAGCATTTTTAGCTAGTTACAAAATTGAAGCGATTTTGGGCAGATAGTAAAGGGTAACTGAACCTTTATAACACAAAACCTATATAAAAAGGAAATTAGAAATTAGAATGCGCAGTTAGTAGAACCCTCATAAAAAATCACATCCGAGATCCCCCTAACATTACTTGCTAGCTCGCCTATGCGTTCTAAGATTAATGAACATGTTTTTGTTTATGACGTGTTGTTTAACCCAGCGGAAGGCTTTTCATCAAGGTGCTGGGGTCCAGATGACGCTTTCAGCCCTAGCGCCCCGGATGAACCTGACGTAAGGGATTAGATGAGGGAGACGGTGAAAATTACGCTTCTGCTCCCCCCCCCCCCCGTGCTAAAAGCAGATTCCTAATATATATTAAAACTGGCTAACCTGCGCAAGTTACAAAATTGAGGTGATTCTGATGTAGCTCACGGGCAGATAGTAAATGGTAACTGAACCTTTATAACACAAAACCTATATAAAAAGGAACTTAGACGATAAAAAGCGTGAGAGTCAAGGGATTGCTCTAATCTTTAAAAAATTAATTAATATTATATAAAGTTTTTTTTAAATATTCTTTTTAATTTTTCTAGATTATATTAATGGTTACTTTATATCCCATCTTCCCCCAAGGGACAGAAAAATCGGCCGTCAGCAAAAAGGTGGCTAAATCAACGGCTATATGTGTTTATACTTTGCACACAGCCAACAGTTTGGAACTGGTAATTGCCGAAGCAATAACCCTGACCGTTGACCAGTTAAGGGTGTGGGACTCCGCAATGGAAGGTCTCGCAATACCCACTAAAACCCAGCGGAACCCTCTTCATCCATTAATGAGACACCAGGTGTTCAGCTTTCGCATTCTGCCTTGGTGTCCCGGACGAGTCCGACGGAGGATTCACGGTGGCAGGAGGAGATGCACAAACATGCGCCGCTTTGTATTCCGCTTCCTTCAGCGGTGAGAGGAGGCATCCACTGCATTCTCCCTCTCTCTCTCGTGGGCTTTCTTCAGCGAGACTATCGTCTCGCAAAAGAAGGCCACTTCTGCCCACCATCTCTCACTGGAGAGCACTACGCGTACAATACTTCCCAACGAGAGATCGTCGCCGACCAACGCCACCAGGAGGTGATGCTGAGGACCCCAGGCCGCACAGTCTGCCATAGTGTGATGCGCTGAATTGATAGCTGCGCCACATTGATGACAAGCGGGTGACTCCTCCCGGGCAATTTGGTGCTGGAACTTTTCGAAGCACCCATGACCCGTTAGAACCTGCACTAATCTGTAGGAAAGCGTCCCGTGTTCCCTGGAAAGCCATTGTTCCAGGTGAGGATGGATCGCCGGCACAGTGGCCATGCCTGCTACTGGGGATCTGAGAAGAACGTCCTCTCATGGGGGATCACCTGCCGGGAGTGCTGCCGTCCATGACACTGTACGGTACCCGCCTAAGGCTCTGATCGCTATAACCTTCTGGACCCGCCGTAACAGAGTTTTATTCGTTGTGGTTAGGGCGTTGATCTACACAAGTTCACCATACCACCTTCTGCATGGTACTCCCACGTTTAAGAGCAAACGCCTTGGCGCCGCTGCTGCATTGATGAGGCGGGGAGAACTTACCAAGACCTGTTCTATTAAAAATAGTTTTCAGAAAGCTCTCAGTTGAGACATGTCTAGATTTTTTTTCACAATATTTGTTATTTTTTTCGAAGTATGTAGTTGCTGTTAGCCCTACTGGCTTTGACAGCGTAACCGAGAGGAGTGGTGAGCGCAGAAGCTCCGCTGAGGTATGGGCTCTTAGAAGGGCCCTGATGTATCGTGGGGGAAACGTTGCTCTAAGGGCGCCTCTTGTGAGACTCGTACCTAGGCTTAGAGCAACGTTCGCTGCTGCTGAAAAGGACAATCGGACAGGTGCTTAGTCTTGACGACCAAGCGTCCGCGACTGGGGGCCGTAGCCGGGGTGCGTCAGATAGCGGGGACCTCGTCTTAGCTGGCGAAGACACTGTGTGTGTGTGATTGTATACGGGGGTACGGGGGTACATGGGGGGTATTGGGCCGCTTCTTCCTAGGCGGAAAGGTTGAATTAACCCGTTCTTATGCTAGCAGCAATCAATAAATCAAACAATAAATAAGCCTCTTCCTCTTTTATGTCTAATTACAACAAAAATGTATGTCAAACAGAGTAAGTAGGCGTTTTCCTTCATGCCTACGTACCGGAAGGCGCCGCCGCGATCTCAATGTCAACTTGACTGCAAAGAGTCGACTAAAATATGCATAATATATAGTACTAGTGAGAGATAAATATCCACTCTCATCTTTGGTAGTCATACTATTGATATAACAGCATTGTGCTGGAATAGTTTGTTAGGTAACTGAATTTTTGAGATTAAAACTATTTCACACACGCTTAGCTGGTAAATGATTGATGAGAGCGTTACGAAAAGTGACATCATGCAAGGCGAACGGTAGCTGAGAGGGAGATATGAATTAGTGAAGATAAAAAAGACAGTTACGTTTCGAATTTATTATTAACTAACAGACCCGACAGACTTTGTTCTGTCAAAAAGATTTAAAATGTGGCGAATGATTTTCGAAATGAAATTACAACATTACTAATGCACTTACATTTTGTGACTATTCAATTTAGTCGGGTTGTGACTACTCAGTTGTTTTTAAACTTTGTACAGCGACAATAAAGTGCAAATTGACTCTTTGACGTTAGGAACACACCTACATTGCTCAGACAACAGAGAGTAAGTAAGTAGCAGCCCATTTACGTCCCACTGCTGGGCACAGGCCTCCTCACTCATATGAGAGAGGGTTTTTAGAGCATAGACCCACCACGCTGCTCCACTGCGGATTGGCAGGCATAGTACACAAGTGCACTCTCTATTCCTTCACTCTCATAGTCCGATGTGACGGGAATCCGACACGACCGGAGAGAGATCAGGCGCAGGACCGACGGCTTAACGTGCTCTCCGAGGCACGGGGGTGGATCACACCGCCAACTTCCCAACTTCGGGCAAATATTGAGAAAATCTTAATAGAAAACTCAATATTGATTTTTGAATTGGCCCGACCCGGGACTCGAACCCAGGACCTCATGCCTGTAGTCGAACATGCTAACCACTAGACCAATGAGAGCAGAGCAACAGAGAGTACTTGTAGTTTATTATGAACTTTATAGAATAGCAATAAAGGTCAAATAGACTTTACATTTTAGTTGGAAAACGTTTGTATGGGAAACATAAAAGGGCTGTAAGGATTAGAAATCCCTAATAAAAATGCGTTAATGAGAAAAAAATTGTCACAAAATGATAGAACAAAAAAAAGTTCTACAATATTATAGAATTAATTCAGATGACTAGATACGCACTTACATTTATAACATAATCCATGTACAGATTTTACTTTACAACTAACTAATACATTTTTGAATTCGTAACCTCATTTACGTAGAATGTCCGACATTAGTCAATTTAAAAATACAGGTATTGAAAGAATTTTTCAAATCACTCCAGTAATTTTTAGCTTGATTGTTATAAATTGATAAAAATAAAAACAAAAATTCAAAATGCAAAGCTTTCTTTTGTAATATTAGAGAAAAGATTTATTTATAATACTTTAACACTTTGGAGTACGACTCGGGATACATTCTTTTCTTTCGATTGAGATTTTTCAATTTGTTATATCTTTTAAATGGAATGTCCGATTTTAATAATTTAAAAATTATTTAACAGGCATTGAAACGATCTTTGAAAAAATATTATTGAATATAATAAGGATTAACATAAAGGTATGAATAATGTGGTTTGGTTATTGACGGCACTTTTATTAAGTTTTAAAATGTAAAAAAGTAGTTATAGTGGCATAACTATACTATAACTATAGAATGATTTCTCAATCAAATAACATGAGGGGCATTCACATTTTTCGTAAAAGAGTCAATTCATAATTTCAATCTATTTTAAGTTAGAGTTCATTTACTTCCAGAGTTTTTTATCGTGTTTGTAATCCTTCGAATTATATTATAGTATATCAATTAAATTAAATTGCTTAAATACGAGTAAATTAAGTGACGTCATCTGTACGCCTTCCGGGATTTTTAAATAACAATCCGAGAAATAATCAAGTGATTTCGCTGATACTCACGTCTGCGTTATAAGAATTATTATGACTCACGTAAAGAAAAAATCGTAAAGATGCCTAAGACATGAAACACATTTGTCTGACTGTGATGTACTAATGTCTAGCATTAGCCCATTTCGTGGGAGGAAATTCGGCGCGTGGTCACCGACATGACTGTACAGACATTGGTGTCAATTCTGATGCACCTTCTCTATAAAAAATTTAACAAAATAGAATCGACTTCAAAACAAATTCTTAGAAATATATTAATATGCTCTAAAAAGTAAAAAATAATTGCTTATTCTTTTTCTGAGTTCTTCCTATTCTTATATTCGGAGTCGGCGTCAGCTAAGGTAGGTATGTCCCGCGTGTCCACTTGGCAGCTCCCACGCCGCTCCCACCTGTAGCTATATATGTAGGTACCTTGGAAATATATTTGTAAGAGATGGTTTTCAAGGCGGTTCTGTTTTTGTTAAAATTATTATTTATTATTAGCGAATCTGAAGTAAACTAACAATATGTGTACACCTAAAAACGTGTTGCTTATATAAGACAGCACCGACACAAATAAAGCACAATACTAATACTCAAACCCCCCCCCCCCCCCCCCCCCCCCCCCCCCCCCCCCCCCCCCNCCCCCACCTCCACCACCGCTTTATATATAATACACCTTATACATATTGTAACGCAGCAACAAATGTAAGCTCGTTGTAATTAGATTACAAAGAGTAATATATTCTCCAAGAATTCCACCCTTACAGAAAGCCGTTGAGGAGTTCCTTTGATCATCATATTTAACTATGATAATCACTTGACCATAACAAACTTACGGTAGGTGACTCCAATATCCGGAGATCTTATGAAAGATTCTGCCGAGTATCTTTAATTTGCTCCTAAGAATTGAAGAGTTCCGCTACCTTTTCATGGATCCCATGATCAAAACTTAACCCAATTATTATCAAACAACCCTTGAAGTATATCCTTTACAATAAAAAAAGAATCATCGAACTCGATTGGAGTAATTTTGAGTTATTCGTCCATTTGTCGAGCACATGCTTTATGCAAATTTAAGACTTATCTGATTTTCTAATGGATGCCATCCTCAGAACTGGACTGCTCCACTGCGGGTTGGCAGCTTTTGCATCATTCTCATTGTCGGATGTGATCAGACAGCAGAACCAACGGCTTAACACGCTCTTCGAGGCATGGGGGTGGAGCACACTGCCAACTTCCCAATTTCGGGCCGATATTGAGAAAATCTTAATAAAAATCTAAATATCTCATTTGAATTCGCCCGACCCAGGACTTGAACCAAGGACCTCACGTCTGTAGCCCAACCAACAACGCAGCCAAACGTATTCTATATTTAATTAACTTAAAAGTTAAAAATTCACAATATAATGGCGAATAATTAAGCATAAAACGTTTTAAGAGTTTATAAATGACGCGATAAACGAAAATGCTTTTTTCTATTCCTATCTAAATTTGGAGTTAATATGATGGGGGGGGGGGAATTTGAATAACAAGACATACTCATAGCTCATACCAGACATCAATGGAAACTGTTATAGTAATTTGTTAGGTCGTAGATTAAATATCAGGATCTATCTATCTATATATACTCTTGCTTTTGTCCCGTGTCAGTTCTCCGAGTATGTAAACGCCATTTGCCTCTATCGAGTGTCATTTCTGGGCAGACACCCATTAACTTTGTATGTTTTAATGGTCATCCAAGTTGTGGTGGGCGACCACGGTTATTCTTTTCTTCAATTGCATTTAATGCAGACTTCATCATATGGCCTTCATCCCTTCTCATTACATGTCCAAACCAACGCAATCTACTTTCGCACATTTTTTCCTGCATAGGCGCCACTTTAAATGTTCCACGTATATATTCATTCCAGATCCTGTCCTTTCTCGAAATGCCCCCGGCCCGTCTGAGCATTTCGGTGCAGTGCATCTTCTGTTCATCTTGCTTGCGCATTGGCCAACATTCATCACCGTACAGAAGCGCGGGTCGCACAGCTCGTTTGTAGATATTACCCTTAATTTTGATAGGCATTTGAGAGTCACATAGCACCCCCGTTAACTCTCTCCAGTTTTGCCAGCCAGTTCGAATCCTATGGTCAATATTTTCCTTTATATTTTCGTCAGGTGTTAGTATGGATCCGAGATATTTGACCTTATTCACTTTATTAAGGGGAATATTATCAATGTGTGAGCGAGGATTTTCGAGAAATTACAGACATATACAAATTGAATATCAGTATGTAATTGAAAACATAAAAACAACACTAGTGAAGAAAGATCAAATTATAATTAATTGAAAAGTTGATTTAAGAGAATACGCGAAAATAAAAATTTGTATTAAAGTTATACATAAAATACTCCAAATATATTAAACCAGTTATCAGGTACCAAGTTTTCTGGATTATCTGTCTGTAATGAGGCATGATAAAGATAGCAGGGTTAATAATTTGATACAAATGATCGTTATATAAATCAAACCTTATAATAATTACTTTAAAGAACATTTCATAATGAAAAGAACATCAAAATAGCAATAACAGTATCTGATATTTTATAACAGTAGCAGATATTTTTGTTATTTAAAAATATACTCTATGTCTTTACGTTAAGGTTTGATTTCATTTACAATAACTTGTGTCAAATTATTAATTTTGCCGTCTTTAAAGGGGGATGTAAGAGAGAGGTTGAGGTCCTATTAGTTAGCCCATGAAAATTCTGGTTAAAGAAACGATTTTGATGATGTTTAAGAAAAGCAAACATCTCACAGTTTGTAGACACCTAAAACTATCTGCTTAGAGCGCATAAATACACAGTATTAAAGAAATAACTCTATACTTTGCCAGCAAAACGGATAAGATCCAATATTCCTTATCGAAACATCATTAGTAATTGTGAATATTATTTTAGAGATCGATTTAATTTAGACAATGGTACAACAGAATAGACACTTTTGTCTAGTCGGATGCATGAATTGAAATAAAACTTAACTCGACTTCACTGCAAATATTGAGGTTGAATTTTAGATATTTCTGTTAAAGCTTAGAAGATTGGGTGTAGCTTTCTTAAATTTTGGTTTAACTAGCTTAAATCGGTAACGCTGCCTATCTCAGTACCATATTACTTACACCCAATATGCAATTCTGAGGTATAGCATCCCAACAGAAAAAGCTCTCTCCCTTATGAAATGACTTTTAATTGTTTTTTTTACTTACGTCAAACTGAATTAATATCCAAGCAATTTTCTTAACTAAATATTCAGCAACTGTATCATTTTACGTATAAGAATACTCTTTACGTATTTCTTTAACCTATTAAAAGGAAAGTCCAAGTAGAAACTTAGTACATTTAGCCCAGCAAATGATTTCTGGGTCTAAGCCTAAAAACGATATTACAAAAACGAAGACAGATGATAGTACCAATGAGACCTTTATGATAGAAAAAAAATCGATCCTGATTAAAAAAAAATCAAAACTTACAAACTTTCTATTAGCATTATTGAATAACTTTACTAAAAAAGCGAGCGAAAATGCGGAAAACTTGCGTTCCTTGGCCCGTGCGTCAGCTGATTTTGTGTTTCATTATTGGCTTATTAATGAAATAATGATTTTTTTTATGTAACTTTAGTTTTATTTAGCTTTATTAACGAAGCGTACATAATGGTAATAAAACTATTTAAACATATTATTTTTTTATAAAATAAAGATTGATTTTTTTCTGTCCCATTGTCCAAGGTAAATAGTACTAATAATATTAGTACTATTGTCTGTCTTCGTTTTCGTGAGCAGTCTCCTAACACCTTGTATTTAGTGTTATAATTTTATGAGCATAGGAAATGAAGTTGAATATATACAATTATCTACCGTAAGGGTTCTTAGAGGATCGCTATTTGTAATTTTTTCATTTATCAGCTGCTTTGCCTCATACCTGCATGTATTGCTTATTATAGACGAGCAATTTAAAAAAATTGTCCTTTCATTGAATACAAAGTATAAAGCCGCGTCGCCTGATAGGTCAAGTAAAGGTGAAATGGCATCATTTAAAACGTATAAAACCTATAAATTTACTTTATATGTTTATTTTTTGTGAAAATTTAACTACCTTTTACCACGTAAATGTTTGCAACTGTATGTCTTCTCGGTGTTCAGAAGACGTAGATATACAGGCGCTGGTTGAAAGAGTCGACCAAGAAAACTGCTGTAATACTTTATTGTTGTTCGGCCAATTTGGTGCAGGAATTTTACGAAGCAGCCATGTCCGGTCAGAACCTGCACCAATCTGTAGGAAAGCGTGCCGTGCTCCCTGGAAAGCCATTGTTCCAGGCGAGGACGGATCGCAGCCAACAGGTTAATTACAATAAGCCTGCAACAGGTTAATTGGATAATGGATTAAATTCACAATTCGTTCCAATAAATGACGAATTTACCCATATCTCCGCGGAATCAGGAACTACGCGGGTAACAGCACCAGGAACAACTAGTATATCAATAATCTAAACTAATGTTATAAAAAGGAAACATTTGTGTTTTTTATGAATGTATGTATGTACTTTCTGAGAAAAAAAATAGGGATCTCTAAGAAAAATGCATTATTGTACTCCAAGGTGTAAAAAAATTGGTCACATAAAATCTGTCATCGTGTGCGCTGCGGAAACTATTGATGATGGAACAAAAAAATGTTCTACAATATTATAGAAGGTATTAATATCTACAAAAAAGTCCGCAAAATCATATGTCCAACTACTGCAATTATGCCACTATAACAACGTTTTTCATTTTAAAAGTTAATTCATATTCATACCTCTGTATTAATCCTTATCCAGTTAAATGATATTAAAGACAGTTTCAATACCTGTAAAATACCTTATAAATTATTCTTATCGGACATTCCATTCAAAAGATATAACGAATTTAAAAAATATCAATCGAAAGAAAATAATGTATCCCGAGTCGAACACCAGAATGTCAAATGTCGTGTATAGGGAAGTTCTGAGACAATAAAGTATTACAAATAAATCTCTTCTCTAATATATAAAGTTTTGCAACAATTTGTAATGATCAATCTAAAAATTACTGGACGGATTCAAAAATATATTAAATATATAATCCTATGAATGGCAATATTTTGATAGATGGGGAACAAGTGGAAGAGATGAAAGAATATGTATACTTGGGATCTAAATTTACAAAAGAGGGAACGTGTGAAAGTGATATTGAAAGGAGAGTAAGTAAGTAAGTAGCAGCCCATTAACGTCCCACTGCTGGGCACAGGCTTCCTCACTCCGAGGAGAGAGGGTTTTTAGAGCATAGACCCACCACGCTGCTCCACTGCGGATTGGCAGGCATAGTACACAAGTGTACTCTCTATTCCTTCACTCTCATAGTCCGACATGACGGCAATCCGACACGACCGGAGAGAGAGATCAGGCGCAGGACCGACGGCTTAACGTGCTCTCCGAGGCACGGGGGTG
>JACTOM010000093.1:332512-377432 GCA_015832385.1 Elymnias hypermnestra
TGAATGCGAAAGTTGGAAGGGGAAGACCAAGGCGAACGTTCCTGGATCAAATCCAGGACATTTTAAGTAAGGGCCAAGTCAAGAGTACTTTAAACCGACGAACCTGTATGAAAGGTTTAATGAAAATGAAAGAAGAGAGATATGCAAGGATCGTGGCAAGTGGAAGGATGTTGTCTCTGCCTACCCCATAGGGAATGAGGCGTGATGCTATGTATGTATGTATGAATGTACGTGTGTATCTAATAATCTGAAAGGAAGTAATTTAAAATTAAGTGAAATCAAACTTTTATGTTAACGAAAATAGTTCACTTTTCACTGCCACGAGATCGGTATTTATGCGATTAAAACCACGGGACATTGCTAGTATTCAAATATAATACTACTTAATGTATATTAACGACAATACCATGACGTGGTCTGGTCTAAACGGGGCGTGCCGGAAGTTATTCAACAACGCAATTCCATTAATTAATTCATTTTACCCGCTTGTTAGCAAAAAAAGAAGTTTATTTTGACATAGTTTTATCAACTGGTATTATCTTGTTATTTATGCAAATGTTCATTAAACAGTCCATTCGTATACGCATTATTTTAAAGTTGTTTGTTATTCGCGAATTTTCTACTAGACTGTTGCGCAATTCGTTCGTTATTATATTTTTATCTGAGAATATTACTATTGAAACCATTTAGTACTTGTACTATAAAACTGCCTCCTTGGTCTAGTGGTTAGCATGTTCGACCTCAGTCAAGATATCCTGAATTTGAATCCAATTAAAAATCGATATTGAGTTTTCCAATAACACTTTGTTAATATTTGCCCGATGTTGGAAAGTTAGAGGTGTGTTTCACCCCCCTGCCTCGGAGAGCACGTTAAGCCGTCGGTCCTGTTCCTGATCTCCCTCCGGACGTGTCGAATTGCCGTCACATCGGACTATGAAGGTGAAGGAATACAGAGTGGACTTGTGTATCTTGCTTGCCAACCCGCAGTGGAGCAGCATTGTGGACTGTGCCCAACGGTGGGACATTAATGAGCTGCTACTTACCTTACTATATAACATATTCTACATGCGTTTTTTTTCATTGCTGACAATTTAGCGCTTGACCGTGATGATACAGTCTAAGATGGTAACAGGTAATTTACCTCTCATGGTTTCTACATACCACTGTTCCTAAATGTAAATCTCTTTGCTTTAGCGATACGTCTTTACTGGTAGGGTAGTAACGAGCCATGGCCGAAGCCTCCCACCAGTCGAGACTTAGACAAATTACAAAATGCAATTGACTACCAGGAATCAAACCTGAAACCTCTGCTTCCAAAGAAATTACTCGCTTCAATGCGTCAGTGAAGACGTCTTCGTAGAAGCAGTAACTCCCGTAGTTTTCTACTTCAGTAGGAATATAGAGAAACTTGTTCTTAGTTAGTGTTTACGTCACGAAAGGAATATGTATGCCGGTTTTCAAATCAATCTAGCCAATAGTTTGGCATATCATACAGTTAATGAATGTTTTTCATAAAATCAAAATCACTTTTTAATAGTCAATAGCCTGTCCGTTGTTATCAAATCTAACACAGGTTCGGAAAGTTGATTCAACTGAGAAAAAACCGGCAAGGAACTCAGCTATTACTCTTTTAAATATAGTTTCGCAGGTCAGAATGTGTTCCAACGAATCACAGATTGTGCAGCCTGGGGACCTCATCGTCGTGGCGCTAATCGGCGGTGAACTCTCGCTGGAGTGCATTAAAAGTTGCGATGCTGCGAATGAGAGGACTGGGCAGGAGTATCTTACTTCTGCGAGACTACGTCGCTTAAGTAGGCCCATGAGCGAAAGAGGGACAATGCAGCGGATGCTCCTCCTAACCGCCGAAGGAGGCAGGGTACTACACAACGCGTGTTTGTTCGCCTCCTCCCGCTCCCTTGAATCCTCAGTTGGACTCGTCTGAAGTACCAGGGACAAATGCGAAAATTGAACATCTGATGCCTCACTTATAAATGAAGCGGGTTCCGCTGGGTTTTAGTAGGTATTGCGAGACTCTCCTGCCTCACCGAGTCCCACACTCCTGAATTGTGGGTTGGGGTTTGTGCATAAAAGCATTTCCCAGCGAAAAAAAAGGTCGTAATGTATTATATTTTGCTTTTTTTGCATTTTTATTGCTTAAATAATCTCCAACATTATAATATGCCTTACGTAATAGGATATTTTTGAATGACTATCATTTATTTGAATAGTTGTACAAATTTCTTTTGCATTTGGCAAAGTGATTTCAACATACTTTGTCTTTGCCGAGTTTAATATTAAATTATTTACTGAAAAACAATCTGAGACAAGTGACAGGATACGATTTACGTCGTCAAATTTTTCCTTATTTCTATGAATTTAAAATGACAAGGACGTGTTATCAGCAAATAACACTATCACATTTGTTTCATACTCTAAATCATTTATATATATTAAGAATAAAAAGGGGCCAAGTTTTGAGCCTTGTGGGATATCCATTTTTAATGGTGAACCCGACGACTCTACGCCATTTACAAATACCTTGTAGTATATTTTGAAGATACGAACTCAACAAATTAAATAAAATTTTTGATTGAGCTGTCGAACTATGCGAATAACTTTTGTATATGCTGTACCTACTCAAGAATTATTTACGTAACTTTTAGCGAGAATTAACTTTCCTAAGCAATGAGACATTACGGCTTCGTTGGTCATATTTAATGACAATACACAATATAAAATGCATTTTACAAGTTTCATTGTCGTGTCAAACTGATATTTCTACAAAAACGTGCAGTTTTGTCACGTCCTCTGACTAATAAATTGGCTATTATGACGTCAACTACTGTAACAATAGTATTAAATGAATTAATTGTAAGTGCCTAAAGCCTAAAGTATATTTAAACGTTTAAATACATTGAAAAATGTTCAGAAATCATTTTTCGGGTCAATCATACCCATTTTTAACAACATACCGCTGTCATGTAAAAAATAAAGATGTATTTTAATATCGTACACTATTTAATGGACAAAAATCAAGTTGCAAAAGGAATATCTACAAAAACTATGTGTAAATGAGTAACTTTTGAATTTCTTGTATATTTCTTCTTACAACAATCAACATACCGATTTCAACTAATGATGATTCAATAGAGCTATTTGAGGGTACTTAAATAAATAATATTTTCATTTTGTCTAAGTCCATACTTGACCTGATTACAGTTTCTTTCAACTTATAGATCATCGCGTGAATATGATCTCATTTTATTGTAAATGTTGATATAGACTAAGATGGTAGTACGTGTGAGCCCCTTCGACGAATCACACTTTTTTAGCTGGGAAATGCTTTTATCCTCAGGCCCCGGCCTCTGGATTAGGAATGTGGGACTCGACGAGCAAGAAGGCCTAGCAACACCCACTAAAACCCAGCGGAACCTTCCACATCCATGAAAGAGCCACCAGGAGCTTAACTTTCACTTTCACCTTTTGTATCCCGAATGAATCCAACTGAGGACTCACGGAGGCGGGAGGGCAAGCGTACCAACAGAAATTTCGATACACAATAAAAGACTTGCTGATTCCCAGGAACTAATCTAATCTATGGGGATATCACGGAACAATTTGGCGCCAAAATGGCCCTTTTATATGTAAATGAAGCTGACGAAAGTTTATGCTTGAGTAAGTAAGCACGTTGGGGGAGTGTGTTTATTGCTCAATTTAAGAATTATACATTATATTTTCTCTTTATCTTACTCAAGCATTCCTATCTTTTTATTTTTATACAAATCTAATATGATTCTGATACGAATAAAATTATACAAAATTATTACATTACGGCTATGTCAGGCGTTAGACTATCTGTTTAGTAGTTTTGACGTGAAAGCGCGACAGATAGACAGAAATTACTTTCGTGTTTATAATATTATTAAGGATGATTTACTTTTATGATTTAATTGAAACACTAATAATAAAACCAAACCACTGAGATAACTTTTCTTGTTAAAACAAGCTAAAATTTAGAATCGGTTGTAAGCCAGTCATATAATGTTAATGTTAATTCATTACGTTACATGCCTTGTCTTACACAAGAGGGGTATAATTACATAATGGTTTGGAAATGAAAATTTAATGTCAGGAATCTAATTCCAATGGGAATGTTTTTCTTCATTCATTCAGATTCACTAAATTTGTTTCTACCAGCTAGTCTGGACTGTGTGTGGACTAAGCTTTAGTTTGAATTAGATACATAATATTGTTATCTATTCGTTTCATTCATGTTAGCTCTGTTTAGGGCTGGCACGAACATTTGCCATGAAAATCTTGTAGGCTCTATAACTCCTTCAGGAATTAAGCTACAGGTCTCGTAGTATTTTTCTCTAGCTTACCACAGCGCCCTCTATAGCTGGTATTCGGGATCTAACTAGGTAAACGAATAACGTTGTATAGTTAAAAACAATTTTTTATTTTATATTTAAGTTTTTGGCGCTGTTCTGCCCTATTATTTATTTGAGTTTGCTTCTTTACATAATAAAGCTGTCTGAAAGAGATTGCTTGTAGCAATAAGACCGCCTTCGCACGCTATATTATAGTAGTATCTTAGTTCATATGTCTTTTTATTTTTATCTTGTGTGCAATAAAGTGTTTTCTCTCTCTCTCTCTCTCTCTATCTCTCTTTTTTTATAGGAGAAGACTGAAGTATAGCCAAATTATATTAGGCACGTTTTAGTATGTATAAGATTAATTACAAAAGGTCGTTTTCCCTTGAAAAGGGTACGTCATTTTAACTAGTTTTACGTCAAACAGTGTTCTTGAATACAAGACTCCTGTCCGCTGTACACCGTATTAACATACGTGCCAATACCTACAGCCGGACAACGTCACGCTGTTTTGGGGTCAAGGAACAAGGTGGATTTAGAACTGTCGATGGTTTACAACTGTGAGACGGTGTAAAATTGAATTATTTCGCTTTGTTCTAAATCGCATTTGAAATAATGCTTGAGGTTAGAGACATTTTGCATAAGAAATTTTTACAAAATAATTTTTTGACAGGCTCGTTGGCGCCATGGAGCTATTGCTCGCTTTACTAGCAGAGGACTTGGTTTCCATTTAGCGGAAATTAATACGTAAAGTAAAAACTTGCTCTTTTAGCTGGGAAATGCATTTACCCACGGAGTGAGGGACTCGCCGGCATTGCCAGAATACCCACTAAAACCCACCGAGGCCCGTCGTCATCCATGCATGGGAAGCCAGAAGTTCGGTGGGGCATTCATCTGTGGCTCCCCGGATGAGGCCGGCTCACAGTTTCTCTATAAAGGGAGAAGATGTAAAAACCTCGGTCTTCTGGTTCCTACTCCCCTCTGTCGGGACTGGAGTGTTTCGGCAGCATTCACTCTCTTTGCCGTGCCTCCTTTAGTGGTCTCGCAAAAAGAGGCAACCGTTTTCCAGGCCTACTCACTGACGAGTATTGCATCTATAATGCCTGCCAGTGAGAGGTCAGTGCCGATCAGCAACGTCATAATATGTCGCTGCGATCTCCAGGCTGGACGTTCTTCTACCGTGTGGTGGTGGTGATGGCCGATCTTTCACATCCTGCAATTTGGAACAGGTATTTGCCGAAGCAACCGTAACACACAAATACTACTGAACCGATTTCAAAATTTTTTTACCATTAGAAATCTGCATTTTCACTGAACAACGTAAGCTATATTACTATCTCAAAAAATATAGGGATATCCTAATAAAAATGCATTAATGAAACCCAAGGTGTAAAAAGATTGGTCACAAAAAATCTGTCATCTCGTGTGCTGCGGAAACTATTGATGATAGAACAAAAAAATGTTCTACACTATTATGGAACGTATTAATATCTACAAAAAAGTCAAAGATATCATGTGTCCAACTACTGTAGTTATGACACTATAACTACTTTTTTGCGTTTAAAAGTAAGCAAAAGTGCTGACAATAATCAACCCATATTATTCGTATCTCTGTATTAAGCTTATTAAAGACTGTTGCAATACCTCTAAAACACTTTTTAAATTATAAGTTTGTATTCATCCTTATTATATTTAATGATATTGTTTTTAAGACCGTTTCAATACCTGTAAAATACTTTTTAAATTATTAAAATCGGACATTCCCTTCAAAAGATATAACGAATTTAAAAATCTCAATCTAAAGAAAATAATATATCCAGAGTCGAACTCCAGTTTGTGAAATGTTTGTATAGGGAAGTTCTGAGACCTACCATTGGGATTATGAGATAATTATCATTATGAGATTATTAGTTTATACATAAATTATACGTATATAGTGCAGAGATCAGAAATAGTGTGATAAGAGAACGTTGTGCTATCAAAGAACATGTAGAGACTAAAATTGAATGAATGAATGAAAGGAGACTGACAAAAAGGATTTATGAGTCAAGAATGAATGGGAAAGTTGGAAGGGAAGACCAAGGTGAACGTTCCTAGACCAAAACCAAGACATTTTAAATAATGGCCAGGTCAAGAGTACTCTAAACCGACGAACTTGTTTGAAAGTTATAATGAAAATGAAAGAAGCGAAGGAGATATGCAAGGATCGTGGCAAGTGGAAGGCTGTTGTCTCTACCTACCCCTATGGGAATGAAGCGTGATGCTTTGTATGTATGTATAAAGACGTGATGTTGAATCATAACAAAAATTAGCTGGATTAAACACTATGGTCGGAGTAGACTTAGCTTTTTTTGCGTGAATGGAGATATTACAAACAAACACTTAAATTCAATTCATGTTTTTACTGTCTTTTCATAATGCAGCCTACCGTAATGTTCCATTTAATTATTATAGCGGCATTAAGGAAAAACCAAGAAAAATAATGGTAAACGTTCAAGTAAATAATAAATATTGAAATTAAATGTCAGCTGGGTCAATGTCGAATTCAGATACGACAAGTTTTAAATTTTAAATACGCTTCGAGCATTCAAATTATTATTACTTAAATATTTTCACATTAAATGGGTCTATGTTAAGTATTTTCTTAGTTATTTTATTTCATTTTTCAATTTAAGCAATATACAGCCTCTGATCTTGTGTCCCTGATTGGAGAGGATCTCTCTCTGTCACTCATTGCCAAGTATAGATAGGGATGCAACATCGATATTAGAACATCGATGTTTCCATCGCTTAGGGGAAAAGGGGGTAATGTTGCTCACTTAAGCGAAAACTCAAATAATATTTTGATCATAAACGAAAAAATTATTGTAACTGCCTGTTAACATACTTTATTTAATTAACTGGCATTAGAAATTATTTTCACTCATTTTGGCATAACATTAACTTTGGATAATATAAAAGTTTAACAACTTTGACTCTCATTGTACCAATATGCGGGTAATGGTGGTCACTCCAGGGGACAACCGCATACTGCAAGATATTCGGCACTTACCTTCTAATTTGCATTGACGTAAAATTACATCAGCGAAGCACAAAACCAAAAACAGACTAACTTAGTGACACGGGCGCTGACTGTCGCGAGCTGTTCCAGATGGTGCTGGGGATGTCATTTACGCATCACTCGCTAGTCGCTAGTGCTGTTTCGTGGATATGAGGGTGACTCCCACTGCCCACTGGCTTTGATAACCCCATTCTCCCCTAACATCGATATTATGAACATAGAAGTTCGTGAACGAAATATCGATTTTCTTGGTAGATTTTAAATAATTATTGATTTAATTTGTGTATATCTATTTAAATGTATACATGTCGAAGAAATATTAGTTTTTAACAGAAAACATTTTTAAACATTTTTTTTATATTGAAAAGAATCGATTTATCGCTTACATCCCTAAGTATAGTAGACACAATGCTTTGCATTGAGGTAGGATGGAATGCAGATGCCTTCTCCTGAGAGGATATCCTCTCGATTGAGGAGGCAATGGAGAAAGAAAAGGAAATAGCCTATGTAAAACATTACAGACATACATACAAAAACACAAATGTTTCCTCTTTATAATATTAGTTTAGACTAATTATTTCCGGCGATGTGAACCGCGTTCAACCATGTTGCTTGAACTTATGTAAAGGCTTTCAAGATTGATATCACAATTTCCGTCATATATATAGTAATTTAAGAATAAATACACCTATTTAAATTAGAGAACAATGAAGTTTTATTGGCGTAATAACGTGTAACGCTGGTATTTTTATTCTGTTTATCAATGTTGACCTTGGCCCGAATATTTTACGAGTTTGATTCCGGAGTTAAAAATATCTAATTGAGTCTCGCCGGATTACGTAGATAAGAATCCAGTATCCAATTATCTACTTTTCTGGTTTCCTACATATATTTCCCAGCATTTAATATCTTTGATATATATTTATACTAGTTATAAGTCCCGGCTTCGTAGAATAGCAATTTATACCTACTATACCCTCAAGATTACGTTTGTATATTTAGATGTGCATGTATGTCTATTAAATCATATATGTATGTATGTATTTATGTAGTCTGTATAATTATTTGAATATATGTGTATGTATATGTATGTGTGTGTACTTGTATTTCTAGTTGTAGAAACTATAGTAGGATGTTTTATTGCACTTACCCAGTAATTTCATGGGCTACTATCTCCAAGGTTGTCTGGAGGAGATCGCTTTAAGCGATAAGACCGCCTTTGTACACTCTTATCTATAAATTTGTTAGTGTTTTCTTTCAAAATCTGTATGTTTGTGTGCAATAAGAATAAATAAATAAATAAGATTATGTGCACAAAAGGTTAAGACAAATATCATATTGAAATTGATAAAAATTAATACTGTATCTGTCTGATTAGGTTTCCAATTACTGTAAAAAGGAGAATGGGTATACTGAGGTATCCGTAAAAGATATAAACAAGCCATCACGAATTTTATGTAAGTCTATATAAGAAGATTCACCTAATATGCTTTTTTGTTATAACTCAAAGAGATTAAGCAGCGTTTATGATGTAAATAAAAATTTTAACAAAAAAGAACCGCCTTCAAAGCAAACTTACAAATATATGCTCTAAAAAGTTTTTTTTTGTATGTAGTTGCTGTTGGCCCTACTGGCTTTGACAGCGTAACCGAGAGGGGTGGGGAGCGCAGAAGCTCTGCCGAGGGGTGGGCCCGTGGAAGGGCCCTGCTGCGTCGGGGGAAAACGTTGCTCTAAGGGCGCCTCCTGCGAGGCTCGGACCTAGGCTTAGAGCAACGTTTGCTGCTGCTGAAAAGGACAATCGGACAGGTGCTTAATCTTGACGCCCATGGGTCCGCGACTGCGCCTGATCTCTCTTCGGTCGTGTCGGATTGCCGTCACGTCGGACTATGCGAGTAAAGGAATAGAGAGTACACTTTGTGTACTATGCCTGCCAATCCGCAGTGGAGCAGCGTGGTGGGTCTATACTCTAAAAACCCTCTCTCATATGAGCGAGGAGGCCTGTGCCCAGCAGTGGGACGTTAGTGGGCTGCTACTTACTTACTTACTTACTTAGTATCATATACTATGAATTATTAAATGGTGTTATTTGTGAATTAAAGCTACCTAACCTTTAAACGAATTAGTATAAAAAACGCTGCAAGTCTTCGTGACGTTAATCACTCGTTTCATCTATAAAAATTTTACCCACATGCGCCCAAAGGAGTTACATTTCAATTAAAAAAAAGGTTTATTTACAATGCTTTTATTACAAAAATGATGAATTCATAAGACATTGATAGTCGTATATATATTTCATTGTCGTAGATATTTGGATTTGTTGTTTATAATTTATTGACGACTAGCGGCCCGTCCCGGCTTCGCACGGGTAGACATAAATAGGTACAGATATTTAAGTTATAAGAATGATAATTAAAACGAACATAAATTGACAAATATTATGAAAAACTGTGATTCCTAATACTAAAACTAAGTAGCTCTGAAGAGAACTTCTTAAGTGAAGCATAAAAATGTGTTAATAAAACTCGAAATATTGAATGTGGCTTGCGTCCACCGCGTAAGGAGCCGACAGGCTACCTAGTTCATAATGGTGCACCCCCTTCTCCCGCACTGCCCCTCTCTCGTCGAGTTAGTATTTTTATTTTAATTTCATCATATCTTTTGAATGGAATATCCGATTTCAATAATTCTAAAAGTAATCATCAGGTATTGAGACAGTCTTCAATATTAATTATTTATTTGGATCGTCGTCGTCGTCGTTGCTTCAACCGATGGACATTCACTGCTGGACATAGGTCTCACGTAATGACGTCCACAAGAGATCTTGCGCCGCCTGGCTCCAGCGGCTACCAGCGACCCTCTTTATATCATCGGTCCACCTTGTGGGGGGTCTGCCTAAACTACGCCGTCCGGTGCGGGGTCGCCACTCCAGCACCTTTAGCCCCCAACGTCCATCGTCCCTTCGGACTATGTGCCCCGCCCATTGCCCCTTAAGGTTCGCGATTCGTAGGACTATGTCGGTGACTCTGGTTCTACTACGGATCTCTTCATTCCTGATTCTGTCACATACTCATACCTATACATATAAAATACCTAGCTTAGTAACCTTCAGTATTGTCATTCCATATTCTCATTAGTATTCACTCATTATTATTGTAAACATCAATTAGTAGATAAGGTTCGTTACAATAAACAAGCTAGTTAGGTTAACAACCCTCTCACACCCTCCACGTCTCATCCCTACCACATCGTCCTATATAAATACTCCCTCATTCCCAATTACACACACATTCTATATCCAACACTCTTAGTTCTTAAATTGTTACTCTGTTTCTCATTACTCTGTTTCTCATTACTTTATTTCTCATTACTCTGTTTCTTTTAAATCGTAATTAAGTTATTGTTTAGTTTTATTTTAAATTATAAAGTGAAGTGAATAAATAGTTTTTAACAAAAAGGACAAGTTTGTTTAACTGCCACATAACACATAATCCTCTCCATCGCACGCTGAGTGATTCTGAGCTTCCGCATGAGGCCCATAGTCAGCGACCACGTTATTTGGATAAAAATTTATAGATGGTATGGAAAACACGGTCTGATTTTGGTCGGCATTTCTATCAATTTGTTAAATATAGTTATAGTGACGTGACTACGATAGTTAGACATATGGTCTCGCTCGGTCTAGATATTGATATATTCTATAATATTTTATGGCTAAATTTTTTACACCTTCGGTTGGTTTTAATAGAAATTTCTAAAGATTTCTATAGTAATCTAGTACTAAATATAGCCTGTGTTACTCAGTGATAATTTAGCTCTCTAATGAAAAAAGAATTATTATAATCGGTCCAGTACTTTTTGAGTTTATTCGTTACATACAAAAATACAAATCATTCCTCTTTATAATATTAGTGTAGATTGTTTACCATCATATAAAGATTATTGGTTGTCCTTACATTGTTGTTATTCTAACTGTAAATGTCGCAACGAATTGCATCAGAAATTTAATTTATAATGGCCTGTTAATAGGTCAGCAGCAATACCCATTAACATGTCACTTTATCAAATACGATAAAGGTGTTTTGTTACTAACAAGTGTACAATTAATTTCAATTGAAATTATACTTAAAATTTAATAACATTTAAATTGCATACGTGTTAAGTCATTGTTGGTTTGTGTAAGGTATTAACTTATCTGTTAAGTGAAATCTTGTTTTAGTGGGTACTTTAATTTTTGGGAATTGAATGAGACTAAGCCCTCACGTTCAGCTTTGTAACGGTTGTAGTAAAGTTGGAGTGAGAGATTTATAGTCAGCACAACTCAGCTCCTTTTTATTACATATATATATTTGTAATTTCAAATTACCAGCTTTTCCCTCATTTGCATAAAAGAGTATATCTCCGTCGTTGTCGTCTCAACCGATGGACGTCCACTGCTGGACATAAGTCTCTCTTAATGAATTCCAATGGGCCCGATCTTGCGCCGCTTGTATCCAGCGGCTGCCAGCGACCCGCCTGATATCATCGGTCCATCTGGTGGGGGGTCTGCCGACGCTCCGTTTTCCGGTGCCAGTCCAGCACCTTCGGGCCCCAACGTCCATCGGTTCTGCGAATTATGTGCCCTGCCCATTGCCACTTCTGCTTTATATAAAAGACTATACATAGTACTTAAATCAGAAGATTAGTCTTAAAATTTTTGTCTGCGTACCTGTCTGTTTGTTCAGCTTAATGTTTGAAATAGATGGACCGATTTTAACGGGACTTTCACTAGTAGATAGCTGATATCGTGAGGATTAACTGTGCCTATTTTTGTTTTATAAAAATATTAGGGTTCTGCGGGAATAAAATAAAGTAGAAACCGATTTTCTCACTAAGAACGGGTTTCCTCATATTGTTACGGGATCGAGAATTGCGCGTGTAACACCTCCTCCCATCTCGGTGAATCCTAAGTCGGATTTATCCGGGTCACCAGGGAAAAATGCGAAAGCTAGACTCCTGACGTTTTAGTCATGGATACCGAAGGGTTTTGGTGATTGTTGCGAAGTCTCCTCCATAGCTCCATTGTAACTGTTATTATTTTATGAATATAAAACAATATTTAATAGTTATTACGTTTACAATTAACAAGTTAATTATATGTGCTTGCTAATAACAAATATTGTAACTTCACCCGACCTTTAAACTAGAACAATAACCTATTCCCATAATTGTAAATTCAAATTGCTCCCGTGACATGGAAACATAGATATTGATGATTACAAAAGCATACGGTTCTTATACATACACTAGTTTATCCCCGCAACTTGGAGTCACGTGAAAGAGAATATAAATTAAAAATTACCATTTAAAAAAGCTTATAGACATTTGTCCGCTGGGATATACTCGCTGGCAATAAGCTAGAACACCCAATAAAACCCTGCGATACTCTTCCCATCCTTTGCTGGAGCACCAGAGGATGTGTAGACGCAATCTACCCGGTACTCCAGAAGAATCCCGATGGAAAATTTAAGAAAGAGCCAGAAGAAGCGTAAATCTACGCCTCCCAGCCTCCTGCACCAAGGAAGAGGACCATATGCTTCGGAAAGTATCTGCATCGAGTAGCCCGGGAGGAGTCAACCGCTTGCCAACAGTGTGGTGCAGCTATCGGCTCAACGCATCGCACTATGGCAGATTGTGCAGCCTACGGACCTCAACGTCACCTCCTGGTGTGGCTGATCGGCAGTGATCTCTCGCTTAGGAGCATTATAGGTGCGATGCTCTTCAATGACATGAATTGGGCCGGAGTATCCTACTTCTGTGACATCGTAGTCTCGCTTAAGGAAGGCCAGGGGCGAGAGAGGGAGGATACAGCGGATGCTCGCCCTCACCACCGTTGGAGGCAGGGTACCAGGCGGCGCATGTTTGTGCGCCTCCTCCTGCCTCCTTGAATGCTTAGTAAGACTCATCTGAGTTACCAGGGACGAATGCGAAAGTTCAACACCTGGTGCCTCACTTATGGATGAAGAGTGTTCTGCTGGGTCTTAGTGGGTATTGCGAGGACTCCCCCCTCGCAGATCCTACACTCCTGACTTATAGGTCGGGGTTTGTGCCTTAATGTATTTCCTAGCGAGAAAAAAAAAGGGAAGACGACCGTCTACAGCGTCCTCCCTCTGCCTCTAATATGTCTCCTACAGCGAACTAACCTTTTCACAGAAGGCGGCCACTTATATATGCCATGACTTCCTTTTAGATCTTTTTAAGAGGAACTATCAAACATCTGCTGCAAAACTATAAAGGTTTCAAAAGGATTACAGTTCCCCGTTTAAAAAAAGGTATGTAGCAGCCTATTAATGTCCCAGCGCTGGGCACAGGCCTCCTGTCTTATAGGAGAAAGGGTTTTTAGAACATTCACCCATTACGCTTACTCCCAGGACATGCAGGCTTCCTCACGATGTATTCCTTCACCGAAAAACACAATAATGATTTGAAAAATACAATCAAGTACTTTCGCTTTTATAAAAAGCAACTTGAATAAAGTTGCTTTTTAAAAAAATAAGAGCAACGAGAAATCATCACTTGGATCTTCGTGGTTTTTCCCCAACATTCCGTTTTGCTCATTCAAGGTTAAAGGAAGGAATATTTATTCCGAATTTCAAGTCGATCGGTTGAATAATTTTATGGATTTCGTAATGAGTCCTTTTTCGCTATAATATATACAATAATATTACATATAAAAAAATTAAGGGAAATCTGCTACGTCTCCATTTATACTTAAAATACAGTTGTTAATGAAATCTGAATGATCCCTTTCGTGATCTGTTATATTTTGGTATTTAAAAACGTTTAGGAACGGTTACCGTCGTAATTTACCGTCGTTAATTGTGTTATTCACTTATATATTGCCCGTGACATGTCATGTTCTGTGTCAAGTTGAACAATCAGAAATATAAGGATCTCTTTCTTTATAATTCATAATGTGTATTACCTAATTCGCTTCTCGGTAACTGTCACAACAAAATATGCTTAGAGATAACACCAGACTATAGAAAGACAAAAAAAAAACTTACAAAGCGACCGTTACCGTCGGTGCCCGTAACGACACGTGCGTCAAACGTCGTTAATTTTTTTGTGGTATTTTATAAACTCTAAGTATTTATTAGTA
Organism: Elymnias hypermnestra; assembly: GCA_015832385.1. Lineage (NCBI taxonomy): Eukaryota > Metazoa > Arthropoda > Insecta > Lepidoptera > Nymphalidae > Elymnias > Elymnias hypermnestra. Next base: position 347,085 of record JACTOM010000093.1, read on the forward strand.
ATTATTTTTGTCTTTGATTATATAAGTGATGTGAATAACAATGAAAACCCTTGAGGTATGTTTAATTTTAAAGATATGAGCTTATAAATACAAGACGGACGATTTTCACTATCTCAAAGTTTAGCGCAACATGACGCTACACCCGAGTCATAATTTAATAAACAAAAGATAACAATGTATAGTCTAACTATTAGCAAACATAAAAATCATAACATTTGGTAGTCTTTCATGAACATTTAAGTCCCAACAGCCACTTTAGCGACTTTCGACCCGCAGGGTAATCCACGTAAAAACGTCCATGTGGGGTGGGGCAAGCAACTGTATTTAACTGCGTTTACGTCGGACAAGCGAAAGATTAATGAGCGTCTACGTCGGAATAAGAGTAAGTATATGAAATTTCGAGCCAATCAAGACAAGTGTTACATAGATTTCGTGATAACATATCGAATGATCTGGAATGATGAATACCAGTCGTTTTGGCAGGTGTTGTCATGTATACCTTATATTTTTCTTTACAGATCTATTCAAGTATTCGTTGATTTCAAACTTACCAGATTTTCTTTTTTCTGTGTATTTTACCGATATTTTAAAAGTTATTGGGGCGGAGACGAACGAATTAACTATCATTAAAATCGATCTAGTTGTTCTTTAATTGTAAATGGTAAATAATACGACTTTGTGTAATATAATAAATTTAAATCTTTTATTAAAAGAAAACTAATTGAGAAATCATTTTATAATTTGAAAGAATACTTAGAAGACAAAAAAGCGAAAAGCGAAGCGACAAAAGAGTGAATGAAATGTATATAGATATAGAATATTTTTGAATTAAATATTGTGATGATGATAACAAAAAAAGAAACGTACACCCGACTGAGTTTATTGTGTGCTCTTGTTAGATCAGGGCGCGAGGGAACCCTCGTTACTTGAGATTGTAAGTCGTTCTTTTATGTTATCATCAGTCATTCATTTAAATAATATATAAAAAAAAACGACGATTCAAATGCTGTAATAGGCCTACTTGAATAAAGATATTTTGACTTTGACTATATATAGATGAACATGTATTCACACGACCTTGTGCCAAAACTGGCACAAAGTGGTTATTCGTAATACGCACACCCCCTATTTGCATTGGCTAACAGGTGTTTTCGCTTGGTAACTGGAAATTAATTGCGATGTCTACAATAATCCTATAGAACACCAATAAATTTCACTACATATCGTTTATAGCGACAGTTCGGTTATGACGACCGAATGACAAAGTCCTAATGGATTATCAATATAAACTAATAAGTAAACATCTATAATGACATGGCATTCAGCGATATATCGCTTAAAATCACATCGTCCAAAATTCAAAACAGTCTAAAATGACCGAAAATTTTAAAAGCTTTATCTAGTCTACGAACTGTACTATAGATACTTTATTTATAACATAATAAACTATTTTATTTCCTTCTTCCACATTTTATTTGAAAACAAGTTCTTAGTCAAAGTCAAAGACAAAATATCTTTATTAAAGTATGGCTTTACAGCACTTTTGTATCGTTTTTTCCACATATTATTTTAAAGAATGAGTTACAATCTTATGTTACGATGGTTCCTTCGCGACCTGATCTGAGAAGAGCCCACAACAAACTCAGTCGGGTGTACGTTTTTTTTTTGTCATCATCATTTTAATTCATACTATATCAAGATATATATATAGCAATTCATTCATTTCCACGCTTTTTTATCTTTTAAGTGTTCCTTCAATTAGCTATCTCTTAATATATTTAAATTTCGTAAGATTAATTGCATAACTTAAGCATAACATATAGAGGCATTACAAGTCTATATGTCTATTATTATAACTAATTGTGTGTGTTTAGCTTCTAACAACTATCGTACATAACGACCGAAACATACGATGTCTTCAATGTCGTTAAAGTCGGCATCGACTTTATAATTAGTTTTATTTTGTTTTATGTATAAAGCTTATATTTATTTTAATTGTTAGTTTTTAGTTATATGGTCACTGTCAACGGTACATGTCTATCGCACACTTGTTAGCGATCATTATTAATTTATTTGTGGATTGCTATGAAATTACTATATTTGTTTATTATGCTGAGGTCTTTGTAATCAGTGAAACGTTTACATGCACTACATCCGGTTCAACGCTATTTATTTAGTCGTCGTTTTCACGACGACTGGTGAACTTATTATTTTTGAGTGGGGCGTTTGGTATAAGAAAGGTAGCATAGGAGAATGTAGGGATATTCGCTTAGTGACAGTTCTTAGTTTGTATTGTGTTTTAAGTCATTAAAGTATGTAATATAATAATGAAGAATCTGAGAATAGTATTACTTAACCTGCAAATTAGTGAGCGACTTAACACTGAGTAGAGAGAGAAAAAAACCAAGGTCTTCGAACAGTGCCTGTTGCCAGCAATTATATATGATTCCGAGACGTGACCACTTGCCATGGGTCTCGTAAGAAGACTCGGAGTCACTCAGCGGCAAATGGAGAGGGCTATTCTCGGGGTTTCTCCACGTGATCAAATCAGAAATGAGGAGATCCTAGGAGAAATAAAGTCACCGACGTAGCCTACCGAATTGCAAAGCTGAAGTGGCAATGGGCAGGGCACATAGTTCGCAAAACCGATGGACGTTGGGGCCCGAAGGTGCTAGAGTGACGAACTTGCTACATCGGGTTTCCGGCAGCCTCTGATACAAGGGGCTCAAAATCGGGCCCAGTGGAATTCATTAAGAGAGACCTTTGTGCAGCATTGGATGTCCATTGGTTGAAACGACGACGACGAGAGAGAAAGCATCTGTCCAAAATAAGTCTAGCGCTGTTACGCTGGGTTAGAGTGAGGGGATGAGCCTGCTTACCGCCAGATAGAAGAGCGTCATAGCGTGTTTACCATCGAAAGTGTTTACCCTCCCATAAGAAGTTATCACTTCAAAAGCCATTGTATAGAAAGCATAACATACTTTCAATTTCGTGTAATAATATTTCCAGTTAGTGATATTTAATGAAGTCATAATATTGAACAAATTCAAGACGCGGCGCCATCGCTCTAACAACAACAACCATGTTTGTTTTATGAAATCTATATGCCTTGTATTTTATACGCATAATTTACTAAACACGTTATAAATTGCTAATTAGAGGTACGATTAAGGATATTTTACCGATAATAATAACACGTTGAACGCTAATATTATATTTCAGCCTTGTATAGGTGAAATTTATTATTTGTGCTATCTTTGGAGGAAATGTTTATGTCATTGACAATGAATAGTCACTGATAACCAATTTTTTTTACGAAATTTGTAACAAAATATTGTTTCCTACTAAAGAAGTAAACTTTACTAATTCAATTTTACATAATTTGTCTACCTGTCTTGTTTTTACGGATCCTTAACAGGTCTAAAATAGGTGTTTTTGTAGAAGAATTCTGTACAAATTTCGAAGCTCGTGAATGCTGTATTGTGCATTTATTCGTTTTGTCAGCAGATATCCTGGGTTTCATTCCTGGCTGGGCAAAGAAAAGAGTTTATATGTCTAGCACAGGAAATACGTGCTGCTAAATACCACAAAAAGAAACAGTTAACCAATACGACGTTATGTAGAAACCTTTCAAAGATAAATTAACTCTTAAGATATGGACACTCCACCATCTTAGATTGTAGTAAGTGAAGCTACAGTCTAAATAGCAACATATTGTATTGCAGTGAGTGAGACTACGGTCTAAGAAGCACCATCTTCGATTGCAGCAAGTGATGTTACTCTATAAGTATCACCGTATTAAATTGCAATGAGTAAAGCTACAGTCTAAGAAGCACCATCTTCAATAGCAGAAAGTGATGCTACTCTATAAGTATCACCATATTAAATTGCAATTAGTGAAGCCACAGTCTAAGTAGCAAAATCTTAGATTGCAGTGAGTGAAGCCACAGTCTAAATAGCACCATTTTAGATTGCAGTAAGTGATGTTACTGTCTAAGTAGCACTATATTAAATTGCAGTAAGTAAAGCTACAGTCTAAATAACACCGTCTTACACTGCAGTGAGTGAAGCTACAGTCTAAGTAGCACCATCTTAGATTGCAGTAAGTGATGTTACTGTCTAAATAGCACCATATTAAATTGGAGTAAGCGAAGCCACAGTCTAAGTAGCAACATCTCTAATTGCATTAAATAATGCTACAGTCTAAATAACACCATCTTACAATGAAGCTAAGTCTAAGTAGCACTATTTTAGATTGCAGTAAGTAAAGCTAAATTCTAAGTAGCATCATCGTAATTTTGACTGATAACAATTCAAATAATGTGAAACTATAAAAGTGATTCTCGTATTTAGTACAATCCCAAAATTTTATACGTAAACAAATTAATTTGAATCACTTCGAGGAAACCCGTAACATACTGCGACCAACGTGTTATGCTTTTCAATTAATCTACAACAAACACACAAGTCAGTTACTTCCTAGAAACAAAAACAAACACCGTTGTAGGAAACCTCATTGATTTACAATGAAGATGTCAACACTAGAAGTACGTGAAGTTAAAATTTATTCAGGGGAGAGCCTTTGTATTGTATAATCAATTCAACATTTGTACAATGAACCCGCAGAAGACCTCTTAGCTGACACCAGAAGTACATATAGTTAATATTTGCTCATTAAAGAGCACACGTTTGTACAATAAACTCATAATATTACGAGATGTAGATTTAATTAACAGTTCATTGGAGTGTAAACGTATATATATCCATCTATCGGATATCACATCACAGATAAGCGTAAATTGAAAGGTATAGCTGCCAAGACCAATATGCGCAACCTTTCCTCGCATCAGCTGTTTCACTTGCATCGTGGTTTCATAAAACCTCACAATGTAATGTAAAACTTCATTACACACGCTTGACTTGGGTAGTAAGCTGGTGAATGCGTGGCAAGTGCGTTATGAAAAGCGTGATCGGGCGAGGCGAACGGAAGTTAAGAGGGAGTAATAAGTTAATGAAGCAATGTAAAGTAAAATTTCTTAAGGAACGCTTGACTTGTTTTGTAAGGTGGTAAATGCGTGGCGAGAGCGTTATGAAAAGCGTGATCGGGCGAGGCGAACGGAAGTTGACAACACGCTTGACTTGTTTTGTAAGCTCGTGAATGCGTGGCAAGTGCGTTATGAAATGCGTGATCGGGCGAGGCGAACGGAAGTTAAGAGGGAGTTATAAGTTAATGAAGCAATGTAAAGTAAAATTTCTTAAGGAACGCTTGACTTGTTTTGTAAGGTGGTAAATGCGTGGCGAGAGCGTTATGAAAAGCGTGATCGGGCGAGGCGAACGGAAGTTGACAACACGCTTGACTTGTTTTGTAAGCTGGTGAATGCGTGGCGAGTACGTTATGAAAAGCGTGATCGGACGAGGCGAACGGAAGTTGAGAGGGAGTTATAAGCTAGTGAAGCAATTTAAAGTAAAATTTCTTGAGGAACGCTTGACTTGTTTTTAAGCTGGTAAATGCGTGGCGAGAGCGTTGTGAAAAGCGTGATCGGGCGAGGCAAACGGTAGTTGGTAACACGCTTGACGTGTTTTGTAAGCTGTTAAATGTGTCGCGAGAGCGTTATGAAAAGCGTGATCGGACGAGGCGAACGGAAGTTGAGAGAGAGTTGGAGTGAGCGTGAGTTTTACTTCAGTCGCGTAATCCAAAGGACATATACTCGTATACTAGCATTCTATTAGTACATTTGTAAAATATATTACTAAAATTATAATACCTCGTACGAAAGTTTTAATATATGACTTCTAGTATGTTGTAGACACGTCACTTTCGAAGATTGCTAACTCTTAAAAAAAGCATGACATTTTATTTTTCGATAACTTTCGATAGGGAACGTCATTCCCATACATTTTTTAAGCGTTAGCAATCTTCGAAAGTGACTTGTCTACGGGCCCTGTTGTATATAAAAAATTCTACTGCTGCGTAATAGTACTGCGAATATTAGAAAAAGAGATGTTAGAGCATCGTCCGATACGCGATTATTAGCACGTTATTTTCAAAGAAACCAGACGTCATCGGGTGAAGTGTATACAGTTCAAGGAAGCGTGCTCTGCCAAAATTATTTTTAAATCTAATCCGTAATCGGTTCCTGGTTGCGAAATTTCCTCAGTCCAATTTCGAACATAATTGATATTAAAATGAGCAAACTTAAAATCCTAATGGTGAGAGTGGATGCTCGTTTACAGAAGCCGCGGGCTTGAATCCACAGCAGGTACAGTTAAGTTTCTCTTTATAAAATTTACGTGTTCGATTGTTCTTTACAATCCATCGAGCTTTACGTTGAAGGAAAACACCGTGAAGAAACCTTTATATCCCGGGGATAATTCTGGGATACGTGTAGCCTAAACCCTCGCTCTTACGAGTGAAGAAACCTTTACCCAGCGATGGGACTTTAATGGGATACTACTTACGTTTGCAACCTTAAATGGAATTTATTGAAATATATACATTTTGATCCAAATACCATGATGTGTATATTACGGGCATAATTGTCTATTACAGACGCAATTGACAGAATGTTCTATTACGGACGCAATTGTCACAATTGTCTATTATAGACACAATTGTCAAAATGACAGTTTGTCAGTAAAAAGCTGTCATAATGTTTTTGTACAAAAATACATGTAATTTATACTCCCTATCTATTAGAATAAGATATAACATGCTCAATTTGTTCAATAATTTCTACAGAAACGGGAATGCGTATATAATGTCATGTAACCTGGTCTGGTTTATATAATTTTACAGATCAACTGTAAAGATATGTAGATGAATTGCAAATCTAATTGAATTATTTGTAATTTCAATATTTAGACGATTCACAGATTTAGAGTATTTTAATGATTATTTTGTAAAATAAGATTTATTTCTTAATTATTAAAATAAGGTATTAAATAATTGACTGCCTCATTGGTCTAGTGGTTAGCATGTTCGACTACAGATATGAGGTCCTGGGTTCGAATCCCGGGTCAGGCCAATCCCAAAACGGATATTGACTTTTCTATTAACATTTTCTCAATATTTGCCCGCAGTTGGGAAGCTGGCGGTGTGATCCACCCCCGTGCCTCGGAGAGCACGTTAAGCCGTCGGTCCAGCGCCCGATCTCTCTCCGGTTGTGTCAGATTACCGTCACATTGGACTATGAGAGTGAAGGAATAGAGAGTGCACTTGTGTACTATGCCTGCCAATCCGCAGTGGAGCAGCGTGGTGGGTCTATGCTCTAAAAACCCTCTCATATATGAGTGAGAAGGCCTGTGCCCAGCAGTGGGACGTTAATGGGCTGTTACTTACTTACTTTTACTTTTTAATAAATAATTTTATCAACTATTTAGAGCGACATCTGATGCTTTATGTAAAAACGTGTTAGTATGAACTATGAAGGAAATGGCACTTTTCTTGCGATTCGCTGAATTTGAATAGTTCCACAATTCAATTTGAATATAAATTGAATTTATAAATTCAGTACAATTGAATATTAATCGCAATTGAGTCAATAAATATTGTTAAATATGACGTTTGCCAAGAAATAGCAGATTAAATTCAGACAAAAGGATAATTAATTCATGTCAGGACAATAAATTAATATTCAATATTCTTATTTGTTTGATAGCATGACTACCAGCAACTACGTAACAAAGTCTGTTGTTTTTAATGAGTTTTCATCACGTAATAACGAAAATATAATACAATTTTATAAACATTTTATACTCTATGTAGCTTAAAATTTGTTTTTGATAACTATTATGTATCTGTGAACTTTGTAGTTAGTCTATGATTAGAGACTGACGCTAACTATGGCGTGTTGTGATACGAGTAACAAAAATATGTAAGGATTAATTGAAATACAAGGAATACAACTCTAACATATATGCATACATACATCACGCCTCATTTCCATAGGGATAGGTCGGTTTAGAGTACTCTTGACCTGGCCCTTATTTAAAATGTCCCGGATTTGATCCAAGAACCTTTGCCTTGGTTTTCCCCTTCCAACTTTCCAATTCCCTTTGACTCGTAAATCCTTTTTGTCAGTCTCCTTTCATTCATTCTCTCTACGTGCCCAAACCATCTAAGCATACCTTTCTTAATTTTAGTCACTACATCTTCTTTTATACCATAACGTTCTATATCATACTATTTCTTTTTTTTATTGGTGACAGATTAGCGCTTGCCTGTGATCTCGCCTGATGGTAAGTGATGATACAGTCTCAGATGGAAGCTTCTACACAGCGCCGTACCGGAACGTATATCTCTTTGTTTGGCGGTACGTCTTTGCTGGCAAATAGCATTACAAATTAGAAAAAAATATTACATATACCCTTATATATATGCTTATAAGTCCATGTCTTATAAACATGCATATAAGGGTATATATACAAAGTAAACATGTAGAATTTTATATAGAAGGGAGATTATATCGAATATCTGCCACATAATATGCAAAGGCGGTGCAGCAACCGGCCGTGACCGCATTTGGTGTCATGAACTCGTCACCCATCACCGACAACTGTTTACTGCACTATTTATGTTAAGAATTACGTAACATTTCGTGTTTATTACTCATATTTTATGTAAAATCTACATATGTAAAACAAGTAAATTGTTTCTACCTACGACCGTGGCCGGCACATCGGACTAATGCATCAATTCTCTAGAAACTCAACGTCACAACTAGGCTTTCCATCATCTGCCTAAAAAAAAGTGAGTACGTACAAAGTTCACATGTCAGAAGTGAAACTTCTTTATCACACTAATTTTTAAGTGTTGTTTATATTTATACAAATCTAAAAGCTTAGATTTCCGAGACTTAGAAGGAGGGGAAAAGGAAGATATGTTAGGAAATTAATGAATTTAATTGTCATTAAAATATTAAGCGTCTAACATTCTAAAAAAGTTAAATAAAAAACTGTGTTACTCATATAAGACAGCACAGGTGAAACACCTTTACAAGCTCATCACTTATACGCTAATAAATATACGCAAAAGTCACCCCCCCCCCCCCCCCACTCGCGTACCACCGCTTCACACATAATACACCTTAAGTAAATATTGCAATGCAGCAACATACGTAAGGTCATTGCCATTTGATTAGACAGTCATATATTCTCCACAAAACACACCCTTACTGTAAGCCGTTGAGAAGTTCCATTGATTATCATATTTGAAGAGTTCCGTTACTTTGTCATGGATCTCATGATCAAAACCTAACCAAAATATCATCAAAAAACCCTTGAAATATAAACATCCTCCAATAAAAAACGAATCATCGAAATCGTTTGGTGTGATCTTGATTTATTCGTCCATTTGTCGCGCACATGCTTAATGCAAATTTCATACTTATACGGTTCTCATGGATGCCATCATTAGAACTGGACTAAAAAAAATGGGACCCTACGAAAAGTATCACCTTTCATATAAAAAAAGAATCATCGAGATCGGGTCAGCCAGTCGGAAGATATGAGGTAACAAACACTAAAAAAACCCTGCACCTCTTCGTGACGCTAATCATGCGTTTACTCCGTACAAATTTTAGCCTCATAGGAATAAAGAAGTTTTACTTCAAAAATACTTGAGTACTTTGGGCACATTGCCAGAAAACAGAGTGATAACATCGAAAAGTTCGTGATAACTGGAAAAGTTAATGGCAAAAGAGCAAGAGGTCAAGCGACGCTGCCCAATAGGCTGGTCCGACCAGATCCTCACCACAATACAAACTTCCGTCTAAGATGCCTTAAAAGCCGCCACCGAGGCAAATGGCGTTACACTATTCAAAGAAAATTGATCAGCGGAGCTAGTTGTCACGACCCTCAGACATGAGGAAACGAATTTAATAGGAGAGGTCCGTTATAGCATTTGGAATAATACAAAGACGATGCTAGACCACGAAACTCATTCATGACTAACTGCAAAACTACATATAGCCGATTGACTTAAAATTTAGCACTAATCCCTTTCACAAGAAATTTCTAAATATCCACGGGATCAATGGGTAGTTTGAAAATGTTTTATACTGGCTTTTCCCCGCAGTGTCACCCGCTTAGTTCTTGGTTCGGTTGGAATAATGGGAAACACGTTATTAGTGCAAGTTTATGCCGCTTATATCCGGAACCCGTGGGTATATGGGGAAAATTGTTCTAAGTGAGCATATACGAAGCGAGAGGACAATATATAGGCTCCAGACTATCTGTATACGAAATTTCATTTAAACCGGTTCAGTAGTTTTGGCGTGAAAGAGCGACAGAGTTACATTTGTATTTATAATATAATTAAAATGATTTTTCTTATATGAAAAAATGACTAGTAGTAATACGTTGCGGCATTTTCATATAGCAGTACAATTACCCAACGGCATTTAGGAAGCAGACGTTCATTTCAAAGTCAAGAAGAGTGCCTACACCAATTAACCTTCAATGTAACTATTTAAAAACACCGATAACCACTTCAATATTGCACTACCGTAGTATTAATAAATATCGAATAAGTACACTATAAATTCTACTTCATTTCTTAGAGTTGCTTCCGCATTAGAGTATACGAATGAAACTATAATGTACGTCAGGGACTTAGACCAACATATTTTATCAGAATTTATTCATCATTAAAAACATACAGATAATAACTTAGAAACGCGGGTCTCAAATTTTGAATGTTATATTTTGTAGGAATCTTTTCCTTATGAAATTGTCATTTAAAAGAATGTCTTTAAAACTTACAATCTCATATATATAACCAAATATCACAACTTATGATTTATTTAATATCTGCATTAGAATCTTATTTTAGCGTTACTTTTAAAATTTTTATATAGAACCCTGAGTAATACTCTTCTTATTAGAATTGGACAGAACAGAAGGTATATAAAATATGCATTTCTAGTCAATACATTGCAGGTAGGACGAAATTAATCATATCTTTCACAGATATACATTTGTATCATATCGAACGTCGGCAAATTTAGAAAAACTTTTTTCAAACGCTGTTCAACGTTTGAATAAAATAATAAAAGAAATTAAATGAAAAAAGTCGTTTTAACGTTATCTGCGTGTAGGTATTATTTATAGTTGCCTGCAATAAAATAAAAATCTCAAATCGCTCGCACCTTCACCAATTCACATACACAGAATATAGCAAGATTAATATTTTATTAAAAATAATTATAAATTAAATTAAATCTTAACAGGCAAAAAATAGCGATAGATACCATTATTATATAAAATGTACTTAAAAATTAAACTGATAAGGTTTAAATTTAATTGCAATTTTTAACAAATTATGTATCTGTAATCTAACCACAGAGTAATATATAATAAAAGTTGTTTTAGGTTAGCTACTCGGCTTAAATTCCAACTGTCAAATAAAGTTTATGAGCTGTAAAAATAGTAAACAATTATAAAATGTTTTGTATGTGAAATACACTAAAATATCTGTATATCTCTTATATGTATCTGTTTGTTTTTTTCTTGAGTGTTAATCTCTTTATAATTTAACTTAGTTCATCAACTTTGAGTCACTAACTTCGAAGAGTTTGACGGGATCAAAATGAATGGAGAAAAGAGAAATACTCGTGGAAGAGGTCGTGGTCGTGGGCGAGGAAGAGGCCGTGGGAGAGGTCGGGGAAGGGGCAAGAAAGTACCAAAAGTAATGTCCTCTGACGAAGAGGAATGTTCCGTTGAAGAAACTGTACAGGAACAGGAAGAAAGTGTGCCAGAAGAAGTTAAAGAAGAACCGCCACAAGAAGAACCACCTAAATGTAAGTGCCATGTTAGGGTAAATGTCTTCTTTTATTTTTATTACAGAATATGTATATAGTGATGTACAATTTTGTGCATTATAAATACACAAAAACTCTATCGTCACTAAAACCAGAGAAACTCAGATGTTTACAATTGGATTATTATGATCAATTTTTTTTCCAAATCTTACTATTAGTTCACATTCTCCTTATAGATGTCTTGTTCAAGTTATCAATAGTTAATAAAATACTTTTTAATTCATTTGTTAATTAAATTTATTTTGTGAAATATTCTATAGCTGACCCATGGAAAGCTCTTATAAATGGTTTAAAGGTTTCTTATTTGCATAATTAGAACTTATTTTCATATAATCATCAACAACATTATAATTTGTTTGACTAAACCATTTGCCCTTTATGTTTTGTGTAATGTTTTACTTTTATATGGATTTAAACTAAGGTTATCTTATCCCATTTATGTGATTACTTCAATCAGTTATATTATTATTATCAATTGATTATTTTAGTATATTGTTGTATGCTTCTTGATGAAATCAGTAATTGAGTTCTGAGGACCAATTAGAACTTCTAGCCACTTGGGTGAGAGGTGCATTAAGAAAAGTAAGAAACATAGTTTACTGGATAAACACCTTATTTTGTGTCTATAAAAATATTAATAAAGTTTATAAAGTGGTATAAAAGCTTGTAATGTAATTAAACGTTATATAGTAGATAATTTAAATAATTAGTTAAGGTTTTTGAGTAAATAATTTTATTCTATTATTTACAATTTTTAAAACAAATCTTAAAATATGTGGTAATTTTATAGATTATCTTTGTCAATATAATTCTTCTGCATGTGAACATGTGACCACTTCCTTAATAGCAGGAGTGATTTAGGAAATAAATATTGTGCATACTGAGGTAGTTTCATAAAATTATAGAATGTTAATTCAAACTTCTCTATTTTTCTGTTGGTTGTCTGTTGTCTCACAGTAGAATTCACAAAAGGTTTATATAGACAATTAAATCTGGTTTATAACAGTTTCCAACATATTTCCACATATTTGGAACTAAATTACAAACATCACTGAGAACAGCTAGTTTAACATATAAAATCAGTCTTGAATCAATATAAACATATATTTATAATATATTTGGTCACATACACACATGTGTAAAAGTTACATATATTATAAAATATAATAATATATAATATTCAATTTTATTTTGACAGTGGAGGTTCCATCTGATATATCTCAATTAGAGGCACCAGTATTCACAACTCTGCAAAGGGGTCCACCAGAGCCAATGCTCCGACTAGATTGGTGTCACCGAGCAACGCTAATTGGGGAGAAAGTACTGAATCCCATGATATACTGTTGTGATATTTGCTCAAAACCTATACTAATATATGGCAGAATGGTAAGTGAGTTTTTTACTGTTTAAAAAAAAATCAAAGACAAGTTGAATTATTACTAGAAATAGATATATATTTTCAATTCTTGTAATAATAAAAAAAATATTGTAGAACTAAATCCAATTTCATAATGAGTGAATGTACATTTACATTTTACATGTTATGAGTTTCTTGCAATTTATGTATCTCTTCTTATCTTGTCCAGTTCTGAAGACCATATGGGCACATTTGTTGCTTCATTTTTCCAGACAGTTGTCCTTCCATGCTTGTGCCATCGCCATAGTTATTCTATCAACCTCTCTCTCCAAGTTTGGTGTTGAGTTCAACTCACCTTTAGTCCCACCGAGGTTCACTTTTAAACTAACTTAGAATGATTCCCAGTCAGTGTCCCTCAGGTTTCTTTTGATAACAGCTTCCTTTATTTGTTCATTAGTAAAGCTTAGGTAGTTAAGGTCAGATAAATTGACTTCATCTGATACATGCCATTTACTTACCTTTGAGGCTGTCCATATCAATTACTTCCACTCTCCTTGCATTTCTGAATGTTAATTGAACACCCTTGTTCTTACCAAGTATTCCATCGTCTTCACTCCCCTGGGATTGTTATCCTAGCTTCCCCAGATAACTTGATGTGCATTAGCGTCACAGCCAATTATTACGTACACAGGTACAAAAACCTGATAATATTATAAATACATTTACATTTTTTGCTTTCACTTCCTTCCTATTGTTCATAACATTATAACAAGTATAGTAACAGTAACACTATGTGTTCTATGGCTTCCTGTAATAAATGGGTTATCCAATATTAAAACAATTTTACAATTTAACTTAGTAGTTCTATAAATGAGCTATAAAAATTATTTATCTAGAATCTTTATGGCAATCAAATTTTTTTGTGTCTCTAACTCTCTCTAAGTCAGCTAGTGTGTTATGTGTCTTAGCTAGGATAATAAACTTTATAAAATTTCTTGTTCCAGATACCTTGCAAGCATGTGTTTTGTTTGTCCTGTGCAAGAGCTGAACACACTCACTGCCCTCGCTGTAGAGAAAAGGTAATTTTTTTAAATATGGTAAGAGGGTTTTTACTCATATAGACAGGTAAGTGGTAATCTGTATGTGTTTTTTGTTGTTCTCTCTTGCTTTAAGTGTATGTATTCTTTGTTGAGAAAATTAACAAAAAAATAATTTACATTGGATAAGATATTTTAGGGTTTTTTTTTTCAGGCTAATAACTAGGGTAATCATACTAAATGCGTTAAGTTCTTATTGTATTGGTTTCAATGGCTTAGTGATTTGAATGCTTACTTTGCTTCCCTATTTTGGGTTGAGTTCCCAGGTTCGATTTCTAGCAGAGAAAATTCAGGAAATTTGATTAAAGTATACATCTGTGTGCATTCACAGTGGAATGTGAAACAGAAATATATTTCACTCTTTTTTCCTGTCCTAATAATTTTGTCGATCTATTTACTAGTTATATTTTTATTTACAATGTATTTAAAATAAAATATACTTATGTTATATATATATGTATATGTAATTTCAATTCAAATCTCATATATTACTTATTTCTTCCTAACTTTATACTGCTTACGGAGAATGGCGAATAGATTGGCCAGTGGTGGTCAAGTGGCAGTAGAAAATAAAAGATCTTTTATTAATTTGATTAGATTTTCCTACTAATATTACCATGGCTAATTAGCAAAGACATCTGTAAGCGAAATATTTGCCTTCCCTTAAGTTATGTTGAAATGATTAATATATAAATTATCTTCTACTTATATTACTACTACTTATTGGACACACGGGTCAACAGTCCTTATGAAAAATTGTCATGCATAAAATTCTAATATTTCAAAACAGTAATAAATTATTTATTACTGTACTATCTTTTTGTAAAAATGATCATGTATATATAATTCCAAATGAAACATTGACTTATTTTGATTCAATCATCAAAATTACCAACATGTCTTAAATGCTACATAATTCTTGACACATGAGAGCCGTTCTATTAAATGGGACTCACTGGCGAAATATGCCTCACTACCAGAAATTCTCAAATTTGAGGAAATTGAATTTTCTAGTCATCATACCATGTTATTGTGGAAAGCTTCTACCATGGCTAATTACCACCCTCCTGGGAAAGAAGTCGGCTAGCAAAATGTTCGCTTACCGTTATGATGTGTACTATCTAATTAATGTATTAATATTATCTTGCTATCGCTTAATATGAGATCAAATCTTTAACAATTCAAAGTTCAATCAATGTAACATTCGTTTCAGGTACTACGAGTGGAACAGACGGGTCTGGGAACAGTTTTTATGTGCACACACTCAGGCACTAGGTATGACAATACAGGATGTAGGAGAACCTATCTATCGCAGGTTAGTTTTTTTGAGAACTTCATTATATTGATGCTGTTTATATTTTCATCTATATTACTTATGGTATAATATGATCTGTATCATATTTGCAGAGAGATCTTCAAGCACATATAAACCACAGACATGTGTCAGCGGGGGCTGAAAGCAAGCAGGATGTAGAGCCTCCCCCACCTTCCGTAGCAATTGTCAAGCCGCTCTCAGTAAGTAAAAACTCATAATTACTATTCCGAGCTAAGCCGGAAAGTATCCAACAGACACTTTTTTAATATATATTAAAGCATATATTATATATTCGTTTCGCTTTGTCTATACAGGGCTTAACGAAATGGGGGTATAAAGCAAGTACGCTCCCTAGAAAAATATTAACATGCCAAAAAACATTACTTTTTGTTCCAAACGAATTAAAAAAAACATACATACATACATACATAGCATCACGCCTTATTCCCATAGGGGTAGGCAGAGACAACATCCTTCCACTTGCCACGATCCTTGCATATCTCCTTCGCTTCTTTCAATCTCATTAAATCTTTCATACAAGTTCGTCGGTTTAGAGTACTCTTGACCTGGCCGTTATTTAAAATGTCCTGGATTTGGTCCAGGAACGTTCGCCTCGGTCTTCCCCTTCCAACTTTCGCATTCACTCTTGACTCATAAATCCTTTTTGTCAGTCTCCTTTCATTCATTCTCTCTACATGCCCAAACCATCTAAGCATACCTTTCTCAATTTTAGTCACTACGTCTTCTTTTATACCACAACGTTCTCTTATCACACTATTTCTTACTCTGTCACTCAGTTTTAATCCACTCATGCTTCTCAACGCTCTCATCTCTACCGCATTTATTTTACTTTTGTGATTCTTCTGCCATACCCAACTTTCACTACCATACATAAGTGTTGGCACCAACACTCCAGCATGCACTGCCAGTCTAGCCCTTTGAGACACCATCTGGCTATTCATAAAAGCATGCAGAGCACCATTTACCATATTCCCTGCATTCACTCTCCTTTCGATATCACTTTCACATGTTCCATCTTTTGTAAATTTAGATCCCAAGTATACAAATTCTTTCACCTCTTCCACTTGTTCCCCATCTATCAAAATATTGCCATTCATCATAGATTCATCTCGTTCAAAAAGCATAACTTTCGTTTTGTTTACATTCACTTTCATTCCTTTCCCTTTCAAAGCTTCATTCATAATATTTAGCATCTCCTGAAGCTCGTTAGCGGATGACGCAAGTATTACTTGATCATCAGCGTAGAGTAAACATTTGATGAGTAATTCATTCATTCTTAACCCATACATACTTTCTTTTAAATCTGTCAAACATTTATCCATGAAAAGGTTGAACAGCCATGGTGACGCAACACATCCCTGTCGAACACCTCTTTCGACAGGAAACCACTCCGTGTACGCTCCGTTTATTCTGACACAGGCACTAGAACCCTCATAGAGAGACTTCAATGCTTGGATCAGACAACCGCTCACCCCATACGTAGATAACGTTGACCACAGCTCATTCCTCACCACTCGATCATAGGCCTTTTCTAAATCTACGAACGCGCAATAAACTTTTTGGTGTTTAGCCAAACATTTTTCAGTTAAGCACCGTAAAGAAAAGACCTGATCCGTACATCCCATTCCTCTTCTAAATCCCGCTTGCACGTCCCATATTTTCCCATCAGTTTCATTAATCAAAAAAAATATGACTGAAATTAATTAAAAAAAATATGACTGAAATAAAAATTTACAACCTTTTGTACATATGTATATGTCGGAAAATAAGGGAAGAAGAAGAAAAAAGCATGAGCTTAGTGTTCCCTCCGACATCGTCATTAGTGGGGTACCTAATTCAACCTCGAAACTGGGCGTCTGTGCAATCAAACACGTTATTAATTACCTCTGATTATAATGTTCAATCACCTAATATTGCCAATATTAATTTAAACAAACACATTAACAATAATAGGTAGGTTTAGGACAGTTTCAAGAGCCGACTCTCCAGAACGCACGCCGGCTTGTGACTCATTGACTCTGTCCAGTGCCGATAGATAGATAGCGAGATATATATTTAGAGATTCGATATAAAGACAACAACGTTAATAATAGATACAAACCAAATAGAACTTTAACACATTGATTTAAAGCAAATTTTAATATAAGAAAGACATTTTTATTTTATACTGCTGTCAGTTTAGCGCTTGACTGTGATCTCACTGTCTAAGATAGTACTGCGCTGACATTTGATGCATATGTAATGTCTTAAATAGAGGAATCATTGAATCGGATATTTACTCACTTGACGAGTGACTGAATTAAAACTTTTAGATTCTAAGCAAATTGGTAAATATTTGAGTTAAAACTCTGTTATTTGCTTTGAATATAGAACATAAGAAATAATTGTATTTCGTAATCTTACTTTAATGTGGTGTGGACTTAACTAAGCATTTTTTCAAATGCAGTAATTCAAATGAAATGTTACAGGTGCCCAGCAGCGCGAATGACCCCCGTGCCCACGCTCACGGTGTGGGCGAGAGGCCGCGCGCCCCACGCACCAATCTCATCACTGTGCCCATACACGACCAGCCTGACTCGCACAACTATTACACATACTACCAAGTAACGTAGCTTGACCATAGACAATTTTTTTGACGTGAATACCTCTTTAAAATCGCATCCATTGGCAGATAATTCATAAAAGTGAATGATAATAAAATCTGAGAGAATTTGTTGTTGTATTGGAAATCCAATTACAAAACTGGATAGCTAGAATATCAAAGAATTTATTACGCTAAGTAAAGACCTTAACACATCGCGTCCCAATGGAGGTGGAAAACCTTATTACAGGACATATTCGTTCAACAGACGACCCTATTCATAACACAGCCACATCCTATATTGCTATGAGGTTTACAGTGTAAGATGGTGGCACGCTAACCTGTGGAAGAGGCTTACATGACAGATTATGGCTAGACTACTATCATGCCTGAACTTGTAAGTGACGATACAAGAGGTAATTTGCCTGGTAATGGTGACAACTTGGCATGGCCGAAACCTTTTACCTAACGAAGTACAAATTTACTGTGGAGCAATTTTTGATGTATGGAAAATGTTTTAACAAGCGTGAAAGTAAATGAGAACATAATTATTGAACAATAGTGCCCGATCTCACCAACATTCCCTAAAGCGTCATCTACGACCTTTTCGTCATTTAACTGATCCCTATTGTACTTAAACCTGTGCTATGTAGCAGATTCTTCCAGGATACGCATGGACAGTAAAAAGGTAGAAGGTGGCGGTTGATATCAAAGTGAATACGTAGTTTTGAGTATATTTGACAGCAGGCGCCACAACCGGTGCCTCCGCCCAACATGCCGCCCGTGTCGTCGGTGGCGGTGTTACCCCACGCGTTGAGTGTGCCCCCTCCCCCCTACTACGCGGCCGCACCGTACGCTGCACCACCAGCTACCTACGTGGGACAACCTGGTATGATATTCAATAGTATTAACATCCCACTACTGGAAAAAAATCCTCTTACAAAGGGTAAGGAGAAGTAGAGATCCACCAAGCTCCTCCGTGGTCACTGTGGAGGCGATCCGTCCTCACCTGGAGCAATGGCTTTCCAGGGGCACAGGACGCTTTCTTACAGACTGATGCCGGTTTCGACCGGGTATGGCTACTTCGGAAAATTCCGTGCTTGCCACGAGTGTGGTGCAGCTATCGACTCAGCACGTCACACTGTGGCAAAATACGCAGACTGGGGACCTCAGAGGCACCGCTTGGTGGAGCTGATCGGTGGAGAACTTTCGCTTGAGAGCATTGTATGCGCGATGCTGTCAAGTGAAAATTGTTGGGCGGAAGTGGCCTTCTTCTGCAAAACTGTACTTCTCGCTAAAGGAGGTCCACGAGCGAGATAGGAGAATGTAGTAGATGCTCCATCTAACCGCCGGAGGAGGCGGGATACCAAGCGGTGCTTGTTTGCGGACTCATCTGGGGCACCAGGGAAGAATGCGCTAGCTGAACCTCTGGTGTCTCACTTACGGACGAAGAGGGTTCTGTTGGGTTTTAGTGGGTATTGCGTGGTCTCCTCCCTCGCCGAATCACACACTCCTGACCCATTTTCAAGGTAAGCATTTCCCAGCGCAAAAAAAATGCGAAGATCCAGGGTTCGCAGAAAGTAACAGCATTACGAAGGGGTTAATAGAAAATAGCAGGGTGACTACAGTGGTTGTAAAAATTATCAAGGAGTGTGCTTCAAGCCACATGACTGAAGTTAAACATATATATACGTGTTCACCTCACTTAATTCATAGTTTTTGTAACACTCTTGTCACACATTCACCAGCTCTTTATAGGCCTTGGCGAAAATGTAGTACTTAGTAATGAATGATGATGATGATGATTTCTTAGAATATGTGAGACAACATAACATTCTGACAGATACAATAAGGGCTGCAGAAGGAATTCTTAATACCAACTTCATTACATTGTAGTATATTTTATTTTATTTTTATTTCGGAAAACAAACAGTACAATTTGTACTTAAAACTAAAAAGAAATAAAGTTAATACATAGACCAGTGAAGTTTTCACTCTTAATAACTACAGCAGCAGCAGCAGGTTATTGGAATATAAAACAATAATTAACAATTAAAATCGAAAAAAAAAATATCTTAGAGACTAAATGAAGTATGATAAAGAAAAATAAAATTATAAATTAGCTGAAATTTCTTTCTTAAATTCGGAATGGGAACATATAAATAGACCGACATCATAAAATCTCGTATTATATTGGCTACAAAATCTAAAGATGAAAGTGTTTTAACATGGGCTAAACAAACATTTTCTTGAGTGGCGTGTACGGAAATTTGGGCAACTGTATTTTATACAGCTCAATAGGTATGCAGCGTCATTGCTATTATTAATTAGTTAAAATAGAAATAATTGATCTTTTAGTGTCCTACGATCAACGAGTGGGACAATAACAGGCAAAGTATCAGCAGCTTTACATTTATATTTTAGATGTTTAATAAATTTGTATTGTATCTTATCTATTGCATCAATGTATATTTTGTATGTTGGGTTCCAAATTATGGAGCCATATTCCAAAATTGGTCGCACCAATGAATTGTACAATAATAAGAAGAATTTCTGCAAAACCATGTTATATTTATGACAAAAGGGCTAACAAAACTGTGATGGCCTTACTCTAGGGCTCGGAGAAAATGTAATATGGTGTAATGAAAGATTTCACAAAATATGTGTGACAACTTACCAATGTTGTAGTAGATACCATAGGGACTTTAGAAAGGGTATTACGAACCCTTTCATTACATTGTATTTTCAAACCCAAACCAAGCAAAACCCTTTCGTTAGGATATATCACGACAGAAGGGGTCGCAGAAAGTGTCATTATATCAGCATCCCAAATGAATATAGATTTGTAATATAAATTATGCAAGTATATATAACGTAAGAAGAATTTATACCTCTCCAATAAAAACAGGGCTTTTAGATAATTTTTAATCTCCCATTTCAGCAGCTTTCTTAATTAAGAAAAATGTACCTAATAATAATCACCAGTAAATTTATCTATATGAGGTTATATTACAGGTGTAACAATGACAACTAACGTGGCAGGTGTATCACCCATGGCCAGCTCCGTCCCTATTGCATCGGTGAACCCCATCGCGGACAACACCCGTTGGCCTGATGGCTACCAACAGCCGGGAGTGCCAGTGCAGCAGTGGCCACCACAGAACCAGCATCATTACTACAGGTTTGTATTCACAGGTGGTAGAAACCAGCTGTAGACAGTCACTGACATGTGGACATACACTTCAATGTGTGTGTTAAAGTACGGCGTCATCTCTTTAACCACCCGCACTGGTATTTATATCCATTTTAATGAAACGCTGTTAAGGACAGTTTTGAATATCCAACATATGTAATTTATTTAATTGCATAAGTAATAATATTGTTTTGTATAAAATAGTTTGGTAAATAACATTTCTTTACTGCAGGTTATCTTTTAGAGATAAATATATACCACTGCATACTTATTTATCTATCTTTTTGAGATATACAAATCATTGCTCTATCTCGTAAAACTTAGTCAGTGTTTGCGATTTAAGCGCACAAAAATATGTTTGTTACGACAACACATTACAAATCTTTAAATCCTTCGGTTTTTCTGTATATATATAATACATTTAGACCTTCCTCTTGAATCTATATTCCCAGTGACCAGTTGAAATCAACTTCAATTGGTCACTGCGTACTTGACTTTGTAATTTGAAAAGTTTGGTTAGGGGCCAGGGTTGGAATGATGACTCACTGCATTCTTAACGCGAACAAACTGTAATAAGGATTGATATTTTATACCAGTGATTCTCAATCTGGGGTCCACGCTCCATAGGGGGGCAATTTGACAATTAAATTATTACTTAACAATTTCATAGTGATTTCTTTCTCATTCTATTATATATATATATAAACACAATTATTAAAGGTTAAAACCCATTTATAGATATTAATTTATATCAATTCATAAGGCTAAAAAATAAGTTTCATTCTCTAACTCTAAAAAGGACGATGTTTATCCCTAACAACCCTCTTTTCACAATAAGAAGTACTCTGTGTCATTTCTCATGCTCTAGATTATCTGTGTACCGAAAATTCATTTAAATCGGGTCAGTGGTTTTCGTGTAAAAACGCGACAGACAGTTACTTTCGCATTTGCATAATAATGAATGTTTTTTTACTTGCAGGTAGCCCCTGTACCGACGACGACAGTCGTGAAACCATTCGCCCTATAAATATTACAGAAATAAGTGAATATGTGCTTATGAAACTGTTGTGGATTTTCAAAATGGATTCATTAATATTTGTGAAGTAATATAAACATAAAACGTGTTGTAATCTATTGTAAACCCTTATATATCCTCTCCTAAAGGAATGAGCTGTGTAAAGGAATGTATCAACGTTATCTACGTATGGGGTGAGAGGTAATCTGAATAATATGGGTTAAGAATGAATGAATTACTCATCAAATGTTTACTTTACGCTGATGATCAAGTAATACTTGCGTCATCCGGTAATGAGCTACAGGAGATGGTAAATATTATGAATGAAGATTTGAAAGGGAAAGGAATGAAAGTGAATGTAAAAAAACGAAAGATACTTTTTGAAAGAGATGAATCTATGATTTTAAATGTCAAACTTTTGAAGCTTGTCCTGTCGTTCGGAAATCAAATTTAATTTAAAAGAATACTTTTGGTTTTGGTTACATTTATTTTTGACATTGACAACCGACAATTTCTGATCGTAACTGTAGTATTTTACGGATTTTATTTTGATGGCTAAAGTTGAAACATTCTGCAATTATAATAAAAGATCTTTATTCACAGAAAATGTGTCGTTTACATAATACGGGACATAAATTATAATTTAAAATATATGAACATTTCTTTGAAAAGGCGTAAAACTCAGCAGCTGCTTTTCAGTTCGTACCTTAATACGTCTGCTGCCAACACCAGAGTAAAAACATAATAAAAAGAAAGAGCAAAAACACAATAATAAAAAATGTAAAATATATAAATAATTATCATTCTGCTTTTATATTTATTGATTCTGAGGAACGAAGTTTACCGGGTCGGATAGTAAAAAATAAAAGGCAACACTTTATTCGTGGGTTTTATTTGTTAACACTAAACAATATGTATTCGTAGTTATTATTTACATCACATTCACAACATGCCACGCGGACACCATAACAAATGCATAATTCTTTTAATTAAATCCCCTTTACACCACAACTTTTAACGTTATACGAAATATCAGTTTGTGTTTTACGAGACGATT
The DNA here is from genome assembly GCA_015832385.1 of Elymnias hypermnestra. NCBI lineage: Eukaryota > Metazoa > Arthropoda > Insecta > Lepidoptera > Nymphalidae > Elymnias > Elymnias hypermnestra. The sequence continues at coordinate 370,540 of JACTOM010000093.1, forward strand.
TACTTGTCGCTGTTTCTTACACACATATAAAGATCGTTCATGCTTCTAAAGTGAATTTTATATATTTTTGATAACATTCTAAGTTATGACATTAAGTATTGACAATCATATTCGTCTAGTAATACATAATAAAAGCTAGCGTATATTACTACGGGCGTTTAAAAAATGCATTATCTATATATATACATTAATTGCTGTTCGTTAGTTTTCATTAAACTTGACAACAGCTGGACTAATTTTGGTTTTGAAATATTTGTGAAAATCCAGGGAAGGTTTAAAAGGCGAGTGAATATGAAAAAATTGCTAGGAATATATTAAAAATTATGTTTGTCTCGTCGTTTAGAAATCAACAAAATTTAAATCGTTCAGAAATCAAATGAGATTTTAACAATAGCTACAATTTTTCATTTGACATTGACAACCACCAGTTTCTAAACGCAACTATAACATTTGACGGAGTCTTGCGGGAATCTGCACGTAAAGGTCGCGTTTTTTTATTACGAATTCTTTTTATTTATTGATTCTGAAGCGACACAAAGTTTGAAATAATAAACAATCAGTTTTCATAACCAACTGTTGAAAACAGACTATACTTATTACAAACATTGTGACATTGGAAAACAAACCCTAATAACCCGCAAAATATTGTTTTAACAAAACTTTATTTGCCAACAATAACTTTAGCCGTTAAGGAAGTTTAGTTATTTTCATATTTTTGTAAATAGCTTTTATTTTCTGATGAACACGTTTTGTATATGCGGGGTTGCTGCGTGTTAGTTTTCCAGCGCCGATATATAAAATATAATATATATAATTAATATTACTCAAACGTCACAATAAACAAAAAAACTAGTAGATTTATCCACCAAGATGCATGGTAAACAGCTGTAAGCTCTGACAAGCTTACTGTAATGCTACATCATAGATAGTCAAAAAGATAGAGATGAAAAAAATCACTTTGAATAAACATTGTGTGTTCAAACCAAAGATGAAAGTGAAACAGCTGATGCGAGCTAAATGTGACGCCATATTGTCCTTGACTGATCTGACGGGTATCTTTCACTTTATCCCCACTCCACGACTGTAATGCTACATGACAGATGGACGAGAAAAACTTATGTCCACGCGTTAAAAGTTATATTTCTTTGGCGTAACAAGATAAAAATCTTTTCAAAAAAATTATCTTTCGTCTTGATGTACGTTTGTAGAAATAATAAACGTAAACTAACTTCCATTGGATATAAATAGTTTATAATCTGTTTTCTATAATTGAGTCTGAAAGTTATAATTTTGACAAGAATGTCACATTGAAATTTTCATATGTGACGTCATTATTGATACATGAAAAGGGAGTCCCACTTTTCATGTATCAATATTCGATCAAACCATACATTTTGTAGGACAAATATTTTTTTAATTGTCTTCGGATATAACAAAAATATTAGTTAGTAATAAATTTTTGAGAATCACCAAACCAACATATTTTATCCCCACTACCCTTGTTATCTACCACAATCGAGTTTTCGTAGAGGAAATTGTTGGGAGTCTCATCAAAATGAAGCTACTCACGGAAAATTAGCTTGATTAGTAATCAAGTGCAAGCATTAGTGTTACACCTGAGGATATTTATAAATATTAGTAATGCGACATGCGATAGATCTCAATTCTAAGGAAATAATTTTGCCTTAAAGAAACGTACGTACGACCGTAACATTAACTATTTGTTCACCCGAAATAATGTACGCTAATCTTTTAATATAACGAAATATAAACTGATTCACAATAACAGTATAGGAGTTCTGTAAAGCAAATATTAACGCTAATATATAAAAAGGTTTTGTTCGTGTAAATAACTTTCACTAGGATTGATTTACTATTTTCTGTAGCTCCGATAAAATAAAATAAGAAACCTATTCATGTGATTAAATTGAGAAAAATTGTTTATTATTTTATATACATTTACTTCACTCATAGTTATTGTTATGCTTAGATAATATTTTCTTCAAGATTGAGAAATAGTAGCTGTATTGCTGACGGGTTTCAACTCTATTGTAATCTGGTCGCTGTCGTCGTCTTCGCTTCAACCGATGGACGTCCACTGCTGGACATAGGTCTCACGTAATGCCGTCCACAAGGCCCTATCTTGCGCCGCTTGGCTCCAGTGGCTACCGGCGACCCTCTTTATGTCATCAGTCCACCTTGTGAGAGGTCTACCTACACTGCGCCGCCCAAGGCGGGTTCAGCACCTTCAGGCCCCAACATCCATCGGTCCGTCGGACTGTGTGCCCCGCCTATTGCCACTTCAGGTTCGCGATTCATAGGGCTATGTTTGACTTTGGTTCTGCTACGGATCTCCACCTTTCAGATTTGATCACGTAGAGAAACTCCGAGCATAGCCCTCTCCATCGCACGCTGAGTGACTCAGCTTTCTTGAGGCCCAATGTCAGCGACCACGTTTCGGAGCCGGCATCACTGGCAACACGCACTGTTCAAAGAACTATGTCTTCAGGCACTGATTGACTGGACAAAAAGATCTGCCGTAATTTTCCAAACACTGCCCAACCAATTATAATCTCACTTGCAGGTTATTCATATTAGGATTTAAGTTAACAGGCTTACTTGGTAAAAGATAATTCACTAAATAACGGTTTCTACAAATGGTAAATGTTTTTTTTAGTTAGAAGTAGTGTGACAACTCGAAAAGCCACTAGCGATATCATTGTATTTACAGAAGTGAAACTTCTTTAGGCGCATGAGGGTAAATGTTTCACGGATCAAACCCGTGATTAGCGTCACGAAGATGTGCAGCGTATTTTATGCTAATTCGTTTGAAGGTTATTTTTAATATTTACAAATAACATGAGACCTTTTTATATTAAATTCGCCATTTGAGATTTAAATAAATTATTTTCGACACTTTTAGTATTTAAATGACAATAAAATTCCTAACATATCTTCCTTTTTTTCTAATTCTAAGTCTTGGAAATCTAAAGTTTTAGATTTATATAAATATAAACAAGACTTAAAAGAAGTTTCACTTCTGTCATGTGAAATTTGTACGCATGCACTTACTATACTGTAATCTCACTTGCTGACCACCAGGCTAACTTAAGTAAAAGGTAATTCATTAAAAAATGGTTTCTAAAAATGTAAACTGTTTCTATAAAAGTAGAGTGTATTAGCTACTAGATATCCCTAAGACAGCACCAACAAAAAAAGCGCGAACAGCTAGAATCCAGGGCCTTTAGACAAGGATGAAAGAACAAACACAAAAAAATCAAAATTAAAAAAAAAATAAGGTGTGGCTGTGTTATATATATTTTTGTTGTACGGGAATACGTCTCGTAACGGTTGGTTCCTACTCCGCCTTTTTTTGCACTATATTATTCAAATGACCAATATATACGAGTTCAATCGAGAATAAAATATTATCTAAGATTATACAACTAACTTTCATTGATTTTGCAGTATCACATAATATTTGACGAAGTATTATATTTTTTTCTTACTCGAGGATGAAAAGTTCGCTTTTCGTTCCAACTTGAAGAGATCCAACCTTTCATCGCAGTTTAAGAAAAAGTGGGAAAAATACTATATTAACAACACAGTCACTATGTAACTAATGAACACACGGGGTCTTACGTAGTGACATCCAGATGTAGCAAACTCAATTACTCAGATATTTCACGTAATCCAATAATTGACACGATGGTCCCTTATAATAACACAGCAAAGTTTCATTAAATCGTCATAAATTCACTCGTGGCAGGTTTTTTTTAAACAGTGTCCTTTATATGCCCTCCAAAACCTGGAGTATCCAAAACTAATTTACAAACATTTCCATTTCAGTGTCCAAAACAAACTACAAGTAGTGTATCCAAGGACTCGAGTCTGAGTCTATGAAAAAAATTGCACAACGCAAAGATAAGTGTTTTTTATGTATCATTTAGTTCCGTTTTATAATTATGTTCACTTTCGTTTGTTAATTCTTTATGTGAATTGACATTTATTTTATCTTTATATAGAGAATGTTTATATAAACTCGAAGTCATTCAAAGGACTTATACATTTAGACTCAGGTTTATGTTGTGAAATGACATTTGTTTTATCTTTGTGTTGAGAATGTTTATATAGACTCGAAGTCATTCATAGGACTTATACATTTAGACTCAGATTTATGTTGTGAAATGACATTTGTTTTATCTTTGTGTTGAGAATGTTTATATAGACTCACGTAATTCAAAGGACTTATACATCTAGACTCAGGTTTATGTTGTAAAATGACATTTGTTTTATCGTTGGATTGAGAATGTGTATATAGATTGAAGTCAGTCAAAGACATCTACATTTATATTGTGAAATGATATTTGTTTATCAGAATGTTTATATAGACTGAAGTCATTCAAGGACTTATACAATTAGACTCAGGTTTATGTTGTGAAATGACATTTGTTTTATCTTTCTGTTGAGAATATTTTTGTAGACTCAAAGACATAACATTTACATTCAGGTTTATATTGTGGAATAATGTCTGTGTTATCGTTGTGTAGACAATATTTTTATAGACTCAAGCTCTTTGAATGACTTGAATCTATAAAAAGTTCACTCAAGTTCAACTTTAAAACCTGAGCCTTAAGTGAAGTCTTAAATAACAAGACTCAAACTCGAGGTCCTTGGAATATTAACAAGATGGGCTATAAATCTATTTATATAATATTGTAACTATTAAACTAATTTAAAAAATATAATACACTTTTAAATAATCAATTGTGATAAGAAATCTCAGCTAATATTGTAAGTAAACAGTTAGTTTTAACAAATAGTTGAACATTATTGAGTTACATAAAATAATTAAATAACAACCGCTTCCAATGACAGTACAGCAGCGACTGATTTACTATCGGTCCCAATTACCAAGTTTAGGACCAAATATATGAAAAATTAGTAAAAATATGTTTAAACAGTAAATTATTGAGACCGCGTGAGCAAGAAAAACCTAACTTTTGTAAAACAAGATAATATTTTTTATATGAGGGTACATTGATAAATCAATTTTAAAGCGATTATATATTTCTTTTTAATGAATCAAAGGAAATATTTGGATAATTTAAAGAAATTTTGATCCTTTGGGCTTCAACTAAGTATATAATAATTTGTATTGGCAACAACAATAGAAGAACTCCTACACTGTTAGTGAATATAAAAACTCCCTAGGATCATGAAGTCTTTGCAGTGGGGGGTGATGATTCAGTGGTTATGTCGACTAGGGTGGCTTCTGTAGGGGGAGTGGGTTGGCTGGGTTCGCCTTCAGCGGGGAATTGGGGTATTACGTGTGATGACTGCGCTTTCCTAACTGCCTCCATGTTCACTTTGGTCGATAGATTCTTTTGGCGAGTCTGTTCGGATGTCTTGGATAATCTCTCGCTTAATGCCTTCAGTGCGATTTGGCTGGAAAACAATATGATTAATTACTTATTTATCTATTGGTAATCCAACAGTTTTTTACAGCAAGATTACACAAATTATTAAATAATATTCAAAATAACAGAGTAGATATTAAGAAGGAAGAATATGGAAACAATGAAAAGACTAAACTTAGATATTCGCTATGTACTTACAAGGAGTTAGTGAGTGTTATGTAAAATGACACGTGTTATTTGTAAACATTAAAACTTCCTAACCCTCAAACGAATTAGCATAAAAAAGCTGCACAACTTCGAGACACTAATCACGCATTTCATCCGTAAAAATTTTACCCTCGTGCTCCAAAAGAAGTTTAACCAGTTCCAGTAAGTAATTAATTTCTTACTAATTAACTCGATAACTTTTGTACATTTGTATCTTAAATGGACTCAGGTTAAGTTCATAGACTATTCAAGTGCTTTTTAAGGACGAAAAAGACTGCCATAAAATATATGTAAAAAAGTAAGTAAGTAGCAGCCCATTAACGTCCCACTGCTGGGCACAGGCCTCCTCACTCCGAGGAGCGAGGGTTTTTAGAGCATAGACCCACCACGCTGCTCCACTGCGGATTGGCAGGCATAGTACACAAGTGCACTCTCTATTCCTTCACTCTCATAGTCCGATGTGACGGGAATCCGACACGACCGGAGAGAGATCAGGCGCAGGACCGACGGCTTAACGTGCTCTCCGAGGCACGGGGGTGGATCACACCGCCAACTTCCCAACTTCGGGCAAATATTGAGAAAATCTTAATAGAAAACTCAATATTGATTTTTGAATTGGCCCGACCCGGGACTCGAACCCAGGACCTCATGTCTGTAGTCGAACATGCTACCCACTAGACCAATGAGGCAGTCTCTGTAGTCGAACGAAACTATATGTATTATTTATTATTACATTAAGCGATATAACTCACAAAAATGTAATCGCTTAATCGTTATCCACTGTTAGTTACAATCTAATCGGGTGATTCTTTTTAAGAAATCACAATTAAATATTTGTAGAGAATCTAAACGCGATAACAATAACCGTTATGTTTTCCGCCTAAAACACAAAATCTTATCACGGTGTTATTATGAAACATGCATTGTTTATGTTAAATGGATTATCATCGACATTAGACTTTGTTGGTTAAAAACTGTACTTATGCACAAGTATCAAAACTTCTTAGAAATAAATATATGAACGATTTAAATTCGCTTCCAATAGATGGCGCTCACTGGTCTAGCCTCATTGGTCTAGTGGTTAGCATGTTCGACTACAGTCATGAGGTCCTGGGTTCGAGTCCCGGGTCCAATTCAAAAATCAATATTGAGTTTTCTATTAAGATTTTCTCAATATTTGCCCGAAGTTGGGAAGATGGCGGTGTGATTCACCTCCGTGCCTCGGAGAGCACGTTAAGCCGTCGGTCCTGCGCCTGATCTCTCTCC
>JACTOM010000093.1:380604-428254 GCA_015832385.1 Elymnias hypermnestra
GGTATGCTTAGATGGTTTGGGCATGTAGAGAGAATGAATGAAAGGAGACTGACAAAAAGGATTTATGAGTCAAGAGTGAATGCGAAAGTTGGAAGAGGAAGACCGAGGCGAACGTTCCTGGACCAAATCCAGGACATTTTAAATAACGGCCAGGTCAAGAGTACTCTAAACCGACGAACTTGTATGAAAGATTTAATGAGATTGAAAGAAGCGAAGGAGATATGCAAGGATCGTGGCAAGTGGAAGGATGTTGTCTCTGCCTACCCCTATGGGAATAAGGCGTGATGCTATGTATGTATGTATGTATGTATAAATCTAATTTATATTTTAAAGAACTTTATTAACGTCAAGTATTTGAATTTATATCTGGATAGAAAAAACTTAAACAAATTACAGAAATATTTATATAACAGTTGAATAACAACTAAGGCGGTCTTATTACAAAAGCAGTCTCTTAACAGACAATCTTTGGGGAAAGTAAACCGTCGATAATTAAAGTAAAGAGGTAAAGAAAGGTAAAGAAAGCAGGTGGCGCGACAAAAGAAAAAGATAAAAAACTACACAAAATACACATATAAAGACAAATAAAAACATAAACAAAAGTGATTATGGATCCTAATACATAATTGAATACACAAATATATAAGAATTAAGAACTTCTCACACCGTGCTACATCTCAAATACATATTTACACAAATTAGAAAATACAATTTCTCAAGTTCCCATCAAACCTGACTTCTCTGCCAAAAGAGTACAATACTATTTAGCCTGCAAGGCTGTCCATGTATCACATATGATTCATTAGACAGGAATCCTCTGTCAGCAAACCTAGTATTTGCATCAATAAACTAACAACACCAGAACATATGAATAGTTTTAAGTAATGAGGAATTTCTAATTCAGTATCAACTTTAAGCTGTAAACAAGGAGACAATTGGGTGGGGATAATCAAAATAATATTGGGACAACATCAGAAGCATGAAAAAAAAGTAAATAAAAATATATAATTACCGTCTTCGTTCCATATCCTGCGGTTCAACACCTGGCATGGAGATGGTGACACCTCTAGGACTTAGAGCTAAGTGAACCCTGCGAGGGCTCGGGGAGCAGAGCCCAATACGCACAAAGCATCTATGCACAGGACCCACAATGCCTCGCACTACAGGCTGCAAGACTGTGGGAAAGAAACTGCAAACAATCATAATATTATTATTAACAACTAGCAGACCCGACACACTTCGTTCTGTCAAAAGGATTTGGAATGTGGCAGATTTCAGCTTTACGAATGATTTTCAAAACGAAATTGCAGCTCTTACATTTTTTGACTATTCAATTGATTTTGAACTTTTCGCAACGGTAATGAAGTGCAAATTGACTCTTTGAAATTAGGAACACACCTACATTGCTTAGACAACAGTGAGTACTTGTAATTTATTATGAATTTTATTGAATAGCAATAAAGTTCAAATTGACTCAACATTTTAGTTAAAAAAAGGTTTGTATGGAAAACAGAAAAGGACTGTTTTTAGGGTGTTTCCCTGCAATTATTGGAACTTTTCTCGCCGTAAAATACATTCTTGGACTTCAACGGACATTAAAAAAAAAGAATTGTCAAAATTTACCCAGGTGTTGTCCAGGCGCTTACCAACACATTTTGAGATTCATTTTTATATTATATATAAATTATTTTATTATATATAACTTTAAAAATTACATATATACCCGTAAAAACTGATAAAACTAGTTACATAATAATATAAATGTGACGATTTACACTGGTAAAATGCTTAACAAATTAGGATGAACATTAAAAAATACAACATAGTATTAACTCGAAGAATCTGGTGAAATTGCTTTGGATGGACAGATTTAAAGGAGATTGTTTTGAGGAAAATCTGTAATGTAAGTCATTTTTTTTTTATATTAAGAGACTTAAAATTTTAACAAACAAATCATTAAATAAAAAATCATTTGAAGTAACACAAAAAACATATGAAATATGCACACAAATATTTTATGTTAGAACATTCTATAGCATTTCTCCATTAAAAATTTAGATACACTGGAAAATAATATAAGAGAAAACAAAGTCAAATCCTACATCCACTGTGATCTTCTAAAACTCAGTATGTGAGCTTTCAGTGTACAACTGACAGCACAATGATGGCACTGTACAAATTGTCAAGTAGTAATAAAGTAACTTTTATTAATACATGAAAAAATTGGATTACCATCAAGGGTCATCCACTGCAACTTTAAAAAACATTTATGGTGAAAATTTTAACAGGATATAAAAAGGGAGTTCAACCTAATATTAATTTCAATAAATCAGTAACTGTACAACATTTTCCCTATTATTCGAGATTAATATACTCACTTATCAAAACTAAAGTTATCTGCCATATCTCCTCTTGAACCGCTGCTGTGGCGTTGCCAGAACCTTAGGTATATCCAAGATAGCAATGTCCCACTGCCCCACATACATGGGTATGTACCCTCTAATGCACCAACAGCCCAAAGTATAATGGCTGCTATAAGTATCAACAGAGGGAGGGATCTGTTTGTAAGTTTACCTAAAAATAACAACATGAAATTATATTTATTTTATACAAAATACCAACACCTATAAATAATAAAAAAAACGTCAGCATTAAGAAAAAGACAATAACGGTTTCTATGTTGCAACATAAAAAGAACTGCCCATTAACATTTTCTCTGTAGCATGGTAGTGGATCAAGCCACTAATTTTACAACTTGAGGCAAGTATTGAAGAAAATCGTAATATCTGTAGCTGAACATGCTAACCACTAGACTAATAATGCTGCTGTAGAATGATAATATATTATAACACATAGTTCCATTCTGTGTTACTCCATCTCTTTGACACTATTGAACAGATTTCTATGCAGTCTTTACTATTACATAGATTCTATGTAATAGTAAAGACTGCATGTCATAGAATAATTCACAAATTTTAGATAGTTTTAATCCAAAATTTACATTAAAATTATCTTTTGAGTTTGTGTAAATTGGTGGAAGTGTAAGCATACTATTTCAATGTGTTAGAAAAATCAAGTTTCATAGGAGATTTTGTGGAAAATTCTGGCTAATCCATAGATATAACATATCAATGCATTTAGGATATTCCTTTCCTATAGATTTACAACTAAATCACTAATGGCATATATCCATTTTTGAAGGATGACTCACAATATCTATTGCACTTTGGACACTTATTCAGACAAATACTAAATTATTCCTAGTCCACTAAAATATGTTTAGTACCACATTTAATACATATTATTGTGATATTTAACACTATTTAATTGAAATGCATGTCTTAGGATTTATCACAATAAAAAATGAACACAGTCTAAAATATATAAAGTATATTTCTTGCGCTGATTGTGGGCCTATGTTAAGAGAATACAATTAGTTTATTAGGCGTTAGTATTCGTTTCTTAAACCAATTTCATTAAAGCAAATATAAATAAAAAAAATTTGATAAATTATTATCAATGTGGATAAAAAATTTGTATTTGTGCAAATTTTACTATGACTTTTAAAAATCCTATTATTTAAACTATTACTTTTAAATAATAAAATATTTAAAAGTTATTAGATTTAGATTACATACAAACATTTTGGCATCTTAAGCTAAAATACATACAACATCTATAAATATGAAGCAAATCTGTATAATATAGTACTACTAAAGTATCTACACTATAACAACCAAATAATTTTTGACTAATATATAACACTATAACAACAAAATATGTTTGACTAATATTATTTATTGAAATAGAAATTTATCAGTATCTTCTAAAAATATTTCATGATATTTGGAAATAAATTAATGCTCCCAGTAATATTACAACCCTTATAAGTTTACAGAAAAATATTCTTATCTATTATGATTACAAAGACATATTATTTTTCCTTTTTCCAAATGTGCATTGAAACACTAGACAATCTTTAAAATATTTATTATCATGTTTTAATTATTTATAAGTGGCATACAATAAAGCAAACCTACATATGGCCTTCACAGTTGAGTGCATTTGTTAACAGTAGTTAACCAACCAAGTATAAAATACATTTATTTCATTACATTGCAGTATTTATAGCTAAACATCTTAATAAAATAAATAGCATCTAACACATAATATAAAAAATTTAAAGGGAATGCCCACACCATCAACCATAAACTTGCTCTATTCATTACATAGAAAGAACCTGTTACATTTGAGCTTTAAATAAATGAGTAAAGGAGTATTTTATCAAGAATTGAAAATATAAACCAGGTACATTAATAATTTTATAGCATTAAAAAAAATTAAATTGGAAACACCAGGGTTTACAGGTTACCTCACAATGTTTTTCTTCACCATAAAGCACAGTGATAAATTATAAACAACAATATGACACATAAATTTTAAAAAGCCAAAAATGGAATAAAGTTTGTTATTGGTCCTTCTCACACAAAGGCACTAAGGAACCCTCATATTTTTAACTCTTTAAAGTCATTGTCAGATGTGCATTGAAAATAGGAAGTATAAGGAAAAAATAGTTTACTTGATAACTCAAAAGTGCTATAAAAAGCTATTTGCATGAATAATTTCAATGTGACTTAGAACTGTTGTGCCAGTCCAGGGTTCTAATCTGTGGCTCTTAACAATAAATAAATGTCTATCCATTGGGCCATTGCAGCATAAAATCGGACTATGATTAATTATTACTACAGTTATTAAAAAAGGTTTTACCCAATGGAGTTTTAATTAACAGATGATCTGGCATTATCTGCTTAACTGCGACACACACGGCCGCCAGATAACCGGCGAGGCCGTGAACATGTATGTCGAATAGAAGAGACGTATCTTGGGTCCATGCATATATCACTAAATAATAAAATGTAGTGAGAAAGGCGACCCCAATATTTGTGAGGAAAAAGAACTTCATCATTTCTATTTGACCCCATAATGGCTCTATCAACTTTCCACACAATCCAACCGTCACAATATCAATAATCACCTCCCACAAATGTATCTCAAGAAACCAGAACGTGAAAGTAGACCACAATTGAAACGAAGGTGGTAACAAATATCCTGGCGTAACACTAAGCACGTCCACGACATCTTCGGAGAATGATAAAATATAGCCTATTACTACAACAACACAGATAAATTTCACTGTTGGCGACGTGTTCCCTAACAAAGCTGAAAATTGTTGTCGTAAATAAGGTATATTACGACTAAACACTCTGAGCGCAGCCATTTTTATGACGGATGTCACACTTGTCACAGATGATTGATTGTCAATGTCAAATGTCATACATAATAATTAACATAGATAACCATTTAATAATAGAAGGATTGACATAGTTTTTACATAGTTATCTATATACTAAACCTATCATAACTAGTAATTCGTAGAATAACTGAACTTGAATCTACATTGAATTAAATTCCACAAAATATAATTAAATGTAGATCAAACTTAAGACGTGGCTGTATGGAATCTTTAACAAAATTTCAATTCCATTTCATCATGCCAAAGTAACATGAAAAAAATATTTTGAAACGAAAAAGGCTTCGATTTATACAAAAAAACTTCTATGTACAAAATAACACCTACAAGGGAGGCGTGGCAAAAATTACTAAAAGCAATAGCCTCGCTCTTGCACATTGCACATTGTTTAATATTAATCCTCTATAAGTTTTAGAATGACTTTCTGTATCTTAAAATTGCTAAGTGCAATCTTCATATTTCTATCTATATATAGATTCAGTATATATATATAGTTTTAAAAAACTTGTTTAAAAAACATTAACATCAAACTATAATAATAATAATAATAAAGTTATTGTGATATTAAATGACTAATGTCAAAATCAGCTGTTTTACAGTATTTCCATTTTGCTTAATATTCAAAAGCTAAACTTGTCCTTTTCATATAATATTGTAATCCACAGTTGCCAATTATAAGGAATATAATAATTCAATTCTTCCGTAAACCATAATTATAGCATCTTCTTCCTCTGTTGAATTTCAATACCGTAATTGATATATAATTTTGTTTTATATAGTTTTGCGTAATCTTGTCTTTCTTTAAAAATTTCAAAATTGGTTAAATGTTATTTCACAGGTTGTTAGGAAGTGCAATAGTGGTAAAATATTTTATACCTACTATTAAGAACTTGTATAAATTAAAACATTATAAATACATTTTATTTACAGTTACGGTTAGCAAATATCTGCACTAACGGAGTAATGGCGTGCAGTGGACACCAGTGTGATTATAGTATAGAAAAAAAGATAAACTATTTAACTCAAGAGAACGCTGCAGCTTTAGACCAGGAGTTATTCAATGATTATAAATTTAGTGTTGATCAACTGATGGAACTTGCTGGTTTAAGCGTAGCGACTGCAGTTGCTAGGGTGTTCCCAGCAGTAACGTGAGAATGTTATAGAAGATTTTTTTTTATCTAAAATCATAGCTTTCTTAATATACTATTAATACTTTTATTTTTCAAGGTCCAATTTCCCTAATCTGGCATCAATGAGAAATCTATAGAAGTTTCTGTAGCTTAAACCAAATCATTCTTACTATACTTTTTCAGTTTTTTTAAGCATCCATTTAAATGTTCTTATAAAAAGTTGTTACAAAAGAGCTCTCAATCCACATCTATATGAATTACGAAATTTAGAGTGTCTAGAATTTCAAATTAACTGAATACAAATTAAAATGTATGTATTTATATAAAATTGTCTGTATGTTTGTTGCTGTGAATCTCTGAAATGGTTGAATCGATTTTGAGGGGACTTCTACTGGCAGATAGTTATGTTATAAGGAATGACTTGGCCACTATAAATTTAGAAAAACCATCTGGAACTGCGCAGGTAATACAGCTGGGAACAATTTGTATAGTATATAACAAATCCTAAAGTCTTTAGAAACTCCTGGTTATGTCTTGTGCGTCAGGAATAATGTTACTTATCTTCAGTTGTCCTACATCATATTATTAAGAACTTCTTTATTACAGACATAAATCAGCCCTTATTATATGTGGCCCTGGCAATAATGGTGGAGATGGTCTTGTAGCTGCTCGTCACATGACTCTATTTGGTTACAAAGTAGCTGTTTATTATCCAAAAAGAACACCAAATCCTCTTTATGAAAATCTTCTCTTGCAATGTGAAAGATTTGGAGTTAATATTCTAAATGACTTGCCACCTCCGCAAAATCTCAAAAATGATTATAAAATTTTGGTAGATGCCTTATTCGGTTTAAGTTTTAAACCCCCAGTAAGGGTTGCATTAAAACCTGCATTAGATGCACTCATCTATTCAGAACTACCAGTGTGTAGGTAAGCATTATTATTGAATAAATGAAAAAAAATTATTAGGACCAACAATATAACAGTGGGATATGTTTAAGTATAATTACTGCATTAATTATAAATTCAAGTCACAGTTGTCAGGGTCACAGTGATACCATTAATTCAACATTCCAGAAAACATGAGAATTAATAAAGTAATTAAATTCAACTTAAAATTAATCTAAGACATGTGTTTTAGGTGCATGCATACACGTTTTTATGTGTATATGTGCTCAAACGTGCAACAGTGTGTATGTGTGTGCATATTTATTTATAATTTATTAATAATTAAGAGATTTTTTAATATCATCAAATGATTGCTCTGTTAACCAGTTAGTTCTAACATTTTTGTATTATTAGACATAACATTCTTGGAATGTTGTTAATGCACTGCAAATATTTGATGAATACAAATATGTGCAGTGCTTAGGGGTTTGCCTGTAATCTCACCAGATGGTATGGAATGATACATGGTCCAAGTTTGAAGCATGCTAAGCTGGTAGTGGTTAATTTACATCTTATGGCTTCTACACATGATTGTACTAGAAAGGAAATTTATGGCTTGGCAGCATATCTTATTAAAAATTACATAGTAACTAGCCACAGCCAAAGTTTTAATTATAATGCAAAGTTTTTCTAATATTTATATATTAATTCAAAAATGAAATACATGCATTTTTGAATATATTCAAGATATTCATATACATATAATTTAAGGGGAATACAATATTAAATAGTATTTATTTTAAATCATTTTAGTGTTGATATACCAAGTGGTTGGGATGTAGAGAAAGGTCCTGATTCTAAAGAGTCTCTCACACCGGCTCTCCTGATATCACTTTCTGCTCCAAAGTTATGTGCAAAACCGGAGATATTAAAAAATGTGAAGCATTTTCTTGGAGGCAGATTCTTGCCACCTAGTATTGTAGAAAAATATAATTTGTCAATGCCACCTTACCCAGCACAAGATCAAGTGGTTGAATTATAATTATTTATAAGACTTCAATATTTAATATGAAATAAATATTTGTATATAAATATCTTATTTTATTAATTAAATGTTAAGCTTGAGTTGATGAGCAAAACATGGAAACTGACAAAAGTCCATTAAAATTGCTTTGAAAGCATTCATTTGTTAATAAAATCTATATGTTATTAATTGGGAGAAACCAAAAGATTTACTGATAAATTAATGTAATAGCAATACTCTTTAATGATCAGTAACGGTGATATTTGTAGATCAATAAAAGAGCGATATTCTTATTTCAGATAATTCAAACATTTATCGTTATATTTTCACAATACCTTGACAAATTTGACGGTCTCGCTCACGAAACGGTGGCAGTACAAGCTTCGCTAACTAGAGGTGCCGGGTTCGATCCCAATAGTGCGAATTTAGAAAATTGTAATTTCACATTTTTCTAAGTCCGGACTAGGGTTATGGCTGTGGTTAGTCACCGTCCTACTACCAGAGACGTGTAATGCAAAGCCAAGAAATTGTGTTCCTGTACTATGCTGTTTAGAAACCATAAAAGTCAAATTGATTATTATCAGATTAGCACGCTTCCATTTTAGACTGTAATATCACTTACTATCTGATGTGATAAAGCTAACCTATCATCAATAAAAAAAATTATGAAACTAAACCTTCAAGAATCCCTATCTATTAAAGCTAACCACAGCCATGAGTTATGTTGATTATAAATTCATTTTAAGAGTTTGATATAGGAGATCTCTTCAGTGTTTGCAGTCTGAATGGGCTTTTAAATTTTTTAGTTTTTACGACTTCATTATTAAATATGTTATGTCATTCTAACATTTTTATAGAAGTTCCGCTTTACCAACCCAATATCTATGGACATCGAACGATACCAATTCACTGACTCAGATCGAATCACTCCTAAGTGGGTTCCTACTTCTAAAACATGCACTGAAACTTTAACATGAATAGAGTACCCTTAAATTATCATTCTATATTTTATATTACTATAAATTACTTATACTTAATTTTTTAATAAGTATTATTAATCAATTTTAAAAGTAGCAATGCTTCTGAACGAAAACCATTTTGACATTTGTTGCTGTCAAACTGTGGCGTTCGCGGTTATTTTTCCCGCTGAAGCCGGCTTTACTGTCACATTTTGAAGAGGTCAGGAACTTCGACTGGAATTAACGTACACTTTATAATTTCCTTTCATTTTGGTGCGAAATACATACATCTGTAAGTAATTTGCAACGTGGAACATACAATTATTACACAAAACAATATATTTATAGTAACCCAATTGTACCTGCTTTGTTAACGGAATTTTAAAGTTGGAGGAAAAACTTTAAAGTAGGAACCATTGTATCGATGATTGCCAACAATTTTTGAGTTCGTCATATACAGATATGATGTGAAATGTAATAAGTTTAATCATGCGATTGTGTTGTGCAGGTCAAAATGTTTGAAGCTCGTCTGCTACGTAGTTCCATTCTCAAAAAGGTATTGGAAGCAATCAAAGATCTTCTTACACAGGCTACCTTTGACTGTGATGATAATGGAATTCAATTACAGGTATTATTTCATTCCTACTATTAGTTCACATTTTTTCTATATATGTGTTCAAATTTTCGATCGCTAATAAAACACTTTTTTATTTAGTTTAGATACATATTTATTTATAAACTAAATGTTAACTTCTTTTGAATGAATATTTTAGTATACCCTTCTAGACATTAGTGCCTAATCAGCTTTTGTGTTTGTTTTTACTAAAATATCTCTGTCAAGTTGTATAGGAATATTTTTTTTTTAAGGCTATGGACAATTCACATGTATCACTTGTGTCTCTCACCCTAAGAGCTGATGGTTTTGATAAATACAGATGTGATAGGAATATCTCAATGGGCATGAATTTAGGAAGGTAAGCAAGAAATTATATTACTAAACAATAATACTTGACTTTATTTTTATTTGGTCTATTAAACAGATAAAATCAATTGAAAATTTGTTTCGATTCTATTGAACTTGCCATATATTTAACCCTTTAAAATGAACATGGCTTCTTTAAACCATAAGAACACCTATATAGCTAATATTAACAAAAAAACTAATAAAATTAAAAATAGGATAAAGCAAATGTGAACTAACTTACCCCTTAAAGATGATTTAAAGGGGGACACTAAACAAGAAATGTCATTTAACAGTTTGAATTTCTATACACTATAGTGAAACTTGAAGTGACTGTAACAGTAGATGACATTAGAGAGTGAACAATAATAATATAATACAAGTAAACATATATGCTGTAAGGCTCAAAAATCCAAAAATAGATTGATAGTATTTAATAAGCTTTATTGATTACACCATTCTTGAGGTCAGCAAAATGTTAAACCAGAGACTTTTCATAAATTTTTGTGTAGAATTTTGGTTCTGTTGAAAAGTTTGTATTTCGAGACTTACAGGAAATACAATTTCTTACATTGATATAAAGTTAAGTTACAATGTGGCCAAGTTAAATAGTGTGATAAACAATTATGATATTTTATTTCTTTATTGAACTACATCACACTTATTAAGAAGAAATACATAAAAAGAAACTTAAAACAAGTTAATAATGTCTCACAATAGGCAGTGTTATGGCTTTCAAGCTATTTGTTAATGGGCACATTATGGATGAAATTTTGATTGAAATATTTTTACTTTATATCATAATTTTAATTAGATCTCTGGTATATCCCAATGTGTGATTGTGGATATTGACTATAATTTCTTACAGTATGTCAAAAATTCTCAAATGCGCCGGAGATAAAGACACAGTGACAATGAAAGCGCAGGACAACGCTGACACTGTCACATTTGTATTTGAGAGTCCCAATCAAGAAAAGGTCTCTGATTATGAGATGAAATTAATGAACTTGGATTTGGAGCACTTAGGTTAGTATTTAAGTCTTCTGTATATATTTAGTCAAACTGTATCAATTTTTATAGTATATATTGAAGTGAAAACTTCTTTGGCATCATATCGCAATTTGAAAGCCAATGAAATAAAAAAGCAATAGTAAAAAAAGAGGCAGACACAGATTCCTAAAATTTAACATGGGAGAAAATAAGATTGGAAGCATTTTACAGTGTTCGTATTTATGATGAAAGTGTATAAAATTATTAATGCCTGATTTCACCAACCTAAACTAACTTATATGTTCCCTGAATACAATGAGGGAATTGTTTCTTAGCTAAAAGATTCCCTAAATACATTTAGGGCCAGTTAAGGGGATTGTTCACATAGCTAAGTGATCTCATAAGTATATTTAGGGGTTGGTTAAGGGGACTGTTTCTACTTAATTATGTGATACTTCAAGGAATGTTGATGAAATCGGGCATTAGCCCTTTCAAAACAATTTAATGTTATATATAAATGCTTATTATTATCATTTTGAATCTAAAATTTTTGAAGATTTCATTTTTACCATGTGGGAATTGCACTCAAGATTTTACTTGCTAAGCTCACTTGTGTCACCAAGTTTAAAAATATGACAGTAATGAGTCATTATACAAGCATGCTCAGCTGGCGAAAGATAATTTACCTTTTATGGTGTCTACACAGCATCAGACCCGAACAGGAATTTTCGAAATTCATCCTTATGGGAAACAAACTTGGGATCTCTGCTAGCAAAGGTTGCCAAAACTCGTCTTGCAATCGTTCAATAGTCAATGAGAAAGAGTCTTTTTAAGTCGCACTTTATTTGTATTTCTATGTCTCTCTAACAAACTTAATAAGAATCTAATTGGAATCGTTCGGAATAAGAACTAAAGTTTATAAAAGCATGTTTCAACTGTGTAACCAGTTATTTCTCTGTAATTTATATTTGAATGCAACTGAATTAAAAAAAAATCAATTATAATTTTTTCAATCATATACATATGAAAATTTACAAATAGATATAAGAAAACGTAATCATAGTTAAATAGAATGTTGTTAAAAAAAATATTTAGGATAAAGCATCTAAAATCAGTATTAAATTCATAAAATTTTCCCTTCCTCTAAACCTCTGAAACTAAAGTTTTAGATTTGTATAAATATAAACAAGACTTAAAAATTAGTTTGCCAAAGAAGTTTTACTTCTGACGAGTGTACTTTGTACACGCGCACTTTTAGTTTGTGATATCGACGGTAAAAACAATACACGTAGTAACACGCGAATCGAATTTGTTCCTCAGAACAGAAAATTATTTATCAAATTGAGTTATCATTTTTTGACACTACTTACGTTGTATATACTATATGATTTTTGAAAGAGATGAATCTATGATGAATGGCAATATTTTGATAGATGGGGAACAAGTGGAAGAGGAGACAAAATTTGTATACTTGGGATCTAAATTTACAAAAGATGGAACATGTGAAAGTGATATTAAAAGGAGAGTGAATGCAGGGAATATGGTAAATGGTGCCCTGCGCGCCTTTATGAATGGAGGAGTGTTGGTGCCAACATTTATATATGGTAGTAAAAGTTGGGTATGGCAGAAGAATCACAAAAGTAAAATAAATGCGGTAGAGATGATAGTGTTGAGAAGTATGTGTGGATTAAAACTAAGTAACAGAGTTAGAAATGGTATTATAAGATAATGTTGTGGTATAAAAGATGTAGTGACTAAAATTGAGAATAGTATGCTTAGATGGTTTGGGCATGTAGAGAGAATGAATGAAGGGAGACTGACAAAAGGGATTTATGAGTCAAGAGTGAATGCGAAAGTTGAAAGGGGAAGACCAAGGCGAATGTTCCTGGACCAAATCCAGGACATTTTAATTAAGGGCCAAGTCAAGAGTACTCTAAACCGACAAACTTGTGTGAAAGGTTTATTGAGAATGAAAGAAGTGAAGGAGACATGCAAGGATTGTGGGCAAGGGGAAGGATGTTGTCTCTGCCTACCCCTATGGGAATGAGGTGTGATGTATGTATGTATGTACTTACGTTTAGTTGCTAGATTGATTGATTTTAGTAGCACAATATAGACAATAGCTGGTTACTGTGTTTGCTTTCCGGTATCAATGTTAAGATAAATTGACAAGGAAGCTTACTGTTCTAAATTTATAAAATTCTCTTTATTATGTTTTTCACAATATTTTTGTTTTCAATGACAAATGTTACTTTATCAACAGGCATTCCGGAGACTGAATACAGTTGCACTATTCGTATGCCGAGTGTGGAGTTTGCAAGGATCTGCCGTGACCTCTCACAGTTCGGAGAGTCTATACTTATATCATGCACTAAAGAAGGTAAGCTTTATATAAAACAAGGATTGCATTCACAAATAGACTGATTGCTATGGATCCAGCCATAATTAAGCAGAATAACCTTGTATGAATCTTCAAAATGTTGCCACTTTTTGTTTTAAATTAAGACACCACACAAAATAAAAACATAAAATGTATCTATGTACCATTTCACATAAAAATGTCTTCTATTTAAGACTTTCCAATAGTATTCTTATATGAGTGGAATACTTTTGTTTATAATTCATGTCAAATTTATTTAGTCTCCTGATGATAAGTATTGATAAATGTAACCTGATAACAGTTAACTTAAAACAGGTAATTAAACTGTCATCAAGTTTTATTCAAAAATGCCAATTTTTTGTCTTACAAAATACTACACCTTAAATTTACCCTTTTAGATAATGAATTTAAAAGCTCTGTTTCCATTAGAGCAGTCAAAACATTTTACCTAGGGATTATGTCAAATTTAAATTATTAAGCCTTTTTATATATGCAGTGATTTCTATTCAATACTAGGTGTGAAATTCTCATCAAGTGGTGACATTGGTTCGGCGAATATCAAACTGGCTCAAACAGCATCAGTAGATAAAGAAGATGAGGCTGTGGTCATTGAGATGGACGAACCAGTCACCCTGACCTTCGCTTGCCAGTATCTTAATTACTTCACTAAAGCTACTTCACTGAGTCCACAGGTAAGAAACGTGTAAACACTTATTTAAATAGCTCATCCTAAGTGGAGAGCTTCAAATGTCATTCAAACACAAACAATAATATTCTTTATACATCATAATGTGTTTAGCTTTCATGTGCAACTGGAATCAAATCCAAACATCTTTGTCACTTAAATAATCTTCAATATTTTAATATGCTTTTGTTTTCGAATTTAAACTTTAGAAAATAGAATTTATGAAATAAAATTTGTGTTCTATATCTGTTACATACAAGAATATAAAAAAATAAGTAAAGTAATTCCGTCAGGTCTCTTGCCATCGCTACGTACAACACCGTTCGGCTCTAATTGAGCCGGTACGTTAGCAGTGGCAAGAGCTTTACGAATAATAACATTCAAAGCTGCATGTCTTGAAAGGCGACCGGCACTGCGCTGACAAGATAGACCGTGGTGTCCTAAGCGGTCGACTTGGACTCCGCAAGGACAGCAATGAGGATGAACTAATGGCAAACCTAAACGTAAACCTATACTAATACAAAAAGAATTGTTGTCTAATAACGTTCCTAAATTAGGCGATGGAAGAGCTTGCAACCAAAAACCTGATTCCCTAGTCGAAACAGCAAGAAGACGAGCACGCTCTGTAGGATTCTTAGACTCGTTTAGAAGTCGGTTATATTCAAGTTTACAGAGCGGCTCGTCCCACAGCCTTTGTGAAGCCAAAGAAACAGGAAGGGATTCACCTGGACATGCATCCACCCAAGCTGCTTTGGCTTCTGTACAATACGGAATTTCATTTTGTGATAAATCCAAAGAGTGTGTAATTTTTTCGAATAAAGATTTTGTGCTATGAACAGATGACAAAAAAGCCGGAAGTGCAACTGATGAAACTTTTCTTATGCCAATACCTCCAAACCGTATTGGCAAAGAAGCTTGGCGCCAAGACTGTTCAGTTAATGAACAATTTAGCGTTTTGATGAGTATGTCTTGAATGGACGAGTCTATTAAATTGAGGTGATTTAGAAATTTCCAGATAGGGCAGCATCTCAAAAAATAAGTAAATTTTGGAACAAATAAACAAAACCGAATAATGTGATATGCCATATGTACATTAATTTTGCTAAGGTTATCAAAAATGTTTATGAATTTTGAAATTTGATCTTCTAAAAAAGAAGGAATAGAGTCTTCTAAAACTGGTGCACCTAATAGGCGATTCTATGTATATGCTTTTTATAATAAGACGTATTTAATATGTGTCTTAAAGCTATGTGGGGGCAAACCCAGATGTGATTCGGGATATTCGGATTGTGATTCGATTAAAAATGTGTATGCGATAGAATCTAATATCAATATAAATGTCGATAAAAAATCGAATATCAATATTCTATTCGAAATTCCACGAATAATTGGAAAAAATCGAATATTTCGCGAATTAATTAAAATACCTCTGGAATTTTAAGTCTTTCTATTTAAATCGTGTATCGAAATGTTCGACTTAGGAATAATATACTTTGTGTTTAAAAATCAATACCCAGAGAATGTCGTAAAAACAACAGATAACATAAAAGGTCTACAATATACAATTTATTAAGCAACAAAGTAGTCGAAAGAACGACAGATTATAGATTGTTATATTTATATTTTAATATTTAACATAAGAAACCCTGAATTGAAAATTCACTAATAATTTAATAGTTTAATAAGTTTCAATTTGGAATCCAATGTTAACATTCGATGCAAAGGGAATAATTCTTAAGTTCGAATTAATTGCACCTCCCTGGTATATAGATAGGAATGGAACTTATTTTTTTCAATTAATTTTGTTTCTATTTCAGGTACAACTGTCGATGTCATCAGACGTACCCCTAGTAGTTGAATATCGCATTCCCGACATTGGCCACATCCGTTATTACCTGGCACCTAAGATTGAAGAGGAAGACAGTTAAATGATTTCAGAAAAATATGCATCATTTTGTTACATTCATTATGTTTAAAGTGCCTTCTATATAAGTATAATAAAACCCCTGGGAACTGATTTTAAGCGGTGCTTTTTATATAGTATATTAGGGGTGTGCGAATATAGTTTGAATTTCAAGAGGAATATCAATATTCAGATTCGGAACAAATATTGTTTGAATTATTTGCACACCTCTAAATTAATATATTGAATCAATATGTAACCGTATTACTTAAGCCTGTATTCAATATAGTTATAACCAGGCCTTTTTTCTTTTAGGGGCACATATAATTGTCCAAACAAATATCTATAATTTATTTCTGGAACCTCTACTCTTTACTGCAGTGTTTTGGGGAATAAGTTGAAGTAAATTGTATGCTTGAAACTTAGATTTTTTCAATACTTATTGTATAACCCACATGGCCTGGTTATAACAAAAAAAGCAATCATGTTTTCAGCAGTATATGAATAACGAATAATCGCGCGTTTGAATCCACAGTAGGCACAAACTTTATAAAAATTAAACTTTCATGCTTGACAGTTCTTTCTAATCCAAGATCTATTCAGTCCGGAAACCCTCTTATCTCTGGAGTAACTCTGAGTATGTTAAGCCTGCTAACCCGTAGTGGAGCAGCTTGGTGGGTCTATGCTCACAAATCCTCTGTCTTAATATCTAGATATTTACTACATTACTTTCAAGATACTTAAAAATGAAAATTTGTATTATTTGTGAGATTTGCTTCTCTAAAGTATCTAGAAAGTTTACAGAAAGTGAAAGATTCAACTGATTTTTTTTTCAAATAAATTGAATAGTGCCTTAAGACCTGTTAATAAAGATGTTGCTGATACCTTGTTATACAATGAATAAACATGTAATCTTATAAATAATTGTTTGAAAGAGTTGCTTACCAGTATACTTAAAGATTCGAATCGGTTCTAGATTCTTCATCAATGGACAGACTGAAGACGAATTAAAGGTCCAAGACTTGAATAAACAATATATTTAACTACCTCGCTGGTGTAATAGTGTGGGAACAAGCTTCGTTTGCAAAGGTCCTGGGATGACAAATATAAATTATTATATTTTCTAATTTGTGTGTGGACTGGTGGTATGCTTCGGCCGTGGCTAGTTACCACCGTACCAAAAAAGACGTGCCGCTAACCTGTTAGCAACGACAGCACAGAAAAAAAGCATCAAAATCGAGACACTCGATTTTATAAAGACATCAAAATAGAGACACTACGTTATAATGGCATCAAAATTGATTTACTATAAGGGGTTCAAAAGAGCGCCACTCGACTTTATTAGAGGTTCAAAATTGGGACACTCGACTTTATAATGGCATCAAAATTGAGACACTATAAGGGGTTCAAAAGAGTGACACTCGACTTTATTAGGGTTTCAAAATTGGGACACTCGACTTTATAACGGCATCAAAATCGAGACACTCGATTTTATAATGTCATCAAAATAGAGGCACTCGACGTTATAATGGCATCAAAATTGAGACACTAAGGGGTTCAAAAGAGTTACACTCGACTTTATTAGGGGTTCAAAATTGGGACACTCTACTTTATATAATTCTCGATTGGTAAATTATCTTACACCGGTTCCAGGAGTAACAGGAACGCTATAACAAAAAAACCAAACGACAGTTCAAAAATTGTTTTATTTCCACATTCTACCATATAAAATTACTTCAATGTCTTATCCATGTTATACATGAGTATTGGGTATTAATGAATATGTAATGATCCGAACACAAAAACAAATCACTTCTATATTATGGAATGTTAATATTAACTTAAGTGTTAAAGTTAAGTGCGTGTTTTATTACTTAAGAACTAACATTGAATTCCCACAAAATTATTATTAACCTGTTAACCGGGGAATTACCCTTTTAATTAGTACGTCACGCATGGCGAGCGTAATTTCATGTTTTATATAATTAAAATAAATAGAAAGATTGAAATATAACACGTTTTCATTTACACATATATAGGTCAAAAGAAAATACAACAACAAACAAAAAAGAATATGTCAAACTAAGAAATATATTACAAGGATGTATTCATATGTCTTATCCGTACACGCTAGTTTCAAATATGACGTATTTATACGTCCCGATCGGTTAACAGGTTAAGCTTGATAATGCTAGATTTCGTTTATTAGATTAAAAGAATTTTATCTTTTAACACAACTTGACCGGCTGCTGTTTACGAATTTCACGGAATCCATTGACAGTGCATTCAATACGATTTTTCGTATCTTATTAATTAGTACAAGACGTCTTTACCCGTCCTCCGATCAAGAAGTGTTAGTAATAAATTTAAACTTCTTTAAAATAAGCTCTATTGTACACGGTGTATTTTCTACTCGTAGATGTACTGATTTTTTGTCTTAAAAATGGACAACGCAATGATTAGTCATTCGTTTTAAGCTTTAAGCGGTAATTGGCGTATTATTACGTATTGACTAAAAGGTTTTATTATATGACTGCCGTATTCATTGCGTCTTAACAAGATAACACCATACCAACATATTGCGCTATTTTTAAAGTGAAACTTTGATTAGGGAAGTAACCTGATGAATGTGTTACGAATAGTGTGATCACTTGAGACGACTTAATAAATTATATGCATTGTACAGCTGAGTTTCATGTCATAGATTACTCCATACAATGGCATGTCTTGCAATGTCACAATAAAAACAATATTTTTCTGTGAAACTGTGAAGTGAAACTACTTTACGCATGCTTGACTTGGGGAATTAACTGGTGAATGACAAAGTGACGTAAAGTACTTCATACAATGCCACAATGTTTTTCTGAAGTAAAACTTCTTTACGCATGCTTGACTTGGAGAGTAGGCTGTCGAATGCGTGACAACGAGTGTTACGAATAGTGTGATTGAGTTAGGGAAAAGGATAACGTACATGATTAATTTAACTTAGCTTCATTTTATAAATTACTTCTTACAATGCCACAATTGATGCAACGTTTTTCTGAAGTGAAACTTTACGTATGCTGTTTGTGATTTTGGGAGTAAGCTGTTGCAAGCATGACGAATGTTACGAATAGTATGATCGGGCTGCGGTTTGTGATATATGTTTTACTTGAGTCGTATGATGTTTTATGTTTTTGGGTAACTAATTGCGTTCAACATAACTATGGTAATTTTATTATTACCAATCCAGCTGGTAGGGAAGCAACTAGCCACGGCCGAAGCCTTACACCACTACAGGACCACACATCACGAAATATAACATGTCATGTTGGGAATCGAAGCCGGAATGTATTTCTATTGACAATACAACGCCAGTGAGAACATAATTTAATTTAACCTTGAAATGACCTCTGTGTTCGCGTATAAAATACACCATGTGCATAAAGTAAATAGTAAAACCAATCTATTATAAATAAAATATATCCCTTAGATAATTATTTTTGGTTAAAATATTGAGATCATAAAATAAATAAAACAAGCTCATCCGTATTCAAATACGTCGAGCTTACAATTGGTGGCGATTCTGCCGTTACTTTAAACGTTTCAAATGAAACGCATGACATTAATTAATTTTTGGGAACAGGAAACTAAAGAGTAAAATAGCTAGGTCTTTTCAAATAAGTTCCTAAGAAAAAAATATAAATTTTCATGTAATCTTTTGTCTAATATATCTAGCCCGAAGCGGGGGATTTTAAATCCCCCGTATATGAGTTTTAATCATTTGAGTATGAAGAACTACTTTTTTCGTATATTTTTGGTAATTCTATAAGCAATGAATAAACATTTTTTATTGTCGAAAGCGCAGATAGTTTAAAAATGCTGTTTTTGACAACAAAAAACCCAAGTACTTGTTATTTCTCTTTAAATGGCGAGATAACCATTAAATTAAGCGAGTATAAGTTTAGAGAAACACCAGAATCGGCACCAAATAATTCTTATTTCTAAAAAATCTATCAATGTTCGTGTAATAAAATGAAAATCACTATCATCATTAATAAATTAAACAAAAAAATCTTCTACGTTAAAATAAAGACTAGAAAAATTCCAGGATCACATATAAAGACATTTAAAACTTACCTTAACGTTACACCATCGATAAACTTAGACAATAGTGGAATTACAATAGAAAATAATTATAGGAATTAAGGAATAATGTTAAAATTTAAAAGGAGGGTGGGCAGGATTTGGAAAACAACGCCGGGCCCGCTGGCATTCAAAAACATACTCTATACATTTATTTTAGTCTATGAAACTATACGTCGCTCTATAATCTTTGACGAGCTACCGAAACCATAGAGCAAGGTTAAGGATGTAAATTGTTAGTATTGTAATCTCGTCGTAGTAATTACTAACTTTTTGGGTATTATTGTATGTGTATATTTACGATGAACATCATCAGATCAGAGAGAATAATTTAACTTAGATTTTATTAATTCTTCGTAACGATATAGCATTCCGCGTCGCAACGATCTATCGTTTAGAGTCTCGTAACAATCTCATTCTGTCCAGTAGCGATCTATGGTTCAGTTTCACAAAGATTTATCGTTTAGAGTGTCTTCACGATTCATCGTCTAGTGTCTTAACGATCTATCGTTTAGTCTCGTAACGATCTATCATTCTGTCCAGTAGCGATCTATGGTTCCGTCTCACAAAGATTTATCGTTTAGAGTGTCTTCACGATTCATCGTCTAGTGTCGTAACGATCTATCGTTTAGAGTCTCGTAACAATCTCATTCTGTCCAGTGGCAATCTTTGGTTCAGTCTCACAAAGATTTATACGCTTTATCGTTAAGAGGGTCGTAACGATCTATCGTTTAGAGTCTCGTAATGATCTACCGTTTCGTTTCGTAACTGTCGAAAAAAAATTTATAGCTAACGAGTTTCGCAACATAGATGCAGAACGATAGAATAATCGTTCAGTCTCGTAATGATTTATCGTTTAGACTAGTGACGATCTATCATTCCGTTTCGCGACGAAACTATTTTACTATTTCGCAAAGATCTATTGTTTTGAATCTCGAAATAATATATACTTTAGAGTTAAGTAGCGATCTATCGTTCCGTCTCGCAGGGGCTTATTGTACCGTTTCGCGTCGATTTATCGTTTAGAATCTCGTAACGATCTATCGTTCAGGGTCTCAACGACCAATTGTTATTTCGAAACGATATATCGGAACGATTTACTGGGCCAGTAGACAACGTGACTTTCGAAGATTGCTAACGCTTAAAAATGTATGTGAATGATGTTTCTAAACGAAAAATGAAACGTCATTCCCATACATTTTTCGAGCGTTAGCAATCTTCGAAAGTAACTTTGTCTAGAGGCCCTGTAACTAATGCGTGTAGTGTCGCCGTGACCTAACACCCATTAAACTTGACGTCGGAAAGATTTCCACTGTCAATTCAATATTGAAACTACGCCGCATGTCCGGTGAGTGTTATTTTAAATGAATATTGGTGAAAGTTGTTCGCGGGCCGTGTAATGTATGTTATTGTCGCAGTGTGCGAATGCAGCGGGCCGCGGCGGTACTATTTCCACTTCTTGGCGGAGAAGAGCACGGCGCGCTGCTTGAGGAACAGCGAGTAGCTCTGCTTGCGCAGGGCGTTGGCGTCCTCGCGCGAAGTGCCCGCCGGCCCGTACGCCGAACGACGCGGCCGCCCGCGACCCCTACCTGCACACGACGGACGAACACTCGCATAAACAATTGTATGTATGCATTAACTTGTGATATTTTTTCGTTAGTTAGAATGCAGGAGTTTCATCTAAATGGGCCAAACAGCTTCCAGTTTTTGACAAAAGATACATGAAAAAATACGATGTTTCAATAGTAACGCGGTAGGCAGATATTTCAGATTAAATTGATCCCAGTTGGGTAAAATCGCCTATTTGATCAGGTTAGATTACTGTCAAGCTGCAATCTGTCAGCAACAAATAAAAAAAAAGTGCGGGTGGCGCAGTAAGCAAGGATTTTCAATTCGCTTGAATGCCAGTTAGGTAAAATCACCTACTTCATCAGATGGGATCACAGTCTAGCAATAATCTTGTCAGGAGTAAATAAAACATGTTAATGCGCGGGAAAGACCAGTTGGTAGTATGAAAGTACAGGTGGCACAGTACGTAGGAATTTCTTATTTATTTATCGCCAGTTACGAAAGATCACCTATTCGCTCAAATGAGGTAACAGTCTAGCGGTAACTTGCTGGGAATGAATAAACGATGTTAATGTGAGGAAATGCTCATATGGTCTTGTCAAAGTGCGGGTAGTGCAGTAGTTAGTATTTCACATTTAAGAATACCTTTTCTATTACGGGAGATTGCAGCCTAGCGGTAACTTGCTGGGAACGCATAAAAGATGATAATGTGAGGAAATAATCATATGGTCCCGACAAAGTGCAGATGGCGCAGTAGTTTGGATTTTACATTTAAGATCACCTATTCATCAGGGGAGATCACAGTCTAGCGGTAACTTCTTGGGAATGGGTAAACGGTGTTAACGTGAGAAAATAATCACGTGGTCGTGTCAAAACGCGTGTGGCGCAGTCGGCAGGATTTACATATTGAATTATACTGACCTGCCCGCCCTCCGCGTCCTCAAGATTCGCGTTTCAATTCCGGGCCAGGAGGCACGACTGGCGCTGGTGACCCGCCAGGTTCATCGTCGTCGTCCAAACGCGCAGGGCTGATGACCTGGTCGTGCAGCGTGCGAAGGTGGCGCAGCAGGTTGGACTTCACGTTGAATCCCTTGTTGCACAGTCCGCATACGAAAGGACGCTCACCTGGTCCATGTTCACTTAATACACTCCAAGTAACTACTTGTTTCCCACAATACCCTAATTCAGCTGGCTTATTCTTGAAATGGATTTCAAACATTCTCTTCCGACTCAACAACCCACCCCCTCCCAACTGCTGACGCAATGCTACTCTCACTTCGCTACCCGACACCCTCAGTTCGATTCTGTCACGACAAACTTAGGATATTGCGTCAAATTTGTTTAAGTTTAGACTTATGTGAGGCTTCGGGAGTGGTTAGTTGCCAAACAACCAGCGAAAACTACAAGTACTAATCTATAAGCAGGGATAACTAACATATCCGTTATTTGTTACTTTATTGATAAAATAACAAGTAATTATAATAACTCGAGTCCAAAACAGGATTATTAGTACATCGCCAATACTTTAAAATGGAGTATATCTTCGTTTAATAAAGAAATTAATAGAGAAAAATGACATTACACGGTATATAAGTCTATAGGGATTTTGCTAAGATGGTCATTATTATTTGATATCAAGAGAATGGAGGAGCG
The DNA here is from genome assembly GCA_015832385.1 of Elymnias hypermnestra. Lineage (NCBI taxonomy): Eukaryota > Metazoa > Arthropoda > Insecta > Lepidoptera > Nymphalidae > Elymnias > Elymnias hypermnestra. The sequence continues at coordinate 404,183 of JACTOM010000093.1, forward strand.
GGATAAATAATAAGCTATAAGGTATTTTATTCGTTACTTAGTTATGTTAGTTTATGAAATAAAATCTTAATAAGATAATGTAACAAACCGAATAAATATTAATTAGTAGTATAATTAAAAAATAACTTGATAAAGTATCAGTTATTGGATTTTTTTGTTACCATTATCATTACAATATCATATTGGATTAATATTTTATAAAATATTTCAGTTATGTTATCACAGCGGCCGGGGAAGTTTTTTAATTATTACCCCAAAATATTTTTGTTTAAGTTGATATTAAACCATGGCAAAGAGAAAAAAAAAACGAAATTGCTTCTTACTAGCATCTTTCATATAATAACCCCCATAATAATTTTGAAAAGAAAATAACTAAAAATTTCATTTAAACTTCATTTATTCAAGTTTCATTTCACCCCCATTTGGGGTAATTTACCCCGGTTCTCCGACCTCTGTGTTATCGGGTGGTATTAAAAGTCACTGACCTGTATGTGTACGCATATGTATAAGCATAGAGGCGTGCGACGGGAATGTTTTCTTGCAGTTCGGGCAAGTCTTGTTTTGCGCGCCCTCTGTGAAACGATTGTGACGTTTTGGTGGGGCACTGTTGTTGGATATGGCCAATTCTGGACAACCGACATCGAACCAACATTTAGACAATGATTCTAACACACCACTACACGGGGACGATGCAACGCTTTGCTCATACAAACTCAGTGTACAAAGATGGCCACGCAATATTACGTGTGAACGAAATGACATTAAATAAATGTACGTGCGAAAAAAGTACACAACATGTGTATAGGTAGGTATAACTTCTTGGGCAAACCATTTTTTAAGTCTTCTTTATATTTATACAAATTTAAAGAGGGAAGGGAATTTAATTGTCATTAAAATACTAAGTGTCGAAAATCAAATACAAATAGTTTATGAAAATCTCATATGACGAATTGTTAATAAAAATGCCACGTGATTTTTTGTCAATATTACAAATTATTAATGAAACTTTTTACTTTAATTTAAAATTTAGAAATTCAACTATTAAACGACGAGCGGAAAATTAAAATGCCGCATATTATTTGTAAATATTAAACCTACCTAATCTTCAAACAAATGAGCCTTAAAAACGCTGCACCTGTTTGTGACGCCTAACGAAGTTTCATTTCAAAAATGTATTTTAAAATTGTCCTATTTTTCCATACTTAAAAGGCAATTTACTTCATTATCTGATATTTGTAAATATAGAATAAATTGTGATATTTATTTGTGGCATCATCACGGTTTATTAATACATAAAAAATGTTAGTTTTTACGAAAATTAATGAGTTTTTCTTTTGAACTTAAATTTTCATGGTTTTATAATTGAAATGGTATTAACGGGTATTTAGAGCAATAGCAATTACAAATATTTAATTGAATTATATAATAATATTGACAAAACATATAATCTATTTGTTGTCAAAAATAAATATTTAGATGCTCTTAAAAATGTAATTTGTAGCCTCATTACCAAGTTTTTTAATTATATTATGCAATAAAATGAAATTATCATGACTATATTCTCAATTTAAAACTTATAATATCAAATAGTGAAGTAAATTTATCTCCTAAGTATGTATTAACAAAGATAAGAGAAAGCGATAGAATAAAAAAATATTTTTTACGTTATATAAAAAAAAAACCTTAGCAAAATCTTTAATACACACGTAATATTGCGTTCATAAGTTAACCCCATCTTTGCAAACCTTAATTAGTTGACCGATTGAAATTTTGTTTATTAATACAAAAATGTTTGCAAAAGCGAGACAAAGCATTACAAAGATACAAGATTTTGTTTTTGAACATAACTGAAGTGATTATCATGACTGTAGCGGATTGGTGATGATAAATAATAATAAAAAAATTGCAAAATTAACAAAGCGACACATGTGACATATCCTATGTTAGGCTGAAGATGTAAACGGAGTAAACCGAAATGTTAAAACGATGTTGCGTACGTCGAGAATTAGCCACATACATAACAATCAATTTTCAGCTATGTTAGTCAACTATTAAGGCTATCTATAATATTAATAATAAACCGCTAAAACAAGGTGTAAGGAAACCGCTTCCGAGAACGAAGACAAACGATAGTACTAATGACACCTTGATGGGACGGAAACAAATCGATTCTGAATAAACATACATACATAGGATCACGCCTCATTCCCATAGCGGTAGGTAGAGACCACGTCCTTCCACTTGTCCCTAGCGGATCTTTTTTAAATCCTCCCATTAAGGATGTAGAAATTATATATATTCCGAATTGAATATTACATACAAAGCATCACGCCTCATTCCCATAGGGGTAGGCAGAGACAACATCCTTCCACTTGCCACGACCCTTGCATATCTCCTTCGTTTCTTTCATTCTCATTAAGCCTTTCTTTAATAAGCCCTTATTTAAAATGTCCTGGATTTGATCCAGGAACGTTCGCCTTGGTCTTCCCCTTCCAACTTTCGCATTTACTCTTGACTCATAAATCCTTTTTGTCAGTCTCCTTTCATTCATTCTCTACATGCCCAATATTCGATTTAAGAATTCATCGAGTATCATCATCATCATCATCGAATGCTCTTTTCAAACTTAAATTTGCCGGTCAGTCGATGGAAAAGTGCTCCTTCATGAGCAATTCTCCTTAATTGCACGTAGTGATTATGACCGCTCCACTCCCGTATATGTATCCATTGCCACTTAGGTCTGCCAAGTGCTCTTTATCAATTTTTTAAATATTATTAATTAGGATATATATAAGAAACTAATACAGTATTTAATTTGATAATTAAGGAGGGGGGGAGGGGTGGTAAGTAGCAGCCCAATAACGTCCCACTACTGGGCACAGGCCTCCTCACTCCGAGGAGCGAGGGTTTTTAGAGCATAGACCCACCACGCTGCTCCACTGCGGATTGGCAGGCATAGTACACAAGTGCACTCTCTATTCCTTCACTCTCATAGTCCGATGTGACGGGAATCCGACACGACCGGAGAGAGATCAGGCGCAGGACCGACGGCTTAACGTGCTCTCCGAGGCACGGGGGTGGATCACACCGCCAACTTCCCAACTTCGGGCAAATATTGAGAAAATCTTAATAGAAAACTCAATATTGATTTTTGAATTGGCCCGACCCGGGACTCGAACCCAGGACCTCATGTCTGTAGTCGAACATGCTAACCACTAGACCAATGAGGCAGTCCATTTCATAAATTGATTCTATGAAATATTATTATTTTATATTTTATGAAAAATATTAGGTATATTAAATGATTAAATGACGAGTGGCAAGTTAAAATGCCACATGTTATTTGTAAATAATAAAACTACTTAACCTTCAAACGAATTAGCAAAAAACGGCATTTTCGTGACGCTAATAACGCGTTTAATGCGTGAAAATTTTACCCTCATGGGCCTAAAGATTCCCTTCAAAAACTCATAATTTTTAAACGTTTTATTAGAATTATTTACGCTCCATCATGTTATTACAGCTGCCGATGCGACCGATCGTTGAGCTGAGCCGTCAGCTGTGTTTAATTTTGTGTTTCATTGCTTGTTTTTTTTAGTAATGTATTTTTTATGAAACTATCATTTAATGCTAATATACCATTTTAAAAATATGTTCTCAATCATCAAAGGTGTCATTAATAATATCGTCTGTCTTCGTTTAAGGAAGCGGTCTACTAACACCTTGTATGTTAAGATAACACTGGTCTACAAAAAAACGATTTCTCCTTGCATGAATTCATCACATTTCTCTCTTAAAAAGGAAAACAACATGCGAATAAATACATCACATATAAAAATACACTAACCGTCATTTCAACAACGACTTACCTAATGTTTATGACTTAAAAAAACATTTAAGTTTTACTTATTTACTAGCGCTGACTAGACTAGACTAGATTTATTTTCGTTAACATAAAAGATTTCACTTAGTTTTTAATCATTACAGATTTTACTTTACAACGAATGTATCTCTAATTATACGTTTTTAAATTCGTAACATCATTTACGTTGATTGTCCGACATTAGTCAATTTAAAAATACTCTTAAGATATTGTAAGAATTTTTTAAATCGGTCCAGTAATTTTTAGCTTGATTATTATAAATAAAAACTGAAAATGCAAAACTTTCTTCTATAATATTAGAGAAGAGATTTATGTATAATACATTATTGTCTCAAAACTTCCCTATACATGACATTTGACACTAGAGTTATGACTCGGGGTACATTATTTTCTTGAGATTGAGATTTTTAAATTCGTTTTATCTTTTGAATGGTATGTCTGATTTTGATAATTAAAAAAGTATTTTTACAGGATAATAAAATAGGAAATAAATAGGATAAGGATTAATACAGAGGTATGAAAAATATGGTTTGATTATTGTCGGCACTTTTTATTTACTTTTAAAATAAAAAAAGTAGTTATAGTGGCATAACTACAGTAATTGGACTTATATATATCTCGGACTTTTTTTGTAGATATTAATACGTTCTATAATATTGTAGAACCTTTTTTCTTAGGGATCCCTATTTTTTTTAGAAAGGAATATTACCCATATCACTTAGTTCAGCTTTTTAATGGTGAAAGCATTACAAAAATACATACATACAGAAACACAAATGTTTCCTCTTCATATTATTAGTTTAGATAGACAATGTTATAATATAACTTAAGTATAATTCTAACACTACACGTATATTTTGCATGCGACATTACTAGAATTGACTTTTCGAGAAAAAAATTGGTTTAAACACGATAATTTTACGTGATGACGTCATAAGAAAACATAGATGAAAGTTTTTGTCGTAATAAAAAAAATTGAGTTACGCCGATCGCGCTTCTCTACCGCCGGGAACCACCGATTTATAACAAGTTATCACGCTCAAAAAAAAAAGTGTTTATGTATTTTAGAACATGATTACAAATAATAAAGATCTTTAATAATAAAAAAACACATGGCTAAAAACGTGCAACAATTGGTTGTTTGTGACGTCAGTGTTTTATATTTACGAACATTTTGATAAAAATAAAAACAGACAGATTTAATTCGAAACACATCTACTGCTACTGTGAGGAGTAATTAACATTGTGACGTCACATGTCCTCGGGTTAGTTCGGTTACTGTCGGCGCACAAAACATTTTTTTAAATTCAAAATAACATTTTAATCATATTTAAATTTTTTTTTATACAAGTTATGTTCCTTTCATGTATTTCAATAAATGTTTTTTTTTTTTCAAAAAGTCAATTTAGTTGTATTGTCTATATAGAGTAATGTGTATATTCTGTACGAACCTGTCTCTGTGTGAGTGCTCTGTATGTGACGTACCCACTCGGCCGGGTTCGGGAAGTGCTTCTGACACAAATCGCATTTGAGTAATGCCATGGTTTCCTCTGTGTCGTCACTCTGCAAGTAAAATCAAATCAAAAATTCTTAATTAGAACAGGCTTTTACTGCACTTTTGAATAGTCAAGTTTCCGAAATTAGAACCTAGGACCTCTTGAAAGTCGCAGTCGTTCTATTGCGCAAGCGAAGTTAAAGTCTATTTCATTCAGATACGATGCTGTATAAAACCGTAAAGAACGCGCTTTTTAGACTCACCAATCAACAATTATGTAAGGTCAATTAGAAAATGCAATTTTCTAAACTTACCCTGATGGGAATTGATCCGAGGACCTTCCGTTAAACACAATTATTACCGGTGTAATAATATTAATAGTTCGACTACAGATATGATGTCTTGGGTAAGAGTCCCGGGTCGGCCAATTCAAATATCAATATTGATTTCTCTATTAAGATTTTCTCAATATTTGGCCGAAGTTGGGAAGTTGGCGGTGTGATCCACCCCCGTGCCTCGTAGAGCACGTTAAGCCGTCGGTCGTGTCGGATTTCTGACACATCGGACTATGAGAGTGAAGGAATAGAGAGTAGGTCTATGCTCTAAAAACCGTCTCTCTCTCCTATGAGTGACAGGCCTGTGCCCAACAGTGGGACGATAACGGGCTGCTATTTACTTACTTACCGTAAATTATGGTTTTAAAACCTGCTCAAAACTAATCCAATCCGTCCGAAGTGTCGTTTGTGTGTTCGCGTATACGTGCGTTCAGGGGTGCGTGTGTACGTGCGTTCGCATGTACACGTGTGTACGTTTGCGTGTACGTGTATGTTGCGTACGTGAGTATGCGTGTACGTGTGTGTTGCGTGCGTACCGGTGTACCTGCGTGTATATAATGCGATGATTGGAGTGATAACATGTATTTCAATTATTTAACATAGATCGGGTTATTAATAATTATCATCGCGCCAAGAATTTAAAAAATGTTGTTAAAATAAAAGGATACATACCGCCGAGCGATGTTTGCGTCGTCTCGGATGGGTTTGATCCCGGGCGTGGTTCTGCACGTGTCGCACCCACGCCGCTGGCACAGTAAATACCTCCGCACACAGCTCACATGCCAGCGGACTGTACAACTGAAGGAAATTACACATAACTAGCTGAACCGCGCAACTGCGTCTGCGTAAACTTAAATACGCATCTTAAACTACGGCGACATCTATTAGACGCTTATGTAACTAAAAGTGAGTCACTAAGGAGACAATTTGGGGCTCAGTATAATACTGCATATATTTATTTATTTAAACAGGACACCAACAGGTTACAGTAAAAATAAGCAAAATATAAAAAATGAATAAGTACCAAAAAATAATAACTACAAACCCACTTACTGGTTGCCAAAAAAAAAAAAGAAGCAATGAAGAAGAAAACGAAAGTAAACAGTGAAAATAATAACAATTATTTAAAAATCATCTGATACTAGACGCGAGGTCGTCAGAATAGGCAAGAAATTAATAAAAAAAACTAATCAACAATGCTAAGTTTCAGTAGCCTGAGTAATCCATATTGATTGCTAAAGAAAAAATACCCATATCACTAATAAACATATTGGTTTTGTAGTAGTTTTAATAATAATTGTTTAAGTTATTAAAGAAAGTAATATAACTGCAGATCATTCGCGTTAAGAACGCAGTGATTCATCATTGTGAGCCGACCTACCCACGCACCATCAACTGGTCACTGTAAACTTGACCTTGTAATTTGAAAAGATTTAGTTGACTCACTGCATTCTTAACGCGAACGAACTGTAAACTACTTTCACGGTAGTTACAGCGGGAGGCATTGCCGGACGTAGCTAGTATAATATATATCGCTAAAGTCTCATTTTAATACAAAAACGTTTCAATAGTCGTGGATTTTTATGGAGCTAAGTATAAGCAGGCTTGGCTTCTCTGTTATATTTTCTCAACATATTTGTGGTCCGTCGAGCCGAATACTGAACATTTTTCCTAAAATTTCCAATCAATATACATACCAAGCTCTCCTCTTCGATCTCCATGTCATCAATGGGTTCTGATTTGACGCTCATCTCAGCCTGAAACATCTCAGCAATGGAGCGTTCCTCTTCTTCTATACTGCTGGCATCCCAATCTGGTTCATCTTTGACCTGAATTTCAGTATTTATGTCGGTAGTGCTTTGGGTGGACTTTTCTGGAACAACCAAGTTTTTTTTTGATTTGGTTCGTTATACGGATGAAATCTGTTAAAAGTATGTTTAAATTCCATTAAACTTGTTATAGATTTCACCATCTCGAAACGAACACGGCTTGCTTAAACCATAACAATAATTATTGATATAATATTAATGATAAGTTTTTATTCAAGGCATCATTTGCCCAAATTGTTAGTATCCAAATAACTTAAAACTACGTTAGTGACATATAGAATGTAATAATACAGAAAAGAAGAGAAATTAAATTAAACTAAATTAAATTAACTTTTTTAATTAAATCAAATCAAATAAAAAAAAGCAGAAGCATTTGAAACACCAAGATGGACCAACCAAGTAACAAACTTGCCGTCCTCCAAATTCTAAACAGTGGTAAGAGAGGCGATGCACAGAAACCGGTGGAAGCAGACCATCCGCTCCAGATGATACTGGCCACGACTCTCATAAATTAGCCCTGTCAACGCCCGGTTTTATCAGACGATGCCGTAAAAAACGTATATTCTAAGCCTCATTTAAGTGTGATAAAGTCTATTCTCGATTGCAAATTGGGCATCTACGGATTCTCAATGAGATTTGGTACAAAATAAGCTCCAAATTATTCTAGCCACTGTTATGTATCTGTGAACTTTGTAATTAGTCTATGATTAGATTAGATACAACAGGCCCTATTCCTGGCTCCGATACAAATGGGTGGTAAATAATCCTCGTGAATAACAATATTGGATATCTGATAATTAATTGAATAACTGGAACGACAACAACTCTATACCCGACGTGAAAGGACATTACAGCCACAATCTACTAAAAAAATCATCAGTATTTTTTATGAAGTGAATAAGTGAAGATTATAAAGAAAACGATAAGTCAGTGTTTTATTCGCATAACGGTGGTATTATTTTTTAGACAAAATATAGAGTTTCGTGCTGTTATCTAAAGACCTCATACTAGGAATATAAAAATAAACTAATCATATGTTTTCATTTATGAATGCGGCATTTATTGAAAAAGTAAATTCTCTTGTACTCAAACAGTTGCGAAACACAAAGCTTATTAATAATAAGCTTTGTGGAGCTTGTTAGACTAGCTTCTAAAAATATAACTCTTAATTGTTTTAAATCTAAGAATTCCACTCAAAACTTTTAAAAAATGTTCAGATATGAGGTTCTAAAAGTACTTCCGGCTCCCATACAGGTTAAGGGAGTGGCGACGCATCGACATGATAATTTCTCATATAAGAAGATACATATCCGAATACGCCTAAGTCATTTTTCCTCCCTATTGGTAACCTTATAACCCCTTGTTTATTGAAGTGGATAGGACGAAATCCTATAGGTACGATGGGAGAAATATAGGGCATTCACGCCCACGATTTAAAAAAAATTGCGGCCGAGAAGGCTTTATTTTTCTCCCTAGGTGCGTAATTTACTATTTTCATTCTCTTAGCTACTAAATTAACTTCGTTAAAGTTCCTTAATAGAAATTGTGGTAGATCTGTGATGGAACAAGGACCGCCATTTTGAAACCTCAAAATGGCGGTATAATTATAATTAGTCTGAGGGAATTAACCAACTCCCTCAGACTTATAGGGTTCAAAATTTCGTTTTTATTAACATAAAGCACGAGGCTGTGTCAGATTCAACCCATCCCGACTTTTTTAGAAGCTACCCTTTTCTCCCCCCTTCTACCACATTGAACTAAGTGGCTTAGCCTATTGGTAAGGGTAATTTAGGAAATGTATTATCTAACTTTTCTACATATGGACTAGTGGACAGTTCCCTTCTCTTCTGTTAAGTACAATTGTGAGACAAAATTACCTCTTAATAGATTAACAAGTTATAATTTAGGTTGTATCATCACTTACCATTAAATAAGGTTATAATCAATCACTAATTTGTACTTACTTGAGCTACTTGATGCAGTATCCTGTTCTTCAGACTCTTTAGAGTCACTTGCATAGGCATGATCCGTCTTCTGTCTTTTTCCATACTTTCTTTCAGCCATAGTGTGCCTTACACTTAAAGGTCGTTGCGTTGCTTCATCAGGTGAGTCATCAGCCACTGTCACAGTGGCTGTGGTCGCTGTAGAGGTAGCTGTGGATGCTATAGCCTCTGTAGGTTGGGCTTGTGCAACCAGTATAGTTTGGCCCTTGGGTCCCCCTGGACGGAGTGTCGCCTGAGTTCCACCTTCAGAAGTCTTTATGAAGACTAGTTTCGGGGGCCCGATAAACATTGGTCTGTGAATAACAGCGCAACTAAACTACGTGAAGGATAAAACTATACACTAGTACCAAATTGAAATTTATTTAACATTTCCAGTTCTAAATATCAAAAAAATACTCATGATCCGAACAGGGGTCCAAAATACCCTAAATAGTTTGAGTGGAAATTTGACACAGTCATCGGAACATCCCGTGTATATAGTTGCGATTCCAGGAGCGTAGTTTTCTCTATAATGTTTTTATGATTACAAAACATGAAGTAAGTAGCTTGTCTAATACTGTAGTTTTTTTAATTAATACTCATACATGGGGCTTACAAAAACCCCACTTTGTAACGGTTAGGTTGACTAATATAAAGCATTAAGATTAACAAACCCATAAACATACAAAGATTTGCACACACAGGCATATGCATGTACATGCATTTTTCTGTGTGTGCATGTGTGATTTTATAAAGAGCAAATAAATTTCAAACTAATAAACATTATTTATTTATCTCATATAAAAAGATATTAATGCACTATTTATAAGCAGCCTCTTAAGAGCCTACTGCTGGGCACAAGCCTTTTTACTCACAGGGGAAGAGCTTTAGAGCTTAGGCCCATCACGTTAATGACACAGAATATATCACTACTTATCTTACTATAGAACAGTTAATATGATAATACAAATGCAATAATTTCTTTAAATTAGTTAACAGATTTCAACTAGTGTAACTACTCGCTTCACTATTAATGTACACTGATTCTATTTGTGGTAGGGCAAATTTAGAATATTGTAATACCCCACCAGTAAATAATTGGCTCAAATATTTAAAAAGCTGATCAACCTGAACAAATCGTCAAGGTAAACCACTTTAAAGCAATTTAAACATAAAAAAATCATCAAAATCAGTACATATGTTTAGGACTTCAATCACATACATGTTAACAAAAGAATGATATTTATACATATTTATTTGGGAAACACAATTGTTGTTGCTAACTGATTTCTTTATAAGAGTTATAAATGTATAATAATTTCCACATAAATAACTAAAATATATATTGTATGTGTATTACTTTAAATGCTTTGATACCTTGTAACTCCTTGTGGTTGAACAGGATTGAAGGTTTTGAGGAGCTTATCATCCTTCTTAACTGTGATTTTTGGTGTTTCATCTTTTTTTGTAACTTTGGTAGCGTTTGTTGTTGCCTGTGTCTCTGCTTGTGTGGTTTCACCGCTATCGTCAGTGTGTCTCCAAAGTCCCCTGATTTTCAAAACCTCACCAGCCTTTAAAACTGTGTCTAACACTTCATTTGATACTGTTGTTTCGCCTTAAAGTGAAATAGGACCTTCAATTGTGCTTTGTACATATATTTAAATTCCTACTATTTAGTTATGCGCAGTCTTCCTATGTATTTTCAATCTTTCAATTCTACCTGATAAGTCTTTTTTCATTCATTTTAATTCAAATACATTTTTTTTTACTTGTAAGGGATAAAACTTTGATAATTTTTGAAGGTAGAATAGAATTTTTAGAAGTACCCTCCTGTATATATACATTACCTACCCTCCAATATTTTAATGATACTCTATGTATAAATAATGAAATAAATACTTTCTTTACTATGCTTTTTAACATTAATTTTTAATTCAATTAATATTTTGAAACAATATCACTCGTATATAAGTGAATATTAATAAATTTTTATAAACTTTAAAATCAGGAAATCATATTCATTTTATATGTTTTTTTAGAGTAATATCACTTAAAATATTTTTGTAAATAATAAAAGCTCTTATTTTTTACATTACTATAAAATAAATTGTAGAGATTTAATAAAGTATTGTAAAATATAACAATTTACACAAACACATTTATATACAAAAAATAATTTTATAAATTAATATTCTATGTAAACAAGAAAAGTTTACAAACCTCTTAGTTTTTTCTAAATATAGAATAAATTGTAATGATCTAATAAAGTAAAATGTTATAAAACATGAATTTTATTCAAACACTTTATATCTAACAAAAGCTCTTAAAGTTAACAACCTTAAATTGTAGTTTGTAAATAAAGCTTGCATTTAAAGCTATAAATTTTGTATACAATTAAACAAAAGCATAAATAAAGCATCTGTTCATTAACATTTTTTCCACTATGAACATGAAATATTACAATTTCATGTAAACATAATTGAGACCCTCAAAAGTGTGTTTTCACTCACATATTTTTTGTTTAGTGTATAACAAGCAAATAACAAGCAAATTAAATATTGTGGGCATTATATCCATACCTTTGTACATGTATTCGACAAGTATCTTCAGGGCTTTTGACGATATTTCTGATGGTAAAACCACGTAAAGCATGCCCCCCATTCTTGTTGTGGATCTTTGACCTTCGAATAAGCTGCACAAATACACACTGCATGAGCTCAATATAAATTTGTGAGCAGGAATTTGAGATCCGTCCATCGTGCAAAGGACGACATCTGTAAACCGCTCCGAGCGGAGCAAAGATGCCACGGACCCATTCAAATGAGAACTGTGCGAATGCCATTTTAATTGATATGTATCTGTCGAAGTCATCTTAATATTTCATGTTTATTTGCTTTCTGTAAACAAAATATTACATGTCACATTGTTTATATCGATAACAGTTGTAACAACGCAACCGTACTACGTGTCTTCATCAGAAACTCGCAAACTGAAAAACATTGTTGAAGTAAATTTTGATGAAACTTCTTTATATCAAGTTGTTTATATCTATGAAAACAATATTAACACATTTATAACGTATTCTATATATCATAAACAGATTAAACGAGTTATCGATTTAACAAAGTCAAATACTTATACACTTTTATATAAACAAATATTAAATTCAATAGTAGGGTCACTTTTTTTTATTATAAAAATTTTAAAACAATTTTTAATATTTATCTGATTATAAATATATGCGTGGGTGATGATGATGATAAAATTAATTTAAAAAAAAATAACTGTATGTTTTATAATCTTTGCCTTTAAAGGGAATAAAGGGATAAAATAAAAAAAAAATCAATTTGTAGATAACATATGGTAAATATTGTTATTGAAATACAAATCCTTGCTTACCTATAAGGAAATATCTAGGACGTTATTCGACTTCGTATTGTCACGTACATTTTTTGAGGAAAGCTCAGTTAAATTGTATTACTTTTGAAGATGGAAATGATGTGAATTGTGCGCGCAACCACCGCGTGCGACCCTTGAATACGGTGTGCGGCGGCTGCGGCTCCGAAAATCGATAGGACTTGTATTGATTTAAGTCGAAAAGCGGGGTTGCGCGTTTATCTCATCGATCCATGGGTTTTAGACGCGTCGCGTCGCGCGTCCTCGAAGCGTCGGTGCGCGCGCTTGCGCTAACTCACCGGCGCCCGCCCTGCAGTGCCCTACGGCGTCACTCTGTTCATGCGCAAATACACATAGGTATGTATTAAAGACCACAGATTATACCTACATACAAGACTAACAATGCCCCGCGTAGATACCGATCTCGGTCCAGTGGAAAGTTTACTAAATCCGACTACAGATTTATTCTTGTTGCCTTATTACTTCCTTTTAGATAAATAGATACACACTAACATTCATAATCAAAACAATATACAGATTTTACTTTACGACGATCATTAAACGCATGCTGGTTTGCCTGTAATTGGATTTACACCATAAATATACTTATTTGTTATTCATTTAAGCTCAGTATAGTGTATTATCTGTTGGAAAACCTAATAAATAAATATAACTACGTTTACGTACATAAAAATATTGACTCTTATAATAAAAAGAGTGAATGTACCTCATATAAATTATACAATCAAAATAAACTTGTTATAAATTCTAGTAGGTTGCATAACATTAACAGCTCATTTAAGGGTAACTGTATAAAAGTAAAAAGTAAGTAGCAGCCCATTAACGTCCCACTGCTGGGCACAGGCCTCCTCACTCCGAGGAGCGAGGGTTTTTAGAGCATAGACCTACCACACTGCTCCACTGCGGATTGGCAGGCATAGTACACAAGTGCACTCTCTATTCCTTCACTCTCATAGTCCGATGTGACGGTAATCCGACACAATCCGAGACGAGCAGAGAGAGATCAGGCGCAGGACCGATCAGGCTCTCCGATGCACGGGGGTGAATCACACCGCCAACTTCCCAACTTCGGGCATATATTGAGAAAACTTTAATAGAAAACTCAATATCGATTTTTTAATTGGTCCGACCCGGGACTCGAACCCAGGACCTCATGTATGTAGTCGAACATGCTAACCACTAGAATAAAGAGGCAGTTAAGGGTAACTGTATACGTTTCTATAATAAACTCCCACTAGAAGTAGTAGTCAAAGTGAGAGTAAACGAATTGTTCTAATTTGTATTTAAATATGATAAACTTTGTGATATTATAATGATGACGCTAAAAAAAATACAAAATACCCGACTAAGTTTGTTGTGGGCTCTTCTCAGGACAGGGAATTAGTGTGTGGGAAAAAATATATTTGACCATTCAAAAGTGCTGTAATAGTACTTGAATAAAGATATTTTGATAAAGAATCTTAATGATTTTAAGTAGGTAATGAAACTTTTAAAAAGCTCCCGTAATTGTTAGTTTGATAAAAATAAAGACAGTATAATTATATAGGTGGGTATCATTGGTATACTTAGAATATGAGATATCAGTCGCTGTTATAAAGGTAGTTACAATTTTCTTTCGATTGATATTTTTCAATTCGTTATATCCTTTGAATGTAACGTCCGATTTTAATAATTTACATAGTATTTTACAGGTATTGAAACGGTCTTTAATAGAATATCATTTAATATATTAATGATTGATACAGAGGTATTAATATGAATTAACTTTTAAAATGCAAAAAAGTAGCCATAGTGGCATAACCACAGTAGTTGGACATATGTTATCGCGGACTTTTTTCTAGATAATAATACGTTTTATAATATTGTAGAACAAATTTTTATTCTATCATTAATAGTTTCAGCAGTGCTCGCGTTAACACATTTTTTCAAATCATACGTTACATTGATGCATTTTTCTTAGAGATCCTTAATTTTTTTGAGAAAGTAATATAGCCTATCGCTCAGTGAATATGCAGCTTTCTAATAGCGATAAAGTTTTTTGAAATCGGTCTAATAGTTTTTGTGTGTAAACGTTAAAAACATACCAAAACAGAATTGTTTCCTGTTTAAATTTAAATCTAGTGGTAATCCACTTAAAATCTTTTGTTTAATGGTATAACTACGAGGTTTCTATAATAAACTATCAAAAACCGTTCTACAGATGCCAATCAATAAATTTAACAGCCTAAAAACTCATAGAACTCGCTTTACTAGCAGAGGCCCCGAGTCCGATCCCCGGTAGGGCGAACTTAGAAAATTGTATTTTCTAATTTGTCTGAGTCTGGACTGGTGGGAGGCTTCGGCCGTGGCTAGTTACCACCCTACCAGCAAAAACGTATCGCCAAAGAAAGTAATTTGTATTCCGGTAAGATGCTGTGTAGAAACCATGTGGTATATCTTACCAGACTAGCACGTTTTCGCCTTAAACTATATCATCACTTACCATCAGGTGAGAGCACAGTCAAGCGCTAAACTGTCAGCAATAAAAGAAGAAAACTCGTATTATTGACAATAATATTGTAAAAATGATGATAAAAAGAGCTCGCTGTGGAGATCTTATATGAATAACAATAAACGGAACCCTCAAAACTTTCGATTTAAATCATTCTTTAATATAATCATCAGTAGTAGATTAGAAATATTGTAACAGCTGGATTTCGTAATATCATCCTTACGTATTATTAAACAGTCCTCCCGTGCATCTGTCTGTTGTCGATAAACCCTAAAACAACTGAACGAATTCTTGAGTAATACACAAGACAGACAAATAGAGCTCCTTATGCAATTGTAATATTGGTATAGATGTTCCCAATTCGTAAAGAAAATTTTTTATGGACGATATAATATTGAATCGTAACTAATTACCAAGTGTTTATTGCCTCATTGGTCTAGTAGTTCGCATGTTCGACTACAGACATGAGGTCCTGGGCTCGAGTTTCGGATCGGGCCAATTCGAAATCGATATTGAATTTTCTTGCCCGAAGTTGGGAACTTGGCGGTGTTCTCCACACCGTGCCTCGGAGAACACGTTAAACCGTCGGTGCTGCTCCTGACCTCTCTCTGATCGTTTCAGTTTCCGTCATATCCAACTAAGAGAGTGAAGGAATAGAGAGTATTTTTTTATAGCCTTGGCAGGCAAACGAGTTTGCGGGTCACCTGATGTTGAGCGATCACCGCCGCCCATGGACACCTGAAGCACCATAGGGACCGCCGATTCATTGCGTTGACTTGTGTACTATGCCTACCAATCCGAAGTGGAGCAGCGTGGTGGGTATTTATGATGGGTAATGATGCCACAAGTGCTGATTTTGAGCAGCCTGGCTCTAGCGGCTACCAGCGACTCGCTTGGTATCATCGGTCCACCTTGTGGGAAGTCTCGCCACTCCAACACCTTTGGGCCAACATCCATCGGTCCTTCTTATTATCTGCCTCGCCCATTGCCACTTTAGATTGACGATTCGTAGGACTATATCGCTGACTTTGGTTCTATTGCGGATCTCCTAATTTTTGATTCGATCACGTAGAAAAGCTTCGAGCATAGCCTCTCATTGATCCGCTGAGTGACTCTGTGCTTTCGTATGAGGCCCATAGTCAGCAACCACGTCGCAGAACTCAAGTTCATAACTGGCAACAGGCACTGTTTAAAGGGCTTGGCATTGTGGGATGTCGGACGAAAATATTTGGTGTAGTTTCCCGAAAGCTGCCCAACCTAGTTGGAGGCAGCGATTGACCCTTCTCGATTTTTTTAATTCAGTTCCCCCTGACGTGTAGATCGGGGCCGTTATCTAACTTTAAAACTTTTTAAAATTGCTTAATTTAACTTATTTCTAATCATTTGACTACACTATTAAAATATAACTAACAAGCTGAACCCGCGACTTCGTCTGCGTAAAATGGTTTATTGGTAGCATTTTCATTCATTTAGGTAATAAGTAGCAGCAAATTAACGTCCCACTACTGGGCACAGGCCTCTTCACTCCGAGGAGCGAGGGTTTTTAGAGCATAGACCCACCATGCTGCTCCACTGCGGATTGGCAGGCATACTACACAAGTGTGCACTCTCTATTCCTTCACTCTCATAGTCCGATGTGACGGGAATCCGACACGACCGGAGAGAGATCAGGCGCAGGACCGACGGCTTAACGTGCTCTCCGAGGCACGGGGGTGGATCACACCGCCAACTTCCCAACTTCGGGCAAATATTGAGAAAATCTTAATAGAAAACTCAATATTGATTTTAATTATTAATTTAGGCAAATTGTTTTATAAATAAGAAACGTACCTGTACTGCCCTTTGAGGGTAGAATTTCCTAAAATTTATGTCAAATGAAAAAAAATTATCAAGTTTTACATGCCATAAAAGATATAGTTTGTAAATGTGAAGTGTAATTTTTTTTTAATTTGGTAATTTGAATTTTTTTGATTAACACCCCCGTAACCCTCCTTGGGGCTGGAGTTTCGTAAATTCCGTTCTTAGCTGACCTCTATTATGGTTCCAGAGATATTGTGATGTCAATAGATACCTGGATATCTCTTATATATATACGATTTCTAGATTTTAATACTTAAAAGTTAGAACAAATATAAAATGCTATTGTATAATTTACTTCAAAATGTGTATAAATATAACAGTGTAAAATAAGCGTAGATGTATGGTGATATTTGTTTTTATCTAAAAATTCTAAGGCACGGATAAATAAGGATCCAATTGGTAGTGTTTTCGGTTTATCGTGTCTCATTTCTTTTGTTAACTGCTTTAACTATCTGTTCCAGTTACACTATTCTGGCGTTTTCTTTACGTGTTAATATTTTTTGTATAGTGTTTCTGTTGAGTGTGTGTTTGATTTCTGTAGTTGTTCTCAAGTTCGTGAATACAGGGTAGTCAAAGGTGATTTGGTCGACGTCCTCTACCGCCTCATTGTCACAGATACACGATGGGCTCTCCTTCTTCTTGAATCTATGCAAGTATTGGGAGAACCCACTATGCCTTGTAAACGCCTGAGTCTGTGTCGGCGTCAAGCAACCTCCCCTCCCCCCTCAGAACCCAGTACCCGGCCACCGCATCTGGGAACAACATCTTTGTGCCCGCAGTGGTCTGCTCCGCAAGATAGCGCCGAGTCCATTCGTCAAGCTGCGCACAGCTCACGCTTGATGAATGACACCGGGCACCGGTTCCTTCTCGATATTGGACCTGGCCTATACTTACCAGCCCATTAACGTCCCACTGATAGGCAAAGGCCACCTCATTTAAATGAGAGAGGGTTTTTAGAGTATAGACACACCACGTTGCTTCTCTGCGGATTGGCAGGCATAGTACACAAGTACACTCTCTATTCCTTCACTCTCATAGTCCGATGTGACGGGAATCCAACACGAGCGGAGAGAGATCAGGCGCAGGACCGACGGCTTAACGTGCTCTCCGAGGCACGGGGGTGGATCACACCGCCAACTTCTTAACTTCGGGCCACTATTGAGATAATCTTAATAGGAAACTCAAAATTGATTTTTGAATTGACCCGAACCGGGACTCGAATCCAGGACCTCATGTCAGTACTCGAGAATGCTAACCACTAGACCAATGAGGTAGTTTCAGGTATGTCTTGTCGTCGTCGTCGCTTCAATCGATGGACGTCCATAGGTCATAGGTCTGACGTAATGATGTCCACAAGGCCCGATCGACGCCGTCCGGCTCCACCGGCTGCCGGCGACCCTCTTTATATGATCGGTCTACCTTTGGGGGGGTCTGCCTACTCTGCGCCATCCGCTGCGGGGTCGCCACTCCAGCACCTTCAGCCCCCAACGTCCATCGGTCCTTCGCACTATGTGCCCCGCCCATTGACACTTCAAGTTCGGGATTTGTAGGACTATGTCGTGACCACGTCTCAGGTATGTATACTCGTCAACTATTTCCAGAGCTGACTTCTCAACGACGACTGTGTTTTTTTTTGTTAATTATTTATAAATTGTTTTGATTATATACTTTATGAAAAATAGTATATTAAATTATTAAATGGCGAGTGGCAAATTAAAATGCCACATGTAATTTGTAAACATTAAAACCTTCAAATGAAAAACACTGCAAATCTTCGTGAGGCCAATCACGCGTTTCACTTCAATAATATATGAAAAAAAAAACTATATATGATGATTCAAAAGTAATAACACTAATGTTATAGAATCTTAATTTTGTTCAAACTTATAATTGAAACTAGTAGAACCTAGTAGCATTTTTATTATAGGCAAATGATTTTACAAATAAGAAACATACATATAACACCCCGCAACCCCTCTTACGGGTAAAATTTCGTAAAAACTATTTTTAGCTGACCTCTATTCGACAAAAGGAATATTCATACCAAATTTCAAGTCTCTACGCCTTATGTGATGAGTCAATAGTTAACGCCCCCGCAACCCCCCTTGGGGGTGGAATTTTGTAAAATCCATTCTTAGTTGACCTCTACCTGGCAAAAGGAATATTCTTACCAAATTTTTTTTTTATTGCTGACAGATTAACGCTTGACTGTGATCTCAGCTGATGGTAAGTGATGATACAGTCTAAGATGGAAGCGCGCTAATCTGTTAAGAGGCGATATACACCTTACGGTTTCTACACAGCATCGTACCGGAACCCAAATCTCTTTGATTGGCGGTACGTTTTTGCTGGTAAGGTGGTAACTAACCACGGCCGCAGCCTCCCACCAGTCCAGACACAGCCAAATTAGAAAATACAATTTCCTAAATTCGTCCTACCGGGGATTGAACCCGGGACCTCCGCTAGCAAAGCGAATACTCTGCGCCAGCGAGGTCGTCAAGTCTATACAATTTATGGTTCCAGAGATATCGTGAGTCAATACAGTTAACACCATTACATATATAGGTACATATACAGGTAAAATCCATTCTTAGCTGACTTCTACTCGGCAAAAGGCATATTCCTACCAAATTTCACGTCTCTACGCCTTACGGTTCCACAGATAACGTGATGAATCAATAGATACCTGGGTATAAGTAATCTCGAGTACTGGACAAAGCGGCTATAGTTTACAATCAAAATATAATTCAAACATGAATGATGACGTCTGTATTCACTAGATCGATTATAAACATCTATACATACAACAGATATACAGAGCAGAGGGATGAAATGCGAGGGGTAGAGAAAATCAATAAAGTCTGCGCACGCGATTCGTGTGCGCCCCGCTCGTAGGGGGGTTGTCTACGATACAACGCACCTAGATACCTACACAGCTTATAACTCCATGAGCACTGCCATGAGATAGCTATTTCACACTACTAGCTATAATAGATGCTCGTAAAAAGGTTTTTACCTGACTCGCATCGCTAGACTATTGCTCAACCGAAGCACAGTTCTCTCATCAGTCATAAGTTATTACCTATAGGTAGATGAGAGAATAGAACAATCACATGGCAAAAATATACATATTTTGTAAATAAATATAGCTTGATTTAGGTATTTAAGTGCTGTAACAAGTAAGTAGCAGCCCATTAATGTCCCACTACTGGGCACAGGCCTCCTCACTGCGAGGAGCGAGGGTTTTTAGAGCATAGACCCACCACGCTGCTCCACTGCCGATTGGCAGACATAGTACACAAGTGCGCACTCTCTATTCCTTCACTCTCATAGTCCGATGTGACGGGACTCCGACACGAACGGAGAGAGATCAGGCGCAGGACCGACGGCTTAACGTGCTCTCCGAGGCACGGGGGTGGATCACACCGCCAACTTCCCAACTTCGGGCAAATATTGAGAAAATCTTAATAGAAAACTCAATATTGATTTTAGAATTGGCCCGACCCGGGACTCGAACCCGTCCTGGGTCCTCATGTCTGTAGTCGAACATGCTAACCACTAGACCAATGAGGCAGTCTGCTGTAACAATAGCGACAACTATTTATAACTATCTTTAACTGGGTAAAGTCAGGACCCTACGATACAGGACTACCTAGTGTGGGGCCCAGCAGCAATGTCATATAGGGTATTTCAAATGTTGTCAAATAAAGATTTTTATTATTTTTTTATAGCCCATGACTTCCTATACATACAATCAGTACACATTTCTCTACATTAACTCATTTCTCAAACATTTGCTGTTACAAAAGAAAGACTGAAAGAATAGTCAAAATCAAAATATCTTTATTCAAGTAGGCCTATTACAGCACTTATGAATGTCAAATATCTTTTTTTCTACATATTAATTAAACGAATGACTGATGATAACATTGAAGAACGACTTACAATCAAAAGTTACGAGGGTTCCTTCGCGCCCCGATCCGAGAAGAGCCCACAACAAACTAAGTCGGGTGTACTTTTTACTTCATCATCATTACAGTATATGTTTTAAATTTATTCTATATCAAGATGTATTTAGAGCAATTTATTCACTCCCACGATTTTTGTCTTCTAAATATAAAATGATTTCTCTAAAGATTTAAATTTCCTCATGGACATCTTTGTAACTTCTTCTGGGAGTTTATTATAGAAACGTATACAGTTACCCTTGAATGACTTGTCAATTTTATGTAACCTACTACAATTTGGCAGCCTCTATCTCAGTCTGAATTGGTGGAAGGGAAGAGATCAGATCGCCTCTTACTAGATTAGCACGCTTCCATCTTAGACTGTATCATCACTTACCATCCATGTGAGATCACAGCCAAGCGCTAAATTGTCAACAATAATAACAAAAACGCTTGATTAGCGTCGTGAAAAAGTGCAGCCCTTTTTATGCAAATTCGGTTGAAGGTTAAGTAGTTTTAATATATACATATGACAGGTGGCATTTTACTTTTCCACTCGTCATTTAATAATTTAATATACTATATTTCATAAAATATAAACTATTTCACAAATTCTCTTTCAAAATTTTAAGTTCAATAACAGTATTTTTATTTACATTGCGTCAATTGAGATTTCAATAAATTAGTTTATTGACAATTAGATTCCTAACATATCTCCCTTTTAGTCTCGGAAATTTAATTTTTAGATCTGTTTAAACATAAACAGGACTTAAAAATTTGTTTGTTAAAGAAGTTTCACTTCTGGCATGTGTACTTTGTACGCTCGGTCTTGTAATTATATGGGAAATGCTTTTACGCACCCCGGAAGAAGAAATTATTCCAATTGGGAGTGTGGGACTTACTGAGTAACCAGAATACCCACTAAAACCCAGCGCATCCTTCGTGATCCTTGGATGAGGTCACTAGAGGGTCCCATTTTGCATTCCACTCTGGTGACCCGGATGATGCCGACTATGGCTGTCTTCAGTTTACTGAGGGGAATAGTGGAGCACATACCTGCGCCTAGCCTCCTTTGACAAGAAGGTGGGCATCAGCCGAATTCTCCCTTTCATTTGCCTCGCAAAAGAAGGCAACCGCCCTCCATTCAAACTCATTGGTGAGCATCACATTGATTATGCTCTCCGCAAAGAGGTCTCCTCCGATCAGCTACAATAAGATATGCCGCTTGGACGCGCACGCCGGACACTGCCAACGTATGGTGCACAGTATGGTTGCTATTTGATTACAGACAGTTATATATTTTGCCAAAAATCGCACCCTTACTGTAAGCCGTTAAGGAGTTCCATGGATCATCATATTTAACTACGACAATCACTTGACCGTACCGAAGTTACAGTAGTTGACTCAAATATCCGGAGATCTTATAAAAGATTCTGCCGAGTATCGTTAATTTGCACCTACGAATTGAAGAGTTCCGTTACTTTGTCATGGATCCCATGATCAAAATGACCTAACCAAACTATCATCAAATAACCCTTGAAGTATTTCCTTTCCAATAAAAAAAGAATCATCGAAATCGGTTGGAGTGATTTTGAATTATTCGTCCATATGTAGAGCAAATGCTTAATGCAAATTTAACACTTATACGGTTTTCTCATGGATCCCATCATCAAAACTGGATCTTTAAAACATGGGACCCTACGAGAAGCAAATAAAAATAAAATCATCAAGATCGGTTCACCTAGTTGAAAGTTATGAGGTACCAAACATAAAAAACATAGACGAATTGATAATCTCCTCCTTTTTTTGAAGTCGGTTAAAAAAGAGTAATACCTGCCACATATTAATTGGGTTTCTCTGCTTCTTTAAGAAAAAAAATCACAGAAACATCAATTCGTGCAGTACCGTCGCAATATAATATTATATTGATTTATATACACCTAATAATGTTTACATATACAACAAAAAGAGCGAAGTACCCAATTTGAACACAAGAAATAATAAATAAAAATTTTAACAAAAAAAGAACCGTTTTCAAAACAGACTTACAAATATATTAATATGCTCTAAAAAGTAAGAAATAATTGTGTAGCCGAGGTGCCTACATATAGGTGAGAGGTATATACTACACATAGGTATAGGTGAGAGAGACGCGCGAGCTGCCAAGTGGACACGCGGGGAACACCTACCTTGGCTGACGCTGACTCCGAATGTAAGAATACGAAGAACACTATAAAAGAATACGCAATTATTTCTTACTTTTTGGAGCATATTAATATATTTGTAAGTCTGTTTTGAAGGCGGTTCTTTTTTTGTTAAAATTATTATTTATTATTTCTTGTGTTCAAATTGGGTAAGTAAGTAGCAGCCCATTAACGTCCGAGGGTTTTTAGAGCATAGACCCACCACGCTGCTCCACTGCGGATTGGCAGGCTTAGTACACAAGTGCACTCTCTATTCCTTCACTCTCATAGTCCGATGTGACGGGAATCCGACACGACCGGAGAGAGATCAGGCGCAGGACCGACGGCTTAACGTGCTCTCCGAGGCACGGGGGTGGATCACACCGCCAACTTCTCAACTTCGGGTAAATATTGAGAAAATCGATTAAATGAGTGCCGAGAACGCAAGGGTCTCCTTTTAGACGATATTATTTTTAAGAAATAAATCCCCAAAAAGTGTATTTTAAGAATTAATAAACATGTTTTCTATATACCGCTTACTTTATTTATTTTTTTTAATTTATTTATTATTATTGGAGCACCAACAGGTATGCACTTTATATAAAATTGCAGAGTACTAAAATCAATTTTTTTTTTTTTTTTTTTTTTTA
>JACTOM010000093.1:433244-447725 GCA_015832385.1 Elymnias hypermnestra
CTTTTTTTCCTCATATTATAACAAATCTAGAATTAGTTAAAGGAGCATCTGATACAAATATAAGATTTCAGGATATAATAAGCCAAAACTGGAGAAATCATTTACTCATTTACACAGATGCATCTAAATTAAATCAACATGGTTGTGTGGGTTTGGCATGCTGGATTCCCAAGTACAAGATCATCCTGCAATTTAAATGTCCTCCAGAATCTTCTGTTTTCACTGGTGAAGCTATTGCGATATTTGAAGCCTCCCAGTTTATACTTTCCCATCATGTGCAACAGTCGGTTATATTAACAGACTCTTTAAGTTGTCTTAAAAGTTTACAAGAGAATCCCTTCCGTAGCAGGGTAAAATTCCCCATAATGTTTAAAATCCGGGAATCTCTATTCTCGTGTCATGAAAAAGGCTTATCTGTAATTTTGGCTTGGATCCCGAGTCATTCGGGAATCCGTGGTAATGAATCTGCAGATTCTTTGGCGAAAGATGCAATTCGAGTGGGTTCACGGGATCACTTTGGGAATTCAACTCAAGATCTGTGTATTCTTGCAAAAACGAATCTAGACAAGGCTTGGACGTTGTTCTGGAATAAGTCGAAGCTAGTTAAAGGTAAACACTATGCCAATATCCAGCCTGAAATCCCAAAGCGCCCCTGGTTTTTTTATTATAAAAACGCGGATCGCTGGGTTACATCCACAATCTGCCGTCTTCGTTTAGGACATTCATGTACTCCTTTCCATTTAGCAAAAATGAGGATAAGGGATCACTCAATATGCGAGTGTGGACTAGCTGAAGGCACAGCTTCGCATATTCTGCTTGAATGTAATAAACTCTCCCATCCCCTGTATGATTTTCTGCCGTTGCAAATCCCCCGTCCGGTCAATTTTAACTCTCTTTTAATGCTAGTATTTAGTAAATTTTGTAATTTTCTTTGTAAATATATTAGAATTAATAAAATTAAACTGTAATATCTCGTTTTGTGTGTGTGTGTAATGTAGTTGTGTTAGTGTATAATATGTATGTTTGTTGGTTTTGGGTTGTTTAAAGTAATTTAAAGGATTAGCATGTAGAAAGTACAAGTACCCCCTTTTTTTTCGCGTTAATTAAAAATATGTATAAACAAAAGATTCGTTTATCAAAAATCCTTATACGTGCGTCTTCTACTTCTACGTGACACTGGCGAAGTAAATTGTGCCAGTGTGGCACAGGAAAAAGCCATAAATCCAAAATAATAATAATAATGTTATTTGTCCAACTTAAAATAATCTCTTTTCTACTTTTTAGGAATTAATAGCAGTAATTACTGCTTTTAATGAAGCCATGAGCACTCAAAGTAAGAGTACTGCCTTTTCTGCAGATTTAAATAGTTTCGTTTACGGTGTTTCACGAAGAAATTTCCAAAATGCACCCGATTTAACTAAAATTGGAATCTCCTTGCTAAAAAACTTCCCAGCAGCTCGAGATGCAGTCTTAGAATACTTCGCAATGGTATTTCACGACGCTGTAAACGTATCTATAAATCAAGGGGACTATGAGGTAAACAATTTTACTCGAATTGTGCAGTTTTCGTTACCATATTTATGTTGTACAAATATATTTTAAATGTGCATAAAAGAATCAATGAAATTTGAACCGAGAATTAATAGTAAGAACTATTATGCTTACTGCTTACATAAAGATAATTTCATATTATTATTTATAATAGGCTACGCAGCTTTCGCTCATGCGCCTATATCAATTTTAGTGTATATAATTGTGCTTTTTGCCATTTCTGTGCTTGTACACTCTATTCTTGAACTGATTTAGGGATCTCACAGTCACCACACTGTCAGGCAATTTGTTCTACTGACGTACAACTCTATTAGTGAGAAAGTGCTTAAAAATGGATTTGATGATGCTTGCTTGTACCCACATTTAAAATTGTGACCTCTTCACTGGGGGTTACACTTTTTATAAAATACTTCATCAAACCCTGACATGTTGTAGAAACCTTAGATGTTGAATATATTTCAAATATTTTATGTCTGCCCCAAATAATATGTATATTTGTAAATTAGACATATTTTTAAATTAGAAATGAGCTGAAATATATATTTTGAATGAAACTGTAAATAAAGTGTTGTCTTTTATCTAAACTTAAAATGTTGGATCAAGAAATATTTCTTTTCTTGATCTTGTTGGCCTTGATTATCAGATTATAGTTCCTAATGTGTCCCGGTTTGGGTTGGTGGGTGGCTACGGCCGTCTTCTTATCTATTACACTCATGACAGAGTGCTTGTGATTGTTATGATGTACCACAGAGGGGAGATATTATGTGCATAATGAGAGCTTCCGATTTCTCCATGCTCAAGGTCATCCTGCTGCAATTCATTTAATGAACTTTCTAGACCAGATTTGATCTGGTCAATCCATCAAGTGGGTGACCTAAAGATAGTCGGGATACAAGATTGTACTGTTAAAAATGAACACTACTTGATGCTGAGTTTTTGATGTATTGAAATATTCATATGAATTGCAGTCTACAAAACCTCAAGGATTTTTCTCCAACAAAACATTTCTAGCACATTTTTGCTCTTTCCACTTTTCGCAATGTAGACATCTCAACTGCATATAAAATGTGGGGAAGATAAGTGATCTCACAACGCTAGGCTTAATGGTCTAAGTGATTTTCAATTCCTCTAAATATTTTTCCATCTTCATAATTGATGTGCTCATAATAGCCATCTACCTTGTAAAGCTTTGGCTGTAGTTAGTTACTTCTTTTAGGAAATGTGCCACTAGGCTAGAAAATTTAATTCTGCTATGATGCTGAATAGAAACTATTAAGAGTTATTACCTCCTACTAGGTCAACACTATCACATTAGACTGTACTATTAATTTGCATTAAGTGAGATAAGAATAAAGGGCTAGTCTCTCAGAAATGTATACTAAATACTACATAAAATTTTATGGTATTATGATGGTTAGATGATTATAATTTTATTTTTTAGCCTGATCCATCTAATAATGGGTCACTGGAAAGTGTGAGCATGATTGGTCCAGAGTTAATTAACTTAGGAGAGTCCTGGGCACCATTCATTGCACCATGGTGTATCAAACTCATTATGGATATAGCTACTGAAAAGGCAAACCTACCAAGTATGTAATTTTTTTTACATTTAATTGATGATGTTTATTAAAAACTTTATGGATGGCAGTTATTTACTAACAAATGCCAGAGCAATATCATATTTGTTTATTTAATATTGTTTTTTTCAGACACAACATTACAGAACACAGAAGCTGTAAGGGTGCTTTTAGATATCACTATACAAAATCTGACTTTACTTAATGCTGAAGAAAGAGCAAAATGCATTGATATGATGCTGGGTAAGTAAATACAGATTGTGTTTCCATTCAGGTTATTGGTTTAAGGACTTTGAGCTTTTTGAAGACTTTGGACTTCAGGCACTGATGAAAAGATCTCTCTATGTCAATCTGTAATCTTTGTACTTTGTCACACTAAGACTCCTTTGCAAATAACCAATCTTGTGTGTGAGATAGGCTAATATGGCAAAATTTAGTTAGGAGGATGTTATGACCTTTCTCTAGTAAAAAAATCGAGTTTCAGTGTTATTTAGGCACTTATGCATTTGAGTTTTTAATTTCAGGGTGCAGAGCATGTTCATGGGCAGTTGGTTGGGTTGGGCGAGCTGAACCAGCTTTAGTTGCCCCTCGTGCTTTGACACTTAATGCAGATGCAGCTAGAGCTGTATTGGCACATTTGGCAAACCATCCACCAGCTTTGTTCCATGTCAGAGCTGCGTTGGTAGATTTGTTTCAGGTGAGTTGAACAATGATAAGTTATAAGCTAATAGAAATCTTAAAGTGACTGTTATTATACAATCCAAAATTTTACTTAAAGACATTAGAATCTATATTATATTTATCTATAATATTTCTTGAATAAAAGACTTATTGGATTTGGTAGAAATTGTGCTGTAGCACCACAATATGTCACATGATGTCACTGAATGAAGATTTTATTTATTTTCGTGACATTAATCTTCTGATACTTTTTTATCTTACAGAACTCATGTTCGAATCTTGACTTTGTGGCACCATAATATGCTATTACATCATTCTCCTGTAAAATCTGCTATTTCACATTATGCCACAATTGTCCAAAATATCCAGAGTAATCTATAATTTCTTATGTTGAAGAATTCATATTGAAATCAGCAATAATGACACTATGGCAATCAAAAAATGTCAATATCTCATTCTTTTATAATATCTGCTATTTTAAATTGTGTCAAAATTGGCCTAAATATCCAGAATAATTGAAACTTTCTTATGTTAGAGAATTCATATTGAAATCAGCAACAATGACACTGGCACCATAAAATGTCAATATGTCATTGTCCTGCAATATTTGCCGTTTTAAATTGTGCAACTATTGTCCAAATTATCCAGATTAATCTTGGTTTTCTTATGTAAGAGAACATATATTCAAATCAGCAACAATGACTCTTTGGCATAATAAAATGCCAATATGTCACTCTCCTGTAATATTGGTATTTTAAATTGTGCCTGTATGTCCAAAATATCCAGATTATTCTACTGTAATATTTGCTTTTTTAAAGTGGGTCACTGGTCAGTATGAGGCAAATTACTCTGATGTTGTATGTAAAAAAAATAAGGACTTGCTTGCTCATCATATTAACGTTTTTTTGAAAGTATTAATATTTACAATGTATTTTTAGGAAGCAATTAGGGATGATAGTGTAGCAGAGACAAAAAGGGATGTAATACCCTATCTTTTAACACTCGCATCAAAATCTGATATAGTACTGAAGGCTCTCACTCAGGACATAGAAAAAACTTGTAAGTAAATATTAAATGTACAGTATAAATATCATAATTTCTGCTCTTGCCTTGGCAGAACTGGTCCATAAATTCTCCTTTTTTATTTACCTAGTTCTGATTTGGGTTGATTTTGAATTTCTTACTTGCCACCACCTTACAGAAAAAACTCCTTTAATGCTATATAGAAACTGTTATACACCTCTTATCGGGTTACTATGTAACTCTCTTAAACTGTATCATCTTTCACAGTAGGATGGGAGCACAGTCAAACATTAACATTAATTTCAGTTTAGATCATGACTTAACACATGTTACCAGAGTGTATTATCACTTACCGTCTCAGACTGTTTGCTCACTTACACCTCTTATCAGGTTAGCGTGTAACTCTTAAACTGTATCATCACTTTCAGTTTTCATCATAACTTATACTGTGTGTCATCATTTAGAGTCTTAGATTGTATCATCACTTACTATTTTTTTACTAACACCTCACACGATCTTAGATTTTTATCGTCAATACCATGTTAAATGGTATCTTCAATCATTCACCATGATTTATTTATTTAACTGTGATTCAACAGAATCATTTACTGTCCTAGATATTATACACACATATTCTCATGTATAAGATTTTAAATTTTGTTATGTTTCTCTTGTGTTATTTCATCTCAATAGAAGTTGTCGACTGGGTGCATGAGAGGGGCACCCAGGTTTCCACCTAGTACGGGGGTCCTTGCCATATAATTACATACATACATAACATCACGCCTCATTCCCATAGGGGTAGGCAGAGACAACATCCTTCCACTTGCCACGATCCTTGCATATCTCCTTCGCTTCTTTCATTCTCATTAAACCTTTCATACAAGTTCGTCGGTTTAGAGTACTCTTGACCTGGCCGTTATTTAAAATGTCCTGGATTTGGTCCAGGAACGTTCGCCTTGGTCTTCCCCTTCCAACTTTCGCATTCACTCTTGACTCATAAATCCTTTTTGTCAGTCTCCTTTCATTCATTCTCTCTACATGCCCAAACCATCTAAGCATACCTTTCTCAATTTTAGTCACTACGTCTTCTTTTATACCACAACGTTCTCTTATCACACTATTTCTTACTCTGTCACTCAGTTTTAATCCACTCATGCTTCTCAACGCTCTCATCTCTACCGCATTTATTTTACTTTTGTGATTCTTCTGCCATACCCAACTTTCACTACCATACATAAGTGTTGGCACCAACACTCCAGCATGCACTGCCAGTCTAGCCCTTTGAGACACCATCTGGCTATTCATAAAAGCATGCAGAGCACCATTTACCATATTCCCTGCATTCACTCTCCTTTCGATATCACTTTCACATGTTCCATCTTTTGTAAATTTAGATCCCAAGTATACAAATTCTTTCACCTCTTCCACTTGTTCCCCATCTATCAAAATATTGCCATTCATCATAGATTCATCTCGTTCAAAAAGCATAACTTTCGTTTTGTTTACATTCACTTTCATTCCTTTCCCTTTCAAAGCTTCATTCATAATATTTAGCATCTCCTGTAGCTCGTTAGCGGATGACGCAAGTATTACTTGATCATCAGCGTAGAGTAAACATTTGATGAGTAATTCATTCATTCTTAACCCATACATACTTTCTTTTAAATCTGTCAAACATTTATCCATGAATAGGTTGAACAGCCATGGTGACGCAACACATCCCTGTCGAACACCTCTTTCGACAGGAAACCACTCCGTGTACGCTCCGTTTATTCTGACACAGGCACTAGAACTCTCATAGAGAGACTTCAATGCTTGAATCAGACTACCGCTCACACCATACGTAGATAACGTTGACCACAGCTCATTCCTCACCACTCGATCATTCGATCATAGGCCTTTTCTTTTCATTTCATTGTACTGCATTTATTTTCCCAATAAAACATTTTTTTTTATCTTAGACTATATCACCACTTACTAAGCTCGTGACTTGCTATCCTAGACTGTATCATGACATACTATACATTTTTCAGTGACAAACGATGTAATGGATAGATTGTGTATAGTGTGTGCTACTCACCGTAATAGCGGTGCCTGGGAAGGGGTGGGTCCCGCTTCTCTAGTAGCATTGCTCCTAAGGTCCGATGTCCATTGCTTTTTATTGCTACTGAGACACGCGCAGAGAAATCTCTTCTGCCGACAACTATTGGGTAAGAAGACATTTTAGATGTAATACTACGTTTAATAGTGTGCATATTGATGGTATTTATTAAAGTTCCACTATTAAATCAAATCAAATCAAAATATCTTTATTCAAGTAGGCCTATTACAGCACTTTTGAATCGTCAAATGTTTTTTTTCTAATTTACGACTGATGATGGTATTAAAGAACGACTTCGAATCTGAAGTTACACACACGGAAAAAAATCAATCTTGATTTAAAAAAAAATCATATTTTTAAAACGTTTTATTAGCATTATTACGCTCCATCATGTTAGTAATACAAAATACATTTAAAAAAAAAACACCAATTAAACACAATCAGCTGAAGTTCTGGTCGTTTTGAGTATTTTTCGCAATGCAGCGCCCTTGAACGCACAAACTTTAACTTAAACTAGTCGTTTCTTGTACACTCACGCAGGCAGCTATGCGTGCGGTTCTTGACCCGAGCGTCAGCTGATTGTGTTTAACTGTAGGTTTTTATTTGGTGTTCCTAACACTGTATGATGTATGTTTGCTTCAGTTTTCACATATGTTTTACTTCAGTCGTATGGTCTAAACCACACTCGTTTTGTTTTTAATGTTTATTCAGTAATTAAATTACTTTTATCCGAAAAACTGTACAATGTTTGTTTTGTAATTTTGCACTTAACTTATAATATTATTGTTGATTTCTAAAACTCAAAGGTTGTCTGGATCCAAGCTATTTGTACACTTTTTTTTAGATGTTTTTTGCCTCTTTGAAAATTTGTTATGTTTTGTATGCATTCATTAATGAATATGGGCATTCGATTCGATGTATTTCACATAACATTATTAGATCACATACGATATATAGAATATAATTTCAGAGTATCTTCTACAAAAATTGGAATACG
Organism: Elymnias hypermnestra; assembly: GCA_015832385.1. Lineage (NCBI taxonomy): Eukaryota > Metazoa > Arthropoda > Insecta > Lepidoptera > Nymphalidae > Elymnias > Elymnias hypermnestra. Next base: position 441,178 of record JACTOM010000093.1, read on the forward strand.
AAAGTTTATTTCCTGACTCTAATCTCCCACTGGTGATGAGCGCTGCAGAGGAAATAGCCACGGTTAGAGAAAAACTGTTGTTGGGCAACCAATTGGAGCAATACTCAATTGCCAGAATACTAATTATAGTCAGTGAGTAAATGGATATTTAATATAGAATTTATACGGCAGTTTCTTATAAAAAGCATCACAGGATTTAAAAACATTTTAAAAGTCCTAAACATGCTTTTGAAGAATCGTAAAATGCCGAGAAAATCACATGCAACATAGAAATAATGGGAAAATTATTAATGTTAACAGTGCCCTTTATAAACGTTGTATCCCTGAAGTCCATACAGAGTTTCAGTTCGACCCTTTCGTTTGTTTATTTTAGGTCATTGAATTATTAAAAAAAATTAAAGTGCCTGCATACAAAGTACACAAGTCAGAAGTGAAACTTCTTTGTCAAACATTTTTTTAAGTCTTTCTATATTTCTACAGATCTAAATCTCTAGATTTCCGAAACTTAGAGGGAGGGGAAAAGGAAGATATATACTACATCATACATACATAGCATCACGCCTCATTCCCATAGGGGTAGGCAGAGACAACATCCTTCCACTTGCCACGATCCTTGCATATCTCCTTCGCTTCTTTCATTCTCATTAAACCTTTCATACAAGTTCGTCGGTTTAGAGTACTCTTGACCTGGCCGTTATTTAAAATGTCCTGGATTTGGTCCAGGAACGTTCGCCTTGGTCTTCCCCTTCCAACTTTCGCATTCACTCTTGACTCATAAATCCTTTTTGTCAGTCTCCTTTCATTCATTCTCTCTACATGCCCAAACCATCTAAGCATACCTTTCTCAATTTTAGTCACTACGTCTTCTTTTATACCACAACGTTCTCTTATCACAGGATATATATACTAGGAATTTAATGAAATTAATTGTCATTGAAATATTAGAAGTGTCGCAAATTATTACTATTAATGACAATTTATTGAAATATCAAATTGGAAATAAAAATTGCACGTGACTTTTTGTCAATATTAGAAATTATTGATTAAATTTTGTTTTTCAATTTAAAATTTAGAAAAGATAATTTAAGAAATATTTTATCAAATAATAGTATTATGAAATTATTAAATGACAAGTGGAAAATTAAAATGCCACGATCATTCATTTTGCATCTATAAAATAATTGCTCATTGTTTATCTAATTTTGTTAGAACTCATACCAAGTTTTTTATCTCAAGTTATGAAAATGAATATTTGGGTTAGTTTCACCTCAGTGGCTGTAAGTAGAAAATAACAAGTCCTCGCTGGAATTTAGCGTGAGCTATAGAACCCATTGACCAGGGGATAGGGCTGATCAAAAACTGGCAAACACTTTAGCCATTTTAACCGTCAACGCTTCGAAATTTCCACTGCATTTGCATAATTTCGTATCATGTGCACCGTTTGCTCGTTAATATAAATTATCCTTATAAAAATGTTTTTGTTGTTAGGTTACAATCTACCTTCAGAGTTCGTAAGCACTATAAGCTATTTACTCCAATATTCTCGGACTGACACAACCCTGGCTCTTTTGGTTCGCATAATATCTGGTACAATAACACTGCATACTCCTGCCGACTGCCCTGATGTCAGTATGGACACCGAAAGATATCAAAGCTTCATCAAAACTGGCGTAGAGTATGCTCTTAGAGACGCCATGATATCGGATACTCAATTCAATAAATGCTTCGTACAAGGAATCGGAGGGGAGCTTAAAACAAAATTGCATTACTATTGTTCGAATATAGTGAAACTCCTTAGGTAAGTAGCTCTTCTAGTAGTAGTAATAGCCTATAAGGAAATTAGTGATACTGAGAGTAGATACCTATGATGTAAAATTGCATCACTATTGCTCAAATTTAGTGAAACGTTTTAAGTAGTTTTTCTAGTTTTAGTATTCTTTTATAAAGTAAGTTAAGACTTTCTACTGATACAAGTAGCTTTTAGGGCAAAGTTGCACCATTTCTTGTATATAGGGAAACTTCTGAGATAAGTAGCTCTTCTAGTAATAGATCTAAAGGTCAGTTAGTCATTCTATTTATAGAAGCTTTTGAGGTAAAGTTACATAACTATTGCTTCTATATAGGGAAACTTCTTTGATAAGTAGCTCTAGTAATAGATTAAAAGGTAACTGGTAAACTAAGGTATTACAATGGTAAGTAGCCTATAACGTAACACAGTTTTCTACTCGTATAACTTTATAGGTTAGTAACTAATAATAGTAATAGATCTTAGACCTTTTAGGTTATAAGTGATATTGTTTACACGCTCGAAATTTTCTGTTCCCTTATAAATTTAATTTATTAAGAAATTAATGTAAGTGTATATAAACCCTTTTAGCATTAGTGAATATTTATATTTACAATAAGAATTTTTTTATTGCTGACGTTTCACTGTTATATCACTTGATGAGAAATGGTAATACGGTCTAAGATAGGTACGCCTGGGTAAAGGTAATTTACCTCATTTGGTTTCTGGCCAAGCCTCCCACCAGTCTAAACTCGGGCAAACTAGAATCTGCAGTTTCCCAAGTCTGTCCTGTCGAAAATCGTAACCCGGGCATCTGCTAGCGAAGTGAGAGAGAGCGAGGCGGTCAAAATAATAAGAAAATTTATTGAATAAAAAATATTTAATAAAACTTTTTACAGGTGGGAGAACTCAAATCGTGTCTCTCATCTCCGTACTAGGCCTATTGGTCGTGCCGTGGAATCGAACCTGTACCGTATTGGTGGAGCATTGCAGGAGTACGCTTCCCTCTTGAGAGTGAGGCAATCCTGCACACTCGCTAGCTTGGACGAGATGCCCACTTGCCACGCCTTGGCTGAGGTAATTCACATTCTTAATTCTGATTTGCTTCACTAAAGTAGTTCTAAAAGTAATAACGGTATAAACCTGCTCAGGTCCTCGACAAAGTGGATATGACCGGCACAAAATCAGCACCGCCCAGTGTCGAAGTCATTTTAAAAATGGTCCAAGCTACTGTTAAATATTTCTTCAGATGTCTACATGAGGAAGGTATTTGGACAAATTCAATGCTAAGATGTTATCTTGGCAAATATATATAATGTGTGTGTAACTTTCAGACATAATGACGAAATTGAAAGGTGTTCAGACCGCCAGTAGGCTATTGCGGAAGCTGTGCCTTCACAGCAAACTGGCGAGAGCAGTCGCCCTCAGGGACCTGCTGGAGACCGCCATGTTTAGGGAGGACAAGATCTTCGGCAGCAGAACGGTGGTGGCAAATACCATCGCTACCCCGCGCGACTGGAGCCAGGAGGAACTCCTCATACATATGAACCAGAAACACGTAAGAATCATGATGTGAATTTGGCTGTAGGCGTGGCCACGCTTTATTTTATTTTTTATTTTTGTTCTTTATTGGTAATCAAACAGCGTACAATTTTGACATTTTTTTACATTATTTTTAACGCTTAAAATAAGGCCATGTCAGATTATTTACATAAATAAAAATTAACAGAGTAAAGCGAACTTAAATAATAAGGCAAACAACTTTGTGTGTATGTGTGCGTGCGTGTGCGTGCGTGAATGAATGAGAGAGAGAGATAGAGAGAGCGTGTATGTATCTGTAACCATGTGTGTGTATTTATAAATGTTTAAATACTCCTAACGAAAAACTTTAATTTTTTTTTGTTCAATCTATGAAATATCACGAGATCTCTTTTTCCATTAATTCCTTTTTATATTGTAACTTTGATAATAGGAAGAAGTCAAATTTTGTCCAATTTTATATTTGTGTGTTTGTTCTTAGGAGTGTTGGTGTAGTGATATTTCAGATTCTTGTGACAGTTTTCAGCGGGTGTTGCCGTGCCGATGTTTTTTATTATGTGGTGTGCCACAAGGTGCTGGAACAATATTCCACCTCCCATAAAGGATTAAAAAAGTATACACACATTTAAATATAAACTAAAAATTTTCTTACATAACAAACAAATTGAATTCGAAACCTCTGAGATTGAAGTTAGTAATTATGTGGAATCGTTAATAACTAAATGGAAAGTGTTGGTATTTATATTATTTTATTAAGTATAATTATTGTATTTATTGTTATTTGATTTGGGTCGTGTTGCGTCACCATGGCTGTTCGATCTATTCAGGGATAACTGTTTGACAGAATGAAATACTCATCAAATGTTTACTCTACGCTGAAGATCAAGTAATACTTGCGTCATCCGCTAATGAGCTACAGGAGATGCTAAATATTATGAATGAAGCTTTGAAAGGGAAAGGAATGAAAGTGAATGTAAACAAAACGAAAGTTATGCTTTTCGAAAGAGATGAATCTATGATGAATGGCAATATTTTGATAGATTGTTCCCCACAAGTGGAAGAGGTGAAAAAATTTGTATACTTGGGATCTAAATTTACACAAGATGGAACATGTGACAATGATATTGAAAGGAGATTGAATGCAGGGAATGTGGTGAATGGTGCTCTGCACGTTTTTTGAATAGTCAGATGGTGTCTCAAAGGGCCAGACTGGCTGTGCATAGAGGAGTGTTTGTGCCAACTCTTATGTTTGTTAGTGAAAGTTGGGTATGGCAGAAGAATCACAAAAGTAAAATAAATGCGGTAGAGATGAGAGTGTTGAGAAGTACGAGTGGATTGAAATTGAGTGACAAAGTAAGAAATAGTGTGATAAGAGAACGTTGTGGTATAAAAGAAGACGTAGTGACTAAAATTGAGGAAGGTATGCTTAGATGCTTTAGGCACGTAGAGAGAAGGAATGGAGAATCTTGGCTGACGCCGACTCTGAATATAATAATCGTAATAATTTGAGAAACTTTCAATTACTCCAATATTTTTCATTTCATTTTACTTAGGAGAAATTTAAAAAGGTTCTAAAATTTTTAGAGCATGTTAATTTGTTTGGAATAGTTTTTGAAGGCGGTTCTATGGTTGTTAAAATTTTTATTTATTTATTGGTGTGGTGACTTCCCATTCATGTGTGTTGGTGGTGTGAGGATACTTCCATTCATGGTATGGTTCACAAGGAGCGATACCGTGGCGAGGATACCCATTCGTGATATGGGCCAGGGTGATGACATGGCGACGCTTTTCATTCGTGGCATTGTTCACACAGTGTATAATAATTAACAGTGAATATGAATAATCTATGAATAGAATATGAATGGTCAGTAGAATATCCGTATCTTGTCCCCAGGGTCCAATAACTCAGTTAACCCAAAGCCACACATCAGTATTTCACGCGGGCATCATCGGCAAGGGCGTGAGAAAGCAAGGCAGCCAGGATGATGACGACATACCACCCATACTCACCACCAACAACGAGCTGCTGATGGGAGCTCTCATGTCCTGTATGGTAAGTAAGAAACCTATATTTTTGAAGTAAAACTTCTTTAGGCGCATGAGGGTAAAATTTTTAACGGTTGAAACACGTGATTAGCGTCACGAAGACGTGCAGCGTTTTTATGCTACTTCGTTTGAAGATAAGGTAGTTTACAAATGACATGTGGCATTATAATTATCCACTCGTCATTTAACAATGTAATATACTATTTTGCACAAAATATAAAATAAAATTATCTCGGAAGTTCTGTGTTCTAAATTTTAATAACGAAACAAAATTGAATTAATAATTTTTAATATTGTCAAGAAATATGTGACATTTTTATTTACAATTCGTCATTTGTGATTTCATTAAATTATTTGTATTAAATTTAGACACTTTTAATATTTTCATGACAATTAAATTCTTTTAAAGCCCTCACACATCTTTCTCTTCCCCTCCCTCTAATTCTCGGAAATCTAAAGTTTTAGATTTGTATAAATATAAACAAGACTTAAAAATTAGTTTGCCAAACTTTTGACATTTGTACTTTGTACGTACGCAAAATTAATATTTTTTTTAAATTTTTGACCTTCGGGTGTGCCGCCTTTTATTTTTTTTCATTTATTTTTGGTTCACCAACAGCTTTAAATACATTTTTATAAAGAGAAGATTATAAGAAGTACTGAAGTATTGTTAAGTATACTGAAGTATTGTTAGCGCCCTAAATAGCATGTAGTTTCTTTTTATACTGCCTATACATAATTTATAATTATTATTCTATATTCTGTGTTTTCTTATATTTATAGTATGTCTAAATTAGCTGTAAGGTATTTAGATTTAATACATTTAAGTTCTTAAGATTTTGTGTTATATAACTGCCTCATTGGTCTAGCGGTTAGCATGTTCGACTACAGACATGAGGTCCTGGGTTCGAGTCCCGGGTCGGGCCAGTTCAAAAATCAATATTGAGTTTTCTATTAAGAGTTTCTCAATATTTGCCCGAAGTTGGCGGTGTGATCCACCCCCGTGCCTCGGAGAGCACGTTAAGCCGTCGGTCCTGCGCCTGATCTCTCTCCGGTCGTGTCGGATTCCCGTCACACCGGACTATGAGAGTGAAGGAATAGAGAGTGCACTTGTGTACTATGCCTGCCAATCCGCAGTGGAGCAGCGTGGTGGGTCTATGCTCTAAAAACCCTCGCT